>VZRL01003380.1:763899-774802 GCA_013397895.1 Origma solitaria
ATTATTAATAATAATATTATAATATATAATTAATATATTAATATTAATAATATTTTTTTGAAAGAGATATATATGGCTGCATTCGTGCCTTTGTGTTGTGTAGACACAAAAATTGGGGTGGGCAACTGCAGTCAGCTCAGTTCTGGCGTCCAGGTGGAAGTTCTACAAACACAAATAATCCTGACAAGAGGATGAGATCCGTGTGTTATCACTTGTGTTACACGGATGCGAGGAGGAGAGAGGAGGAGTAAAGTGATCCCCTCGAGATTATGTGGCTGTCAGCAGCAGCAGAGCTAAAAATAGATCCCAGGTGTCCGAATTGGTCCTGCACAATTTATGCAATAGATCGCTCCCTCCAGAGGTGAGCTGGGTGATTTTCCTCAGGAAACGCTGGAAGAGTTAAATGTTGAGTGGCTGGGAGGGAACTGGTCTATAACTAACAGGGAAAGAAATGTTTATTCCTGGAGAAGGTGTCACCAGCAAAAGGAAAGCTTGAAAACAAGAATTGAGCGTGACATAAAGAAACACTTGACAGCCACAGCCCTTTCTGTTGCCTTGAGTGTCTGGGCGCAAAATTCATTGCTGGCATCCAAAAAATAGTGTCAGCTCTAAAGACTGAGCTCAGGGTATGAATCTACTGCAGCAGCACTGGGACCCTGGGGATGGCAGTGCTCTAGAGGGGACACCTGGGCTGCTGCACAGCTGCCATGGGCAAATGGATACCCAGAGGGGAAAATCGAGGAGATAAGAACCTCTAGGATGCCCCAGACTGAATTTCTGCCTAATGTTTAACCCACAGAAAATGAAGTGATTGGTATGAAGACTGAAACCTGCTGGTACCAGGCAGCAGGAGCTGGATGGAGCTCAGGATGGAGGCAAAGTTCCTTGTTAGGAATATCCCCATTTCCATGGAACAGCAGCAGCTGAGTTCAGGAGTGCTCGGGGAAAGGTGCGCACACACAGAGTAAGTAGCAGTCTTTGCTTTGGGAAGCATCCAAATAAAATAAACAAAGTGGAGTTTTTATACTCGCTCTTTAACATGCTGCTTGGGAAATGGTGCCATAAAAGCTGCATCTAAACAGCTGTATTTCGCACAAAGATCTTGGTCCTAGACACCTGGGTAGGATACACTCACCACAGCTTCTTCTTGGTTTACCTGATCACTTTTCTGTAAATAGATTCCTGAATATTTGGATTTATCCTTTCCTGCTCTGACCACTAACCAGAATAGCCTGAGAGGCTGCGTTTATGCAGAGAGTTTTTGTGAAGCACTTTCAACACAGTTCCTGAAAATCGATGGCATCACGTTTGTCCTACCGAGATAAAGAGTCCCTTTAGGTAGGTGAGAAATAACATTGCTCAAGGCATGTGGTTACTGTGAGGTAACAGCAGCTCCACTTCTCAGGGTGCTGGAATGCACCAGCCATCAACCTGGTGACTCGCTGAACACCTGAGGCAAAGTGCAGTTATCTCAGAGTAACAGCATGCTCCAAAACATGGCATTCCTCACTGATTCAGATTTTCTCCCGAATAAATAATAAATAATACCCAGCGGTGAAAAAATAAAAAATTACTTTTTATTCCTCCTCCTATATTCGGTGTTTGCTGAGTATATTGGTTTGTCCAAAGATAATGGTGATGGTCCATTCTGACCTGGACCTGACCTGACCTTTTTCTGTCGTTGAAAAAGTGCATTTAGGTTGCATGAATCTGCTGGAACATGCTGGACTCCCTGTTCTGGAGATTGGGACCCTTAGGCTCCAGGAAACAGAGCTTCCCCTCTGTGTTGTGTGGCAGAGAGCCAGGTGCCTTGGCCATTATTTATAATTCAGGGAGAAAAAGACAAAGCCACCCCTTCCAGAGGCTGGAGACAACGGCCCAGACTCTTACAGTGGATCAGCATCAGTTGGACATTGACACAGTGGGAAGTGTGTGCTTGGTTTTCTGCTGGGGGTGGTGCCATTTTTCTGTGCCAACATCCAGTGCAGGGCCTCAGCACAGCCCTGCTCCATGGGCTTTGACTTCTCTGGGGCAAATCAGAACAGAATCACTGACTCTCATCAGAATTAGCTTGGATTCTGGATGACAGTGGCTCTCCAGCAACTCTTTTAATCAAGATAAGGCCTCTCTTTCTCATGCCATAAATATCAGGGGATATCCACGCCTCTCTCTTTGCCATCTCCTTTGCAGTGAATGCTCTGGGGGCTCTGTGAGATACGAAAGACTTGCAAGAACATGGGTATGTTGGAGTGAGGAATAAGGGAAAAAAAAAAGCTCCATTGAACATTCTAGTCCCTGCATTTGGCTGCACATGGGTTTCATCTGCCAACATTTTTTTTGAGTGGTCTGAAGTGCGGAGTGATTGCAGATAGAGGCAGAGTGAGGCTTGAAGCTGCCTGTGCAGCTCATGATGGGCTGGGAGTTACAAGTAGTTCCCTTTTGAAAGCCTTAGTCCAAGTTCAGAAGGAAACCAAACCGCAGGTGATGAATACTGATGACTTGTGCTTGGTCCCACACAATAGCAACAATAGTGAATATGAAAGACTGCTAATAGAGAGGATGGATTTGTGCCTAAATGGGAAAATCAGCAGATATAGGTTCATTTGCTTGCTCTTCCATGCACCACAGCAAGCTCCGAAGGAAAGCATTCAAATCCTCTGGCTTCATCCTTCTAAAATTTAGGAATTCAGTCTAAGCACTGCTTTGGTTCCCTTTAGAGTCAATTTCAGAAGGAAATTCAAGCCATGTCAAAGACAGTGTCTAGGATAACAGGAAGATTGCACCTGTAGAGTTAAAATTACCACTTTGTGTTAACTGCAGAGAATGTTTAGATGAATACCTGAAGCCAAATGTCTGTCCTGTTCTAATTCCGCATGAATCCAGAGGATCGAATCATTAATTTGCATGAGCTAGGCTTGGCCAGGAACTGTCATATCAATGACAGTCAGGAAAAAATCTTCTGAGCTGGGAAACAACCATTTCCCACTCTCTGCCCACTACATTTTCCTAGATTTGACCTCAGAGTAGCCACTGCTTTATTTTAAACTTCAATGAAAGACAAATCACTATTATTTCTTTCTCTCTCACAAGACATCTGCTAAGAAGCAGGCCAGCAGGAAACAAAAAATACTAAAAAAAGCTAATCAGAAAGCTGGATCTCAGGAAATTGAAAACCTCATTCTGCAGCCCCAGAAGCTCAGGGTGCTCAGAACAAGTGTTCTGACAGGTGGGTGCCCAGGACAGCTAAAGTTCAATTCTGAAGTTATGGCATTTCTTCCTTTGTTAGCTTGAGGCTGGAAAGGGATTTATCTCAAGTGATAAATCTGGGATATGTTAATTTAAGAATAATGCAAAGATGGGGAAGCACTTATTAGGAAAGATTAGTGAGTTCAGAGTTTTTAAGGCATCTAAGAGCTGCACTGGGGATGATGATTCAGTTTAATGCAGGGGAGCCAGATATCAGAAGCTCCTTTTAGAAAAAAAAAACCCAAACATTTCCCATCTGCTTCCTCCCACTCTGTTGCGACTTGCCACCATTTTTTCTTGGCAAAAGGGGGTTCCAGCCTTTCCCCAACCACCACTGAAGACTTGACTTAAACCTTTAATTCTGCATTTTGGGGGTGATGGAAACAGGCTCTACTTGCTCCTTGCTTACTCTTGAGCTCACTCTCAGCCTCCTTGTCACCCTCCACCAAAACAACCTGTGCTTGCCTGGCCACAGAGCCCTTGGTGCCACCCGTGGAACAGAGACACTCACCAGGAGTTCAGGGATACCAACAGCAGATGGATCTACTTGGTGCTTAGGATGTCTCTGCAACCAGCACAAAGCACAGTCTGAGTAAGATCACTGCTTGCTGTGATATTGTTTGCAGAGGAGAAAGAGGAAATATATTTCACAAGAGAGCGGGAGAGCAACGGAATATCAATACAATGCTCACAAAGCAAGTTTAATCCATTTTTAGCCTGTAATAAACAATGAAGTCTGCGAAACCTTGACAAGAATATATTGTGCATCCTCAAGGAGGACAACACAACAGGATATGTGGGAGAGAAAAGTTTGCTGGTAGCATGAGAAGAACTCAGAGTGGAGTCTGAATATCTTCACCAGCTCATGGGACTCTGGAGTGAGTTTTGCTGTAGAATCACAAATAAAGATGAGGAATTCACGGTGTGCAGCTGGCACATACAGCTCCTTTTGCAAGAGATAATAATGGCATTTTGTTCTGGCCTGTTTGGGGTAGAGTGAATTTCCCTCATAGCAGCTCACAGGATCCTGCTGTAGGTCTGTGACCAAAGCACTGCTGTTACCACACTGAGGAGTTAGATATTGAACATTGTGCTCACCAATGAAAAGGGAAAAAGGATTTTAGGTGGATTAGTCATCTTTGGTTTGAGATCCAGCTGGATATTGGTCTACCTGTGGGACATGGTGAGTGATTGCCTTTGTCTCATTTCTTTTGTTTTCTCTTAATCGCCTTCTACTGATTCAGTTACGAAAAATTTTTCCCTTGAAACCCAAGTTTTCTTGCTTTTATTTGCCCTCTCCTCTTGCCCCAGGACCCTGGAGAGAGGGCTGGAGGACAAAGAGGGGATGGCTGTGCTGTGTTCAGTTGAATGCTGGGGTGAACCCCCACCCACAGCACACCTGGAGCACACCATGGAAACCTCTCTGTCTGTCATTCTGGCAGCTGCTAAGTGACCAGCATGGACACTTCTCTGCTTTCCAGGTCTCTCAGTTTCATGTGGTTTCTTCCTAAACTTCTAATAGGGAGTCCAAATTACTGTTTCCCCATCCTAGTCACCACAGTAATTTTTTGTTTGCCCAGTTCTTGTGAACTGGAGACTCTCTCTTCACCCTGTGTGTTGTGAATTTCTGTTCTCCTTCATATCCTCCACTGATGGACTGGTTTCTATTTTCTTCATGGGAACAATATTATAGTTTAAAGAAATCTAAACATTGCTTTTAGGACATCTGTGGAAAGAAGGGTGAAAAAAGCGAGGATTGGACTTGCTAAAATTGTTAAAAGCGAAAAAAAAAAAAAACACTTCCTTGCTGGAAGAAGAAATAGAAATCCTTGTTCAATGGAGCTTTGCTGATTTGGGGTGAAGATCCAGGCTTTGTTCATTGTAGGGAGAAGGTGAGTTGAAATATCCAAGACTAAAAAGAGGAGACGACTGAAAAGAGAAAGCTAGTGAAGTGAAATAATTTTGTTTTTATAAATGGCATCCAGAAACCTTATCTTTGACACATAAGAACAGACACATAGCTAAATATGCTGTAACCTGCTTAGGTTTCCAAAGCAGCAAATTAAACCAGTGGACTATGCAGTGAGTGTCCATTCAGATGAGCAAAGCTCATTGAACACAACAATACTGTAAGAGAACATGTTGAATACTCAATGCACCAAATAATCCGCTTTTGATACAGACACAGTCACAGCTTTGGGAAAAGAGGCAGCAACAGAGTATGTGTGATTTGGGGGGGAAACAGGGAAAATATTCTGAGACAAGAAAATTATAAGCAAAACTACTCTATTTGTTTTGTGTTATGTTTTCTTCTAATCATATTTTTGTTATATTGATAGCAAATCTTATTTCCAGGCAGGACACCTGTTCCAGGACTTGGTTGACTTTGACTTTCTGGAAGGACATGTTGCTGCATAGAGAGTATTTATAACAGAACCACAGAATCACAGAATATCTTGAACTGGAGAGGACCCCCAAGGATCACCCAGTCCATCTTCTGGCCCTGCACACACCCCCCAACAATGCTACCCTGTCCATCCCTGGCAGCGCTGTCCAAACGCTCCTGGAGCTGTGGCAGCCTCGGGGCCGTGCCCATTCCCTGGGGAGCCTGGGCAGTGCCCAGCACCCTCAGGGGGAAGAACCTTGCCCTGATCTCCAGCCTGACCCTGCCCTGACAGAGTTCCAGCCCTTGGGTGATGGGTTGCTCCCTAGGCCTGTGAGACCTTTGGGTGCCTGAAGAGTACCATCTCACCCGTTTTTTTCTCTCCCTCTTCACAGGGATATGAAATATCAATCTGGGTGGTGGCAAATCCTGCTGGGCCAAACCCCATAAGCCAGTCCAGGTGCAGTGAGGAAAGACACCCAGAACTGATGCGTTGATTGTGTTGGCAAACCCCATGTGGCTGCTGTGCAGGGTCGCAGAGCCTTTGGTTTAATTTCAAACAGCCTCATGTAGGACACAAGGATTCCTCTTCTATTTCTGGTAAATGCCAAGAGCATCAAGGAGAGAACACACCAATGATAACCCCAAACACCTTCTATTTGCTTAAACAAGGGCTGTGCCCTTGTTTATATGTTCTGTATAAGCCCTGATCCCTGAATTTTCCCTGCTGTGGAGTTTCCTCTGCGGCCTTGCACCAGGAGAGTCAGTGAGAAGCATTTCAGCCTTTTATTTGAGCCAGTGTGACAGAATCTGAGGTGGCTCACCAGAAAGTTGCTTTGTGGCTGAACAGTCACTGGGAAAAAGGCACAACTTGGGTGCTTTGGGTGCCCTGTAACTGAGATAAGCTCAGCTTCAGCCCTGCCAGAGCAGCTTGGAGTTTAACAAAACAGCTTCTAATTCTGCTTAGGAAACATTTGCTGAAGATTTAGCTTAAGACAATGTTCTGTAGCCCCAAGGGATGGGTGAGAGAAGGACAGAGTGTCCTTGCAGGCTGGAGAAGTGCCTGTCCTTGCAGGAAGGAGGGCAGATCCCATTGCCCTCCTTGCCCCACATACCCTGCACGAGGTGGCTGATTTTTTTCCCTCTGTCAGCACACCTCAGCTCAGCACCGCCCAGCCTAACCCAGCCCAGCCCAGCCCACCACCCCCTGGCTTTTCTCAGCATTCCCCGTGTGGAAACCTCACATCACAGCGTTGAACGCTGTCCGTACCCCGGGCTGCCTTTGCTGAGCTGCTGAGGTTTAGCTGGGGGGGTCATGCCCTTGAGTGAGCCCCATCTCCATCCCTCATCCCAAGCCTTCCCCCAGCCTAGAGGCGGCACTTTCACCGGGGGCACAGCCGGGCCGGGAGCGCAGTGGTGCCGCTGCCTCTGGGGTTAACTCGGTTCGGTTCTGCTCGGCTCATCCCGGTTCTGCTCAGCCTGGCTCAGTTCGGATCGGCTCAGTTCAGCCCGGCTCAGCCCAGCCCAGCCCGGCTCGGCTCCGCGCCGCTCTCCCGGCCCGGCCGGCGCTGTCCGCGGTGCTGAACCGCGCCCGCCCGGCGGGGATGGGAGCGGCTCGTCGCTCGCAGCTCCCCAAGGACAGCCGAGATCCCCCCGGCGTTTCGCCAGGCTGGGAGCATCCTTCTCTTCCTTCGGCCCCCGGCTCGGCAGAACGAGCCCGGCGCTGCCCGGGTCCCGGAGGAGAAAATTGAAGGCGTGTGGGAGTAGGGAAAAAAAGAATTAAATGGATGGGGTCTGCGTGGAATGGCAACGGGCCCCGCTGCAGCCTCCTCCCCAAATCCCCTCGGCGGACAAGTTTCGATCCCCCTCAGCCCCGTCCGGAAGCCCTGCCCGGTCTCACCCTCCCTTCCCACGGCCCAGCCTCCGTCTGGCCGGAGCTTAAGTCCCTCCTTTTTGTCCCCGGCCCCTCCCCTTCTCTAATTATGTACAAAACACTTCTTAGAATAAAATGGCCAAGCTGGGGCTCCGCCCTGCTTTCCTCTTCCCCATTCATCCTCTCCAGCCCGCTCCAAGCCCCTCCCCCGGTGGCAAGCCCAGCCTCTCGCTTCCCTCCTGGAGCCCTTTTCATTTTTATTTCTAACCCCCTCTCCATTCTCCCTGCTGCCTCTGCTCCTTCCCCCGATGGCTACGAACTGAGCAGCAGAAGAGAGGGGGGGCACAGAAAGGGGGAGAAAAAAAGCAAGAAAAAGGGAAAGGAAGAAAGGGCGAAAAGGATTTTTTTTTTTTTTTTTTTTTTGCCTCTGCCCTTAATGCCCGCGATCTGGATCAAGGAAGGGGATTTTCTGTCTGAGCATGAAAAGGACTGCTAGAGCCCCAGGATTTTCACGCCTGCAGTATCAGCCCCGCACCCAGTATGCGAGCTGGACAGAGAAGCTCTCCCACAAGTTCCTACCGAGCCGAATAAAACCCACGGGCGACCCGATCTCCGCCAGAGAGGGACATTAGCATCAGGTAAGGCGAGCGCTGCGCTGCGGCTGCGGCGCTGCCCCTGCCCGGGGCTGGCTCCCCGTCCTGCCGCGCGTTGTGTAACGCGCCCGCGGCCCCTCCGCCCCCTGCCCGCACCCCCACCCTGGGCAGCGCCGAGCCACGGCGGGGATGGATGGCAAAGTCCCGCAGCCCCGCTAGCGGTTCTGCGTGCGCGGTGCGGAGCGAGGGGCCGAGATTCGGGCGCTGGGAAGACTGGGAGCGCTGGTTTGTGCTGGGGCAAGCCGCAGCCCCCCGGAGGATGCCCAGCAATTGGGGTTCGGCCCCGGTTCGGCTGGACTGGCGGCTCGGCGGGGGTGGGAGACAGCCAGGATCCATCTGTATTCCGGAGTATCGATACATCCCAGAGCGGGGGGGGACCGTCCCCAAGGAGATGGTGTCATCTCCACTTAATCCACTGCTCCGCTTTTGCAAGTGACAAGCAAATCGCGGAGGAAAAGGAAAGTCTGTCGCCTCGAATCCCACACTGGGCTGATTGCCTCTACTTCCAGCGGGGATGGGAGACGGCGGCAGAGCCGGGGGAGGGCAGCGATGGCGGGGAGCTGCACCCCACGGCGCTGGAGATGGGTTTTCCCCGCTCAGCATTCAGTGCTGCTTGCGAGGCTGGTGTGGAGCATAACTTTGCCTTTTCCCAGTCATTGTGGAATCGGGGGACGGAGGGCATCTCCACGCCATTGCATCATCCCCGAGGTCCGGCGCAGCCTGGGTCTAAAGCCCCAGAGACGATCTGAAGAGGGGAGGGGGTTTATAGGTGCTTGTGTTTCGGCTTTGGAGAGTCCCCCAGTGCTGGTGTCTGGGAGTGGGGAAGGGGAGGAGATGTCACTTCTCGGATGCAGTCTCCACGGAGGGAGCCCAGCAGCAGATGAAACGCTGGCAGAATTGGTGTTTGAATTTAGCCGTGTGATTGACATCTGCACTAGGCAGGACAGAAGGGTCCTTCATGCTTAACTCTGGCTGCTCATCTGGCTGCATCATAATCATTTGTTAATGGCAGGAAAGCTGCTTTCCCAGGAGTTGTAGAGAAGTATTCGGGGGTAGTGAGAGGAGGAGGGAGCGAGTAAAGAGGAGATGTGGCTTTGGTGTACGGAACGTGAAAGGCTTTTTTAAAAAAAATCCCTTATAAAGGAAAAATATCGATCAGCTCTGTCTGTGAGTAGCAGACAGCCCCGGACTCTCTCCCTCCCACACAGCACAGACAAGCCGTCGTGGTCTCCCTGGAGCATGTACACACCGAGCACACCCAGCACACGCTGTGGAACTCACGGCGCACCCCGTGCTCAGACACAGCTCCTCGGGCTCGCTCTGCCGTGGATGCAAACACCGCTCCGAGCTCTGCGGCCCCGCAGCTCCCGCACGCTCAGCCGCACAGACGGGATCCACACACACTGGAACGTGCGGAAATAGCTGCATTGATATTCTTATTATGTAAATCAAACCTTCAGACGTTCACATGAGCACACACATGCTGTCTTCCTTGCAGGGCTCGCAGTAGGTGGTTTGCTCCTCCAGTGTAGTTTTCTCCCTTGTAGTTGGCTCCAGGCATTGATTTGGGGTTTGTCTGACTCCAAATCCCTTTGCAACTCAGCAGAAAAGCCTGCTACATTTGGTGTGCCTGTGTTTGTTTTACGGCTCTTTGCACGTTCCCAGGACTCGGGAATGGTTTCACTGCTGGAAAGGCAGGCGAGCAGCAGACAGGGAAGCAGGGAAATGGCTGGGGGAGCGGTGGCAATTCCATACCCATCATGCCTTCTCCGATCAAGAGCTGGAGTCTGGGAGTATGGGAAGAGCTGTGCTGGAGTTACGTTGCTTTTTAACGTGTGTGAGAGTGTGTGAGCAGAACCACACACACATCTAAGGCTGAAACACACAATGCAAGGCTCCACTTCTGTCTTACCTTGGTTCAGAGCAAAACCCTCCCATCCTCAGAGTGTAGCACTCCCTTTGCAAGCCCCTTTGATCAGTAACGACAGGGTAGGCACTGGGGAGATGATGTCACTGTGTTAGAGGTGTTTAACATCCCCCTCTGACCTTCCTCCTCTTCCCCTCTTTCCATAGGGCCTAGTGAGGAAGCTGTGCAAGCCTCCAAGAGCAGGAATATAATGAGGCCGACTAGAGTCTGTGTTAAAACTTTGGAGAGGAGGAACATATGGTGAAGTGGCTTGTTCTAGGTAAAAGGTGTCCCAAAAGGAATGGCGAGGAATGTGTCTGTGTTCCCTCCTAACCTCCAGTGTTTACTACACTGGAACTGTGTGTAAGGCAGATGCTGAACACTACGTAGGAATGGGTCTGCCAGCAGACAATAATCATTGTTGTTTGTGTGACAGAAATAGTTCAAAGCCAAATCCTCCCATCTTTGCTCAGGCAGGAGCCCCACCGCCTTCTCTGGGTGCATTGCTTGGGAGAGCACGGAAGGAACCGACTCCAGAACCAGGGATCCGCGCCCAGCTCTCTGCCCACCTCCAGGAATGGATGTGGATTTCTAGACTTCATCCAGGGCTCGCTATTTACAGCTGATGCAGAGATGTTAAAAAAGCAAGAAAAAATTAATGGAGGGGGGGAATATCTGAAGAACAGAAAGGGTGAAGAGCCCCGCCAGCCCCGCGAGCACGACGTTCGGAGGTGGGAGATCAGGGAGAGACCCCCAGGGAAGGGAACACACCCTGCGGCCCGCGCACCCCGCGCACCCCGCGCGCCCCGAGCCCCGCTGCGCCAGCGCGGCGGGCGGGCGGT
>VZRL01003380.1:775193-928550 GCA_013397895.1 Origma solitaria
CGTGTCCCTGCCCGTGTCCCTTCCCACATTTCTTCCCGCATCCCTGCTCTCCCATTCCTGCCCGCATCCCTGCCTGCATCCCTGCTCTCCCATCCCTGCCCTCATCCCTTCCCGCATTTCTGCCCGAATCCCTGCTCTCCCATCCCTGCCCTCATCCCTTCCCGCATTTCTGCCCGAATCCCTGCTCTCCCATCCCTGCCCGAATCCCTGCTCTCTCATCCCTGCCCACATCCCTGCTCTCCCATCCCTTCCCGCATCCCTGCCCGCATCCCTTCCCGCATCCTTTCCCGTATTTCCTCCCGCATCCCCAGGCGTGGATAAGGCGGAGGGCCGGGGCTGGGCTCTCGGTGCCGGCGGAGCTCCGCTCCGGGAGCCCAGGTGTGGCTGGGCGGGTGCGGGCCGAGTCCTCCCGCTCCGGAGCCGTGGGGCGAGCGCAGCCTGCGGGGACCCGGCCCGGCGTGGGCAGGGATCGCTCACCCGGTGATGAAATGCAGCTACTTCTGGGACAGAGCCCAGCAGCTTTTCCGTGCCAGCAAATACTACAGGGGAAGTGAAAAATCACTTCATGCATTGGAAGTGCAGAGATGAACTTAGTGAGGCAGAATATAAATTACCCGGAGCGAGGGAGCTTGTGCCCAGTGGTTTGATTTACACCATCCCGCTTGCAAAAGTATCATGAGATTTTTAACAACCGTAAGGACCTTGGCCCATTTCCTTCCAGGCCACACAGAGCAGCCTTTCAGACAGAGAGAATATCCACACACACACACAGATCTGGCCTCTAAGCAGAATCACAGACCAGGGTCTGGTCCTGTGCTTCTCCCTCTTCCCTGGAAGATGGCTGCCAGAGCAGGATGCTCAGTTAAGGAATGGTGCTGAGCTGAGTCAGGACAAAACATCTCCTCCCAGCAATGTGTGGTACCCCAGAGGGTTCTTGAGTGCCAGGGAAGGTTTTTCCCTTCTTGTTGTGCCTCTGCTGGGCCTGGGGCACGTCTGGCCAGGGCTGCAGAGGGCTCGTGGCTGCAACTGGTGTGGAAAAGGGAAATGTTATCAAGCAGAGAGACCTGGGGAAGGAAACTGGATATATGTACTGGGTAGTTCTGTCTGGAGAGAGGATGGGCAGAGCTGGAGCAGACAAATGAGGTGACATTCCCAGGGCTTGGAGTAGGCAATGACAGCTGTTGCTGGCTTGATGAGCTAAGCTGTGCAGTGCCAGGGAAGGAAAAGTCCTAGGAGTAGTGGGAGGGAGGAATGGGAGAAAGAGCAGAAATCAGAGGAGCAGCTGATTTAGACTGAGCTGAAGGCTATTGAAGGAATCAAGTTTATTTCAGGAATGCTGGATCACATCCCAAGTGGAGGAGGCATAAACTGGGTATGAAGATGTCATTTCAAAAAGAAACCAAGAGTCAGGCCCAGGATTCCCCTGAGCCTGGGCTGGGGAGTTTAACACCACGTTTGCAGCCCCCTGCTCAGGGAGCTGTTTTCCTGCAGCCTTGAGGCAGGACCTGCAAGCAGCTTCACAGGAGAAAGATGCTTATTTATTTTTGCTATTTGTTCTTCTCAAGTCATGTGTTCTACATCCATTTTATTGTTGCCTGCACGGCGCAGCTGGCAGAGCTCAGCTCTGCACAGAGGTGCTGCTGTGTCCTCTGCAGTGCTGGGTGACAGTGGCACCCAGGGTGGCACCAGCGGTGGTGGCATGGCTCTGGGTGTTGACACAGCATTCCCCAGTGCCTGAGCTCTCACTCACGTGATTCCTGGCTCCTGTTCCCGAAAAACAACCAGTTGCACTGCTGATGTATCACCTCTTCCATTGGCAATAGGAACGAAAGGAAGTCAGAGAGGAGTGAAGAATCTAAACTGGTTTCAAAGGGTGGCCTGCAGGGGAGGATGGAGGGAATTGCCTCTGCCAGACAGGCGCTGGTGTTGTTCACTGTGCTGGGGATGGAAATGCTGGGCAGACATAGAAACTGATGTGCCAGAAGCACCAGAGCAACTTTAAGACAATTCTGTGTGTGTGTGTTAGCAGCGGGCTCCATTCGGTGGAGAATTTCCATCACAAAGACACTTCCCCTCCCAGAGGGTCATGGATTACAGCGAAGTCAGCTCTGGGCTGACACAAGCCAAGCTATAAGAGGTTCTCGCACCTAAGAGAAGCTCCAGAAAACCAACAAAACCCCAACACTTTGCTCCAGGGCTTTTGGTTGGAAATCAAACCAGAATATTGAAGCAGAGGGAGCTCTCACTCCCATCCGTTCTCCGTACTCCCCATTTCCAGTAGAGTAGCTCTGGATCTTGTGGTCTGTTCATGCCTGGGACCTGTCTCATGGCTATCCTGATAGGAAGCATGTCCTTTCCCTGGGTGTTTAGAGCAGATACCTTCTGGAGCCTTGCAACAGACCTTCTTCCAGCCTGGACTTTCATATCTTTTCATGTTACAGCCGGAATATGTTGTACAGCAAGTTTCTGTGCAAAGCTCGCAGCCTCTGGCTGTAAATCATCGCAGCCTGTCGAAGCCAGGGCTGCTAACTGGCTCCGTGGTGAGTGAGGATCTCTTTCTTAGGCTTTGATTTAGAGTGTGATTTAGAACCTGGCCTGTGCTCTAGACTCCGCTGTGTCCATCATGGCTTTGGATGCAGTTTTGGCCAGAAGTCCTGAGTCGGCACAACCGATCCCATTTAGCCATTTCTTTACCCTGCCCGAGCTGCGTGTGTGGCTGTCAGATGCATTGCTCACACCGGAGACCTCGGTGGTAATTTATCCTTGCAGTCGTGGATGCTGACTTGCTAAGCAGAGTGGGAGATGGGGAGGGTGAGCTTTAAAACCATCGCCTTGTGCGGGCAGCGTGTTCCAGAGGAGGCTGCAGGGCCAGAAAAATGAATAAAAGGGGTTCTCAGAAAATTACAAAGAAACCAAAACAAGCCAGGGAGGAATGAAGAGAAATGGGAGAAGAATGAACAGAAATGGGAGAAGAATGAACCTCAGGGAGGAGGCTGGGGATTCAGGGCAGGCAGGAGGAGCAGGATGAGCAGGTGTGAGTCCTTAGCTGGGCTTCTGGGATCAGCAGAGCAGAGAGCAGCGAGGCAGGGTGGGGGTGCTGGAGCAGCCGGGCTGCTCCTGGCGTGTGGCTGCTCTTCAGGCAGGTACAGATGGTGAGCGGGTAAGCAGAGCCCTCAGACATATGCTGGGGTACATATGTGGCTCTGGGTCCCTCCTGGCTCAGGCCACCTCCCCGCCTGGAACAGGGGACTTATTCCAGCCGTTTCCCACCTGGCTCCGTGCTGGGCGAGGTTTGCAGTCAGAATCAAAGGTGTGTTTTGAGGGAGCGGCGAGAGCTCAGGAGGTACAAGCTGAGACCGAAGAATGCCTGAGAAATACTGAGAAAGTCAAAGGGAAGAACTAACAAAGACAGCACAATGTTTGTGCTAGAATTGTGAACAGAGAGAAGAAAGCGGCAACAAGGATCCCTGTAACATAGCCTTAAGACCAGCTGCTATTTCTAGAATTGCTTATTGTCATGTCGTCCAAATTCGGAGTTGCTTCTGCAAAACAACTCCAGGCTTTGCTGTTTTATGCTGGAGAATGCTGATAATGTGTTTATCTGCCATTTCTACTCTCCTATAAGAGAGCTGTAAAGTATTTGAAAATCATGGACTATGTTTTAGGCCAGTGCATAGATAAATCTGGTCAAGCAGGGAAAAGAGACCAATTAGGATTTTTCCACAATATTTACCTAAAGTAATCAAAGAGCGGAAATCTGACTTCTAGAAATATTTAGATAAAACCCTTTCTGTGCAATTAGAGATAAATGTGCATCAGACCCTTCCTTTGCTTCTTGGGAGGGAAGAGTTAAGGTGAAAAGACTGATTGGAACTGGAAGCATTGCTCAGGGAATTTGCTAGAGGATGAAGGATGAAGGAGGGATATGTTTTGCTGATGGAGCTGGATTGGGCCTTGTTAAGACTGGGAAAAACTGAGAAGCGTTCTAACCACAAGAGCAGGACACTAAAGGGATCAGAAAGACATGGATGAGCGCTGTCACTCCTGGGACAACCTTTCAGCTGTGTGGGGACGTGCAAAGTCAGTATTTGTCTGAGGACTGTCATCTGCAGTGCCACAAGGAATATCCTGTGTGTGACTATTTCTCATTGATTCCTTTCATGCTTTGGGTTTTCATAACATCCTGCAGTAATGGAATAAGTTACGAGTCATCTGCAGCAGTAATTTTTTTTGGGGAGGGGGGAAGTTTTTAGATCTAGTGCCACATAATTTCCTTGGGTGTCTCCCAGCTTTTTATGGGAAAGAGAACGGGTGAGTAACCATGGCTCAGTTCTCTCCCCTCCTTGTCACTGGATAGATGTCAAATCACCTCTCTTGTCTCAAAGGCTCTGCTGCTGCAGGATGTGTCCCTGAGTGCTCAGATGTTGCTCAAAGTTTATCAAACACAGACTTATTTTCACACCTGGGCTCAAGTGCCACCAACCCAGTGCAGTCACAACCACAAAGACACTGATCCTGCAACTGGAATCGCACAGACAAATTTTTAATTACAGCCCCATGGACATAATGAAACTGATTTGCAGGATCAAAGCCTAAGCAACAGCAAATCCATACACACGCTGAGTGCAGAGTGAATCATGTTTATGATCCATCGGCATTCAGCTTCTTTGTTCCAAAATGCTGGTCAGGAAGGCAGAAGAAATATTCCCCGGGATATTATAAAGACTAATATATCATCAGAGGGAGAATCAATGGAGATTGATGGCAAATTAGATGGACACTTGAGACATTAAAAGGAAGGATGGAAAATAGAAGCGATATTATAATTGAACCATATTAATACATTTTAAATTGCTTTACAAATATTAACAAGTTAAATAAGGGAAGCCTGGAAATAATAGTTTATCTCATCTGGGAAAGCTGGGAGTGAGGAGGGACATTCGGGTTCCAGCACAAAGGTATGTGAAGGTTAAAATGAAAAGTGATCAGAAGCATTTTAACACTTTGATGATATAAGAACAAGGGGACACATCAAAATTAAAGGGCACAACTTTTAAAGCAAATTAAAAGGAAATAGTCCTTTCTTCAGTGTATAGTGAAGACACACAATTCCCTGCTGCAGGATGTCGCTGAGATGAAAGTCCGGATAGATTTGAAGTGTAAAAGGCCACATAACTTTGTAGCAATTAATAGCATTTGCAGCCCTGCAATCTGGGACAATGGTAATCAGATCTCAGGCTTCAAAGCAAAGGCTGACCATCTTCTGGGGTCAGGAAGGACATTTTCTCTCTGCATAAAAAGAACATAATATGGTTGGCCAGGTAATGTGACTGGCTATGGTCGATCCCGCTGGAAGCTAAGTCAGCAAGAGATTAGCAAATTGCTTCTGTGGGTGCTGGATTAAGGTATTATAAAAAGGTTTTCATCAATGCCAGACAGCATATCAATCCAGAAATCTCTTCTTCTGTGTCAACTCCCACAAAAGTAATTTCAGTGATTACAGTAGGTATTGAAGTAGGACATAAAACGGGTGGTTATAGGCGGCAGCAGTGACCCTGAGCTGCACAGCTCAGTTTCCTTCATCAGCACTCTTATCTGAGTGATGGTGCAGAGCTGGGATGAGCCTGGAGTCTCCCAGCACCAGGTTCTGTGTGGACACAAACTCCCTGTGCTCAAGGGCCTAGGAGAAGGAAAAGAAACAGGGAATGTCATCACCTCTACTCAGTACCAGAGGAAATGCAGCACAAGGCTCGGAGATCAATTCAAATCCTGTTAGCAGAAGCATTTCAGTTTGCAATTTTGCCTTGACAGATTTTGAAAGTACTTGGTGGCAAGGTAGCTGAACATTTTAGAAAATAGGACCTTAAATACCACTGTGGGATATGGGGAACATTTGGAAAATCAGCCTCCAAGGTGTTTGTAAGATGTCACCTGAAGGAATCTGCCCAAGCTGGTGCAGGGAGGCTGTGACACAGATAGGTGGGTGCATGAAAACTTGATATTGAGCCAGAGCAGCCTGCTAGGAGTGGCACAGTGGACAGAGATCAGCTGTGGAGCTGTGTCCTCTCCCCACATTTTCTCCCCAGTGCCACAGTCCCATCCACCTGGGGGTCCCAAGGTGACTCCCCCTGTCTGCCTTGTGCTGGGCACAGTCCTGTCCCCTGCCCAGGGTCATCCACCATCACTACACTGGCGGGAGGGATGCCTAACGCAGGGCTTGCCTGAAACAGAGTCCAGACAAAGTTAGGAGAAAAAAAAAACAGATTAATTTATTAAAGGCCTTTAGGTACATTGAGGGCAGACAGAGCCTACTTGAGAGGCTACTCCCAAAATGGACAACAAGTAATGAGTTCTTCACATTTTATAAGTTCTGTCCATTAACATATTGGGTCTCAAATCTTCAATTACACCTTCAGGTGATGATGTCAACCACCCCAAGTTTGCTCCCCCCAATTCTCTGTTGTTTCCATATTTTGGGGCTCTGAGGCAGTGAAGCGTCCTTGGATTTTCCAACTGAGAGCAATTGTTTTGTTGAAAATGCTGGGAACAGAGGTTTTTAGCACTTTATATGGAGCCCAAAGCTACACACTAAAACTACAACTACATGAAAAACAGAAGCTAAAAATCCTTAAGGCATCGGGGGACGAGGAATGTGCCTTTCTCAACTTCCATCTCCCATCAGCCATTCTTTTGCTGCTGCTGAGAAGAAAACAAAGCTGTTGTGTACAGACAGGAGAGTTCAGCTTCAACAGGTGACACTTGCTGAGGGCCACTTCTGCAGTGGCCATGAGCACCTCTAGGTGAGGTAATCAAGCAGTGCTTCCTTCAGAAAGGTGGGCAGGATGGAAAGCTGATGGCTGTGAGGAAAACATATCAATAGATGGGATAAAGTTGTGACAGTGTGTGACTGGCAGGAGGGAGGGGGGAGCCGGCTGGTGGGAGCACAGAGTTTGCTGGGGAGGCAGGTGTGAATGCTCAGACAAATTGCCACATCGGGACAAATGATTCCAGTGCCTCCTGGATGGCAAACAAGAGAGGGATGTGAGCTGCAGGTGTAAATCTGCCGGCGAGGTGTTGTGTAGGTGTGATGATTACTGTGCTCGTGGTCTGGGCTCTGAAGGAGAAGGATGGACAAGGGAGTTTTTGTTCTGCAAAATGCACCAGAAAGATGCATGAAAACCCCCCCAAAAACCTATAAGGTAGGACTGCAATTTACCTGCATGATTGGAAGATTGATTTCTGATGAAAGGAGCAGAGAAAGGAGGGGAATAAAATTTTATGGATGGCAAGAATGGGGATCAGAGCTCTAAAATGGCAGCTGTGAGTTGGTATTCTTGAAGGATTGGTTCAAATCGGACTGCAGAGACCAGTGCTGGCTTCTGATTTCCAACCATCTGCATTTAGAAAAGAGAAGGGAGACCAGCAGGCTGGCCTCGGTGAAATTCTGCTGGATTTCCCCTGAGAATCAGAATTGTCCCCGCATTTCAAGTACCTGAAAGCCTTAAAACACTGACAAGGCTGAAAGGTGAGGTGAGGGTCGAAAGCGAGAGCGGCTGGCAGGAATAAGTAGATTGTAGCCTAGGCTGGATAATTCAGGGATCTGTAATAAAACTGCCCGGTGACAGATAATGAATAGAAGACTACAGGTATATTATGGTTTACGGAGCACAGGACAGATGTGTCTCCTAGGAGGATGAGATAAGGAGGGGAAGGCAGCGGGGGCTGTTTGGGGATGCAGCAGCACTGCGTGAATAAAGCGGCGCTGTACGAGATAGTTCAATCATGGGGCTGTCACTGACACGTTATATATGACCTTGGGCAGGTCACTTAGGCTGGGAGCTTTTCAGAAGAGCTTTTTAAATGCAGGTGTTTCCATGCACGAGAGCTGAATCCCTTCAGTGCTGCAGCACAGAGGATGGGAACTATGCAGGGAACTCGGATCCAAGTTTGGCAGGAGGGAAAATCTGGATTTTTAAAAGAATTCGGCAACCCCTGCCTTTAGGAAATATAACCCCCCAAAGACTGCTAGTCAGCAGTGCTAACTCTTTGTATTTCCAGTGCTGGGCAAAAGCAGCACTGGTTTGCATCTGCCTCCCCTCCACCCCAGCAAAATGGCTCCATTTTCAGAAATCTGGCCTGAATTAATTTCTCTCCTCGTTGCCTAAGACCACTGGCTTCACTGGAATAGATAAGGGAAGAAGGACAAGCTAAATGCATCTGTTCCCCTCCCTTGCACCCAGAAGTGGGCATTTTACATGCACAAAACACAAAATGAAGTTTGCAAGTGCACACACACAGACACACACTCATTGTGCAGTAAGAATGCTGAATCAAGGCTGCTGCTTCATATTAATCTTTTTACCAACTTCAGCATTTGCAGTAAATAGCAATTAATGATAAAGCAGAATGCATTAAAAAGAAGAGCAAAAGAGGCTGATAAGTCCTTCCCTACCAGTGCTCCTCCTGCAGTGCTTCTCATGACTTCGTTAAATTTGAAGACACAGATTTTGTCTGTGGCTGCACTTTTTTTTTTTTTTTTTTTTCCTCAGTGCTGCTCCTCCGGGGCAGCTCTTCTGTAAATCCTTGACACCAGTGAAGGGCAGTCCCCAAACCCTCCGTGTCTCACAGAACAGGGACACTCTGATGCTGGGGCATGACCCTCCCTGGGGCGCTGTGGCAGTGGTGGATGGCAGGGCTGGGGACAAACACACTCTGCTGCCCTCGCTCAGCTCTCCAGACATCCATCGGTAACATCTGGAGTCGGGGAAATCGACAGGCGAGCTGAGACACACTCTGGATTTTATTTCTGGGTGTGAGTTTAAAATTCCAGGCACTTGAAAGGATGTGAGGGCTGATTCCCAGCTCAATAAGGCAGCGTTTTGGTATGAAGAGGCTCAGGATGCATTTTCCATGCCTCACAATGCAGAGTGTTCAAGCATTCAGGGTCTGTGGACAGTGCTGGAGGACTGTGGGAGATGACAATAAACCATTGGAGAATTTGTGCTTGCTCTCACTGCCCAACAGTGATGTGAATAAAGCAAAATACACCCAGAACTGGGTTACTTCTTAGAGGAAGCTTGTTTCCTTCCGGAGAAACCCCAAGAGTAAACTAATGCAGGGAGCCAAGATCTTTGGCGATGTGGAAACACCCAGAGAGATTTAGAAGTTTAATTTCTATACACATGCCTAATTTTCTTTAAATCCTCTGGGTGCTGAGCAGGTGATGCTTCCCTAAATACCTCTGGGACTGAGACTGCTGTGAGCAGGGTCCTGTGCTGGAGAAAGCAGACACAAAAATGGGTGCAGACAGCGCTTGAAGAGCAGGATCTCTGGAACAGGCTGTTCCCAGCCCTGAGTGCCTCATTCCCAGTGTTCTTCAGGGGTTTGAGTCAGGGATGGCTGATGGAGGGAGCTCTGCCGCTTTTTTTTTTTTGGCTTAATGTCATAGGCACTTGGACATCACACGTTCCAATTTTCTGTAGGGACTTCGTGCCTGTTTGGTTCTGTGGTGCTTAAAAAGAAAAAGGGAGAGCCAGGAGAAGTGAAAAGGAAGAATTCAGAGAAACAGAGGGTGAAAAAGGGATGGTGTCACTGTCTTAAAATAAACCAGCAGCATATGGCAATTTCTAATGGAAAAAGTAAATCCACTCTCAGATTATTTCCTGGGATCTTTTCATTCATTTTTGATACGAGGCTTTGCTCATTTATTTTGCTGTAAATCTAATTATTTAATTTTAAGTTCTCTGTTGAATGCAGATTTAGACTAGAAGAGAGCAAAGGACTCTGAAAGTCGTCAGCTTAAGGAACTCAGAGAAACTCAGCCTTGCTGAGATCCCTCATGTTGTTATGAAGATCTGACAGACAGTTATTGGAATTCCTGGTAGGAATAGGTGAATAATGACTTCTCTTTTTTTTTTTTTTCCATCAGTTTAGTTCTGGAAGAAAAAAGGAAGGCAAAAAATTACTTTTAGGTATTTAAATATAATTAGTGTGGTGGGGGAAGAATGAAAAGATTTTATATTTGAGACTAGAAGGAAAAGAGAGTAGAAAATCACTTCAAAACTTTAAATTCTGCATAAATGCATAACTTTTTTTTTTTTTCATAATCGTATTATTTCACTTCTGGTTGGGGCTTTTTTATAATTTCTTTCTAGATCCACTTTATAAACATCTCATCATGAAGCATTTAAGTTGAGAAATAATGCAGTCATGTACTTTGATTCTTTTAATTTCTTCCCATCCCATTTTTTGACAGTAACTATCTAATGAATTCAATCTGAATTAATAAACATTGGCAGACAATCCCTGAGCACTTTTCTGAGCCTAATTTTAGGATGTGTTAAAAACAATGTCTCGCATCCTTTAGTGCCTATGACTGCAGATTCCTTTATGCTGCACACGGTTAAAGACAATTCCTACCTCAAATAACAGATACTCAAAGGGTCCAGAGTGATGGGAGATAAAAGGAGAAAGTAAAAAGATCTGTCTGAAGTCAAAGTAAATCAGGAGCAGAAACATATAGAGAAGAGTGCGGTCTTGACTTCATTCCCTGCTATCTCACCAGCCTGGGGATTAATTATAAATCTCTTTCTCACCCATTAGATTTTTCTCATACTCCTTCTCCTCCTGCACTTTCTCATTCACACCTTCAAGTCTTTGCTACTCCTCCTTTAATCTGACTTTCCCGACTCTCCATTTTTTGCACACTTTCCTCCTTTTCTCCCCTGCTCCTCCTGGAGAAGATTGCTAACAAAGTGGCAAGTGTTAACACCATGGCTTGGCTGTGCCTGCTGGGATGGAGAAAGGTGCTCCTCAAGGTGGCTGAAGGAAAAGTTTCAAAGAGGGAGGGAAGGGATGATCTGAACTCTTTTCAGGCTCTGGACAAAGGTGCAGGAAGGCAGAGGAAGCCCCTGCACGCTCAGAAACCTCACTGCAATGGGAGCAGAGCCTGAACTGAATGTCTCGGGAGGGGAACATCAGTATTTCTGCAAGGTGGGACTTGTCTCCTCAGGGATACAGGGGCCAAGGGGGCAGCAAAGGTTTCCAGGACTGGGAGATGAGTGAGGGGACCCAGCAGGTCCTTGTGCTCTGCTGTGACAGGAGGAGGGACAAAAGAGAGGTGTGAATTAGAAGGAAGTTTCCTTGAGCTGCTCTGGTCTGAGGATATTATAGCAGGAATAAAATGTCCAAGAATAGCTGTCTGTCACTGCAAACAGTCACATTAGCCATGATAGGTAACTTCAGGCTATGTCTTCATGAGCACAGCAGACTCTAAATATCCTTCTTTGGAAACTCCTTCCAAACACCTTTGATTTCACAGGGATGAGCCAGCTGTATTCCTGTTCTGCATTTAATTTAACACTCATACGAAATTATTTATCTAGCCAGCTATTTATTATCTAATTCCATGTCTGCAGTTGAGGAAAGTCTGTTTATCCTTTCCCACAGCAGTCTCTCTCTTTCTGGCAGCTCTGACTAGCTGCTAGGTGCCCTGGGGAATGTCGAGGCAGAATTAATTAATCATGACCAGCCATGGAGGTGTTTTTCAGATTTGGGTTTGGCCAGCTGATTGCACAGGATCTTTCTGAGAGTCAGGCTGTTGAAGACACAAATGTGATGCCTGCTCTGGATTGCCTTCAAAGTCACTTTGGGAAGCTGCAGAGGCGTGTGGGATCCATCCAGGGTGAGGAGTTCTAGCAGGGGAATGTGTGCAGGCTGGCGGAGGGGACTGTCACTCCCTTTGGCAGGACACCGCGCCAGGGAAGCTGTAAAGCACCGCTCAGCGTGTCCTGTCCTTCCCCCGGCCCACAGAGGCGTGAATCTCTCAGCATTCCTGTGAAAGTCTTGCAGGCATTCACTCTGAATGTCTCCCTCGGAGCAGGAGGAGCTGTGATGGCACCTGGCACTTGCCAAACTGGAAGTCACCCTCGGCCTGCCCACGAGCGGTGGCAGCGCCGGCCAACTGCACAGGTTGTGCTGGAGCTGCAGTGTGTGCTTTGCAAACAGCTCTGAATTCCTCCAGACCTTCTTGCCTCCCCTTGTAGAGCTTGGTCGAGCATGTGCTCTTCTTCCTGGTCAGTGATTTCCTCCTGGCACTGGGGAAAGGTCAAGTGTCCACGCGGTTTCTTTTGGATCTGTCAGCAGCCCTGGGTCCCTCTGGCGATGAAGGGCTGATGATTCGCCGTGTCTGGCATGGATGGGCAATCTCTCCCTGCAGGAGCATTCCTCCTTTCCAAAGACTCTCCGCAATATAACTTGGAGTAATGAAGCTTTTCCCTCAAGGATTCTTCCAGGGGCTCATTCCATGCTCAGTTGTACTGCTGCTGTCGGAGGGGTGGGGCTCCACTATTACAGATGCGCTGGTAACAAGGGAAGAGATCAACTTTCGAGTAAATTATCCACAGTTTTCAAAATTGATCATCCTCAAACCTCCTTTCCTGCCTTTGACTTGTTCTATTGTTGCCTAACACAGAGACAAATTGAGGCACTTTGCTCCTTCCCCACCCCAGAGATGAGGCCACACACGCGGAAACATCGGCTGGGACGGCGTGGAGCCATTTGTGGGGCGGGGAGGAGGAAACATCAGCTTTTAATGGAAGTCTGAGGCTCCAGCAGTGCTCACTATTAGCCACGAGCTGTAATCCGTAGTGACAGGCCAGCTGGAGCACGAGGACGCATCCAGGCAGATCTGCATTCCGAGGTGCACTCCCAGCAGCTAGCTGCGTGCGGGAATTCAGATTTCCGACCGCTGAGCTCCATGCGTGTCCCGTTAGGAGGAAAAGCAGACAGAACAGCCCCTCTGCTACTGTAAATAAACCCCCAAAAGTCGGGGATGGTTCTTTTTAGTCCCACTGCATGAACACCGTGCTCGCCCTGGGAGAGGTGGTGAGGACTGATCCCTGTCTCCGAGGGTGCTGAGAGTTCCTGATGCCTAAAGAGGGTTACCTGAAACAGAGGCCAGACAGCTTAGGAGAATAAAGAGCAGACAAATTTATTAAAGGCTTTTAAGGTACATTGAGAGCAAACAAAGCCCCCTTGGGCGGCTACAACCAAAAATGGACACCGGGTCACGAGCTCTTCACATTTTATGAGTTCTGTTGTATTAGCAGATAGGGCCTTAATTCTCCAATCACACCCTTAGGTGATGTCAGCCACCCCAGGTCTGCTCCCCGCAATTCACTGTTGTTTACGTATTTTGGGGCTCTGAGGCAACGAATGTGTCCTTGGGTTTCCATTCAGAGGGATTGTTTTGGCTAAAGGTGCTGGGAACAGAGGTTTTAGCATTTTACATGAGGCTTAGAGCTACACGTCAAACCTACAGATACAGGAAGAACAAAAGCTAGAAATTCTTAAAGCATCATTCCATGGGAAGGAGCAGCCCTTATCGTGTATTGGAACTTCCTTTAACCCTGATAAAAGGGAGGAGAGGGAAGGAGAATGGTCATGCATGGCCATGCTCTGCCTCTCTCCAGGTTAAAATGAGCTCTGTGTCCTGCAGCCACCCAGCCCTGCCTCCATCTCTGATCGAACCTGTGGCTGCACAGGGCCCTTGGGGACATTTTCCTCCCTGAAATGAGGAATCGATGGAGTTGCCTCGCTCCAGGCTCGACTCTGCACTGCCGTTCTCGCCCTCCCGTTTGCCACTTGCTTTGCCCTTGTTTTCAACCCACTTTTCCCACCACCTACACAGCCACGGCGGCAGAAATTCACAGGTAGTGATTCCCCTCTGCTACACACGGAGGAGCAGAAAAGTGGCTTCAAACATAAATAATTTAAAAAAAAAAAAAAATCAGGTAGACTTCCAAAAAGAATATATCTTTTAAAAGTATATAAGTGGTTTGGAAGCCAAAGGTCCCAGGAGGTCAATGGTATTCAGACTTTTAAATCCCTGATGTTCACGAAAACATTGCACGCAAATTCCACTGTGGGAAAATCTGCACTTTCTTGTTTTATTTATTTATTTTTCTTTAACAAGTAGAGGAGTTGGTTTTCTGGCATGCAGAGGGGAGAGGAGTTGTGCTGTGCTGTCTTTGAGCTGACAGAGCCCCTTGGGAAATTCCTGCCTTTTGATATGTGCTTGGGTTTTTTTAAACTTCAGCGTGAGGGAGAACCATGATCTCTTATGACCTAAAAATTTAAAAGCAATAATAATTTGAGATCATTGATATCTTCTGCTCCTGTGGTGCTGAAGCACTAGATGGAAACATTTAGCATTGTATGATAATACATATAATAAAATAAAAAGCATCAAATATTTTATGCAATATATAGTGTTTTCTAAACATACATCAACAAAATACACAATGCATAAAAATGTCAAAACAAATTAATTGAAACAAAACAAAAATAATGTGTTTATTTCCTTGAAATTAAACATTTCAATATGACTGAAATGAAGAGGGAAAATCAAAATGATTTGTTTTGACACTCTAAACGTGAAAAAGTTTGTCAAAATTGACATGTTCCCATGCAACGTTTCGATTTTGAGGGAACTGCGTTTTCCTGCGAAAAACTGTTCTGTCAAAATTTTTTGACCAGCTCTACTTACAGTCTATCTAAACAGACAAGCAGCAAAGCCAAGACTCTCGAACGCTCCAGGTGGTCAGGAGATGGATTTAGCACAGAGCAGAACAGTCTCAGAAGGAAATAAATAAAGCTCACAGCTAGAGGTGGCCTCAAATGTGGGTACCAAAAGGCTGCAATATTTGAGATGCTCAGACCTGAGTGGTGATGGACTTCAAACCCAGCAAAGACTGAATTCCTTTAGTTTTTAGGTGTTTTTTAATTGTATCTGTGTTGCAGAACTGGTGCACTGATGGGAGAGGGTTCTTGTGATGCCAGTGCAGATCCTAAATATCCTTTGGGATTTCTCAGTTCTTGGTTTTGGTTGGAGTCTAGCAGCCCTCTGTTCTTGACAGATTAACGCTGGTGTGGAGGGACACACGGCTGCACGCTGGTAAGGATGAGATGGCTTTATTTTCCACACATCCATCTGTCTCAGTGGAAATCCCAGGTTTAGGGCTCGGGGAATAGGTGGAAATGCAGTGCTGCAGGTGGATTGGCCCCAGAATCCAGGGCTGCTGAAAACAGCTTTGGGTAGGAGTTCTCCCACCTTCATGATACACAGATTTTAAATCTTCTCATTATATAAATGCAGTTCCAGGTTAATGTGAGCTTCTAATTTAATATGCTGTTCCAAATTAAGAGTTAATATGGTATTTGATTATCTTTTTGCAATGAGATCCAACCCAAGCCTCATTGACTCCAACAGACCTTCCAGGAGAACCTGCAATGGCAGAGCCTACGCTCCAGATTTCTGACTTCTGCTGCAGAATCTGCCTGTGAAATGTTGTTATTTGGGGCTAATACCCATCCTAGCCCACATTTCTAACCAGAATTGAAGTGCCTGTGCACACAAGTTCTCCTCTGTGGGGTGGCAGGGCTGCGGAAGGGGCTGACCCTGGGTGTTGTCAGCCTCAGACCTGTGTCCTGCACACCTAAAGCAGTGATTTGTGTAACTCACCTCCAAGCCATCCCCCAGAGAGCTGCAGGGATGTGGAGCCCACATCAGGGACCAGTTGTGCTCACCCTGGCCCCACCTGCAGCCCTGTCCCTCCCCAGGAGCCTGAGCCATTTCATCCTCAGGATATCACACCCTGCTTCCAGAGCGTCCTGGTGGGGCTGGCACGAGGGTCAGGGGGACTAAATGCACACAGAGAGCTTTATGGCCACAGCAAATTCCTGATCCATGCAGTGGGATGAGGAAGGTGGGGCTGCCCGAGGCCAGAATTCACAGCTGCCAACTCAAGGGTACCTTTTCTGTCCCCTCTTCACCTGCCCCTTGGCTCCATCCAGCTGAGAGGTGGCCAGAGCTGTGCCCAGAGGATGCTCCAGCGGTGCTTTTCACCCTGGCAGGCAGGGCTGGAGTGATCCAAGCAGCAGGAGCTGCACCACGAGGAATGGCCTGTGGATTTTAACCCCTTCTGCTCCCCCAGTAAGAGTGGGAGAACACAAAAACCCAGTCAAAGGCTAAGCTTCTTTTGGAGGGAGGAGAAAAATGGGAAAATAAACCATTTGCAAGGATCATTAGGTAACCTCAGCTACTTCTACTGAGAAAAGCAGTGGTGGTTTGCATTTCTTAAATCCTATGGAGTGGGATCTCTCCATGTGGCTTTGGTGGCAAAGTCTGCCCAGGAATGAACTTTAGAACAGAAATACCACAAAAAATGTCAGCTGTGGGGTAAAAGTTTATTTTCCTGGCTTGGATATTACACTATTGCACTTCATGGCGGTTTTGGCATTTTTTTTTCTTTCAGCCTCAGTTTACAGTTGCTGAAATGGAATATGTTAGAAAGGCAAAACTGGCAAACCGGCTGGAATAGGCATGAAAGCAAAATCCAGGATTTTTGGGCTCTGACGCAGGCCTCATTGAACTGAGCATTCAGATTACCCTTTTTCCTAAATATGCAGTAAAAATTGCAGGGAATAGTATGATTTTTGTTCAGCTTATTGTGTCTGGTTTGCAGGTGTTTCTTTTTTCCAAGAACAGTATTAAATGAATTTGGATATTTCCTCTTGTGCATAAATTACAAAATCTATTTCGGCTCAGTCAAAACACACAGCTTAAGAAAACACTTCATTTCGATTTTGAATGTATATTACTCAACATGTAATGAAAAAACAAAACACAATCTTGAACCGATCCCTTCCAAACGGAACACTCAACACATTCTGTTCCAAAGAAAAGCTGACTTTATCAAAATGCCTTTTTTTCCCCCCCCTTAAATCAACAAATTTCTTCAAAGTGTTTTGCCTCTGATGAATTGGCATTTTCCTGACATGAAATGAGCAATCAAAAAAAATTCTAAGCAGCTCTGTGGCAAGTCCCAGCTAATTCTGGAATAGTAGCGTGAAGGTGCGTAGGAAGGGTACTGCAAGGAGACGTTGCACTGAGCTGAGACGTAAGAGATTTGGGTTGAATTCCTGAAGCAGTTTTAAAATGATCTGGAACAAGCCATTAATCTACCCAGTGTCTCAATTCCCATCCTGCAGAATGGAAAAAAAGCAGCATTTCCCCATCTCCTACAGGTGCTGCAAGGACAAAAATCTATTAACAGTTGTGAGATTACCGGACTTCGATATGAAGTGTATAAATACTGAGGAAGACACAAGACAGAGCTGCATTTTTGTGTAACTTAGAAGGAAATTATGGGGAAGTGAAATAGCTAGGACAATAATTTAATAATAGTAGGAATAATTTCAAGTTCAGGACAGTGCTTAATAGAAATCAGTGCTCAACACCCACCATAATTTTTTTTTTTTAATAAGCAGCTCAGAAAAGTGCAATTCATCATTATTATTATCATCTATATTCATCCTATCTCTTCCACTTCACAAATGAGAGGAGTTCCTCACAAACATCTACAAAAGCGAGCTCATTATCCATCCTCCCTATTTTTAACTCCCATTTGTGACAATAGCTATCAAACCCTTGCCAACAGCCGGGCTGCTGGTGTGCTGACACCGCTGCTCCGCACCCGCTGCGCGGGATTAGCTCACTCTTCCCTTGCGTTCCCCCATCTGTCCCCGGCCATCTGCTGTCCTTGCGCTCCTAATTAGATCGGGAGCTTTTTGGGGCATGGACCGCCGTGCTGGTGCTGGCTGTGCAGCACCCACTGTTCTGGTCTCGGGTTGTCAGCAGGGCTGGCTCAGAGTCGCGGAATTGTGGAGTGTCTGGAGTGGGAAGGGACCCCCAAGGATCACCCAGAGCAGCTCCTGGCCCTGCACAGACACCCAACAATGCCACCCTGTCCATCCCTGGCAGCGCTGTCCAAACGCTCCTGGAGCTGTGGCAGCCTCGGGGCCGTGCCCATTCCCTGGGGAGCCTGGGCAGTGCCCAGCACCCTCTGGGGGACAAACCTTTCCCTGATATCCAACCTAAATCCTCCTGACAGAGCTCCAGCCATTCCCTCTGATGCCATTGCTGGTCACCAGAGAGATGCGATCACTGCCTGCCCTTCCACCTCCCCTTGTGAGGAACATGAATACCACAACAAGTCCTCCCTTGAATCTCCTCTTCTCCGGGCTGGACGAACCTCAGCAGCTTCTCAGATGGCTTCTCTAGACCCTTCACCACCTTCATAACCCTGTGGCACTTCCCTGTGACACACAGCTGGGTGCACCACCAGAAATTCCTTTCAATTCTGTTCCCAAACTATGGAGCATTGTGAGAAGGGTCTCCTTTCCAAGCAGAGCCCTGATCCAAGTGCCTGTGGAGCCTGGAATTCAGGGGTTTTGGAATTCAGGCTTTGACACCTTGGCCAGTAGATTTATGATGAAGATTTGGGGTTTGACTCCCTCTGTCCAGCACCGCCTGATTTTGTGTCTTGGTGGAAGCACCTGCCACTCTTCTTTGGTTTGAAGCCGCCTCTCATCCTCCTCATCATCGCACCAGGAGTTTATAATTAGCTGAAGTGTGGGGACAAACGAGCTGAGAGCAGGTACAGAGCTGTTACCACTGCGATTCTCGCCTCCTTACAGGCAGGGAGTAATTAGAGTTTCTGCACAAAACCTGCTCTCTTTAGGTGGCTGGCTGAACTGCATTAATAAAGGAGGGTTTGTGGGGTGGTTTTGGTTCACTGAATATTCTGACAAGTTGTAAGCAAAGTGTTGACAAACTGAAAAGAAAAAAAAACTTTTCTCCTCTAAGTCATTTGGGGTCAAAAGTGATATTTTTATCACTGTTCCGTCTTAAGAGGGTGGAAAGACAAATCAAAAGGAGAAAAAGCTCCAGTAGTTTCAAATAGAGATCTGGAAATGTTTCCCCTTGGAGCTCTCACAACCCAAACACTGACATCTCCCAATCATTATTTTTTTCAGCATGAGCAATTTGGCAAAAGTAAAGTGAATTTGTGGATTGTGTTGGTATTTTTAGAAAGGTGTTTCTCATCTTCTCTCCTTGCCTTTCCTCACCCAAAAATATTTCAGCTGATGAACATCCCGCAGGTCTAACCACTCATGCATATTTAAAACTGGAGTGCTTAAAGAATAATGCAAATTTAGACACTGATCAGAGCAGAATTACTGAGATTTGGGGAGGGATTAGCCAATCACGGCCTGAAACGCTTAAATCCCACTTCCATGAAGAAATGGCTTTACAACCATTTGGGATTTTACAACGTTGCATGCCACAGTCACCCAGAGAGTCAGAGCCAGTGCTGAGTTGCAGCTCCAGCCCTGACTCAGTCAGATATCAGCGTCTGCACTCTGAGCTGGAGAGACATCTAGGTCAGAAGTGCCCAAATTCTGTTCTCCCAGGGCTCAGGTTTATCCACAGCAGTTCATATGACTTAAACTCTGACAGATTGGCTTCCCTTTCCATCCACATCCCCTGTTTTCCTCTGGGCCCGACAGAGGGAAGGTGTCCCCAGCTCAGTTGGGTTGCTGGGCAGGGTTTCCAAAGGACAAGCAGAGCTGCTCCTGGGTGTTGTCTTTCCAATACTTCCATGGGCCATCTCTCACCCAGGGCCAGGACAGAAATATTTCTGCTCCTCAAGTTAAATCATAAAGGTGTGGGGCAGTCGTTACCTGTCCAGCAGCAATTTGAGTGCACAGAACTCAAAGCAGAGATGGAGGAATAAAATCTAGAGGAGCACATCCCATACATAAAATTAAGGGTACACTTAAGCTGTTTGCTGAAATGAGGTCAGACGTTCGTCACTTTACAGGGTCGAGCTCTAAACTAACATAAGCTGTTTCATCTCTCCCCTGACATTTCAGTCTCTTACTAATTTATCAGCATCCTAAAGCAGTGTGAAGTTGCTGCAGAGCAGAAGTGTTTCAGATACAAATAGCAATTGTTAGCCTCTTCCCTCTGGTAAATGGCAGCAGGCAGAAACCTCTCTCAACCTGCCAAGAACCAAATGTGGGACACAAGGAAGAATTATTGGTGCGTGAAGCTTAAAGAGATAGGGGACTTATTCCTTTACTGCAAATAATGTGTTCAGTAATTTCTCTTCCCTGAGTCTGCATTTCTGATGGAAATAGTTCGCAACAACGAGCACGGGGAAACAGAAGGGATGTGTGCAAGACCAATTTGGGTCTGATAGAAGGGATAAATGAAAGGTACAGAGGTTAGGGGAAAGGTAGAAAATCCCAGGAGGCAGAGGAGTGTTCACAGCAAGCAGTGGAGAGTCAGAGCACCTGCATCCTGTCTGCCTGTTTATGGCAGGGACCTGGGGCTGCACAGCCTCCGTCGGATGAAACAGACCTTGCAATACGATTTTGTGCAAAATCTATCACTCTAAGCTCTCCCACTGTATAAAAATTACCTTTTAAGTGGCTAAGTAGACACCCAGCTCTATTCTTTTCTTCTTATTTCAAGAAACAATGGGAGTAACAGCACTTGCCTGCCTTACTAGAGTGCTGAGAGCTTTAATTAATGTCTCTAATTCAATTTGAACTCCTTGGATAAAAGGCACTGCCTTGTGACAGCAAAGGTATTGCCGAAAATAGAATATAATTAACACACAGATATCAATCACAAAGAAATTAAGTGTACATTCAAATACAACTTGCACTTTACAGAAAGCACTTGCCTATTTTTCCTCCAAGAATCCTGAAGACTCATAAGATAAGGAACATTTAATGTTCCAGGCTGAATTTGTAATAGAAGAAGGGCATTTTAAACCACCTGACAAACTCCAAGGGGCTGTAAGAGGGATCTCCACGTGCACTGGGGGCTGTGCCTCTGTGCTGGACGGTGCTGGAAAATGACTGTACCGTGACTCAGAGTCAGCACACCCAACATTTCCTTCTCCCACTGCGTGTTTGCTGTGAGCTGGAGCCGTGTCCTGGCTCACCCACGGACCATGTTTATTAACAGATGTGATGATTGCATGATTGTGTTTGTTGACATGAGCCAGAAGGGCCTGGCTCACTCCCTCGCTGCTCTGTTGTGCTTCTCGGTGGAAATGGAGCTGGGTTTTGTAACTGCTGCATTGCAAAGCTTGCTGAGGGGGCTGTCATTCACTGCTTGAGGACAGAAACACCTTTGGAGGCATGTGGGCAGCAGGTTTGTGTTTTGGGAGGTGCTGCAGCCCCATTCTGGCCTTTCCAATGAGTTGACGGTCCAGGTAATCACACAATAGTATTATTGTGGCTCCATGTTGATGATTGGAAAGTGAGGCCAAAAACACACATGTAAGGGCACTGCCCAAGGTCATAGAGGGTGTTTGGGGCAGAGCTGAGCAAAACACTGGATTCTGGGATCAAAACTCTGTGTCTGGCTCCCCCAGTCCTCCCCTTTAGTCCATAGATTGTTTCTGAGCCAGATCTGGCTTTTAGTTAGCTTTGGGTGTGCCCCCCAAGGGTTCTATACTTGGAGACATCCCCTCCCTGCTTCTTCCCTGGTCCCTTTGGCCGAATCCACAGAACGTATTTCACATCAGTGGAGCCCCATAAAGACACCTAACAAATTAATTTCAGATTCAAGCTTGTTAGGAGGTAGATTGAATGCACCTCACAATATTGCCTCAGACACAAGATAATCCCACTTTAGTAAGCTTTATAGCTTCCATGGGGACCAGCCCTGTGGAGTGGATTAATCTTTAATGTGAAACAACATCTCTACAGCAGCTACAGGGGGGAAAAAGATACTACTAAAAAATTAAAGTTGATGGTGTGATAGTAGTCTGGACCCAGTTGTGCTCCACCATCCTCCATTGCCTGGGGTGCCATTCCCTGGTCTCAGAAAGGATCCAGGCAGCTTCCAGGCTGGAGGTGTGGACAGTTCTTCAGTGGTCTCAAGACATGTTCTCCCCATATCCTTCCTCTTGGATAAGAGCCATCACAGCCCAAATCATCCTAACTCTAACTGTGCCCCGAAGGAAAGGAAGGGAGGATGGAGAGTTGTGTGTGGGGAATTAGGGAAGATCTCCTCTCTTTCACAAGCTGATATTTCCCCAATGTGTGATGTTCACATCTAGGAGGACACTCTAGTATTTCTCTGGGACCCATTTTGTTTGGCACTTCTCAGATTTCAGTTCTCCCTTGCACTGTGCTTGGAGCTGGAGGGGGCCTGTCCCCCCACTTGGGCATGTAAGAGCTCCCTTCCTCTCTCTGCAATAGAAATCCAATAGAAAGTGAAATATTTAAGGGAAAACTGATCCAGGCTGGCAGACGAGGGGAGGAACTCTGGGTGAGTTTAATGAACAGACAACCAGGGAAGCTGGGACAGCATGTTCAGAGCAGCTGATTGCTCTCTGCGCTCCCAGCTCGTGGCAAATACGCTGAGCTTGCAGCTGCTCACCCTGCTGGGACAAGAGCAGCCAGGCAGGGAAGGAGCCTGGGAGGAGAAGCAGTGGAAAACAAACTCCTGAACTGGAATGTGGAGGTCCTGAGGGTGGGATGTAGCTGGGAGCATTCCCCAGGAACCACCTCAGGCTCTTGAGTGAGCGGAAGCAGGGATGTCCTGGAGCCCACTTGGAACGTTCTGTTCCCCTCAGTGTGGGGCAGAAACTCCTCTGTTCTGTAAGGTAAAGCTGAACCAGTCCTTGTGTGATGTGAGGCACTAAAGCACTGAGAGCTGCCCTGTTCATAGCAGTCAGTGGTGAAGGCTGGTGGTAAATACACGTCTCCAGAACAGGAACAACCTCCTCAGCTGGGAGCTGTAGGTACCATCAGATTTAATAACAGTAATATTCCATCTGGAATTAAAAAGAATTTTATATGTGACCAACAGAAAAATCAAACATTGGCTGACTTTCCCATACTTTTCCCTCCAATTTCTTCCTGTAATGCAACAGCTGAGTGTCATTTTTAACCAGACTTACACAACTCGGTTCAGTCAAGTGCTGCTGAGCTCACTGCAGCTCCTCGAACACATGCTGTGCACACGTGCGCGCTCCCACACACTCCGGCACACACGCAGGGCTCCCGAGCTCCCCGCCACGCCCCGGGCTGCAATCCACCTGCACAGCAGCCTCACACCCTCCCTGCCATGGGGTGCAGCTCTGCCATGCTCCAGGGACGGCTCCTGGGGCAGAGGGAATGGCCACAGTGCCCACAAACACCGATGGGCTCTGGGCTGTGCTCTCTGCTCACTCCAGCCGAGGTTCACACACAGTGGGTGGCACCTCTAGCACACCTCTCCTACACTCCTAGCAAAACCCTTTCTCTCTGGGAATTGCAAACTTTTAGAGTGCTTAGAGTGGACTCAGGATCAGAAGCAGGAGGTTTTCTGGAGATGTGCAGAAAAACCATGATGCTAAACCTCACTGTGGCAGAGCTCTTGTAGCCTCATTTCCCCTGCTTTAAAAAGTAGCTGCAGTCTCTCTGCACTGTATTTTACAGAAACAGGTGGGTGTCACCTGTCCTGAGGACACGTTGTGCTCCCAGAGTGGGGGAAGCACCCACAGTGTTGGCACATCCTCCACAAAACCCAGAAGGCAGGGGGAGGAACCAGCCCTGAGTGCAGACAGGACTTTTTCCAAGCAGCTCCCAGCAGGGAGAAGCACAACCCGAGCACGCTGTGCTTTGGAAGCAGGAGGGGACCACGCTGGGAGCAGCGTGACAGCCAAGCCAGCCCCTCACCTGGCACCACAAGAACACATGGTTTTACTGGGAGAGGGGCACAGTGCCAGCAGCCTGACTGCGGAGGCGGATGAGCCGAGACGCTGGAAATGGGAGTCAGGAGAGCAGGGCTCTCTTCCAGCTGTATCCGTGGCTTGCTGCGTAACCTTTGGCGAGGCAGCTCGCCCCCAGTTGCCTTCCCACTCATCAGATGTCCTGTCACACATGGAAAGAGGAGCTGTCCCCAGCCTCGCTGTGCCGGGGTGCAGTGGCACAGCTGCTCTCCCTCCGCGGCAGGGACACCCCTGGAGCTCCCTGGTAAATCTCCCTGGCTTAATGTGCATGTTTGGTGTGTCACCCGATCTTGGGAAGGGCCTCGAGGTGTGATTGTTGCATTTTGGCTGGTAGAAATAGGATGCAGACAGGGTTAAAAGGGGTAAAAGGGTTTTACCTCGGTGTTTTAATAGGATCTTAGGTGCGCAGCTCTTCAAAGGTGGAACACACTGAGATGTACACACACCGTATAACACATATGCAATTTTATGGACCTTGCAAATAAGCATTTTTGTCTAAAATCCCCCAATAAGAAACTTAATAAATGAAGTAATAGTCCCCCTATTCTAATCACCCCCCCTAAATGCAACTACAGCCCAGTTTTCAAAATATGTTCCAGAGAGAAGGCTCCAATCAAGGTTGAAGCCTCAGATTTTGAGACAGCATAGAGCTGTTGGGCCTCCTGCTGTGAATGTGTGGTCTTTGTGCCTTAAAGGACCCCAAAACTAAGCTAGAATATCAGACTGCATATTAGAAGCATGTAGGCTAAGAGTACAAAGAGTGTACAAAGGGTACAGAAAATGTACAAAGGGTATAAAAACATATTAAATGGTAGATAAAAAAAAAAGGCAAAAATCATCAGGCATCACAAGCAAAACTGCAATAGCAGCAGACCCCATCCCCTGCACCACACACACCTCCCCAGCAGCCCGGCAGGAAAGCGGAGTGAGGACATTTTTCTCTGTCAGAGTTTGGCAGGATTTCACAGTTGCGTGTGTCTGTGTGTGTGTGTCTGTGTGTCCGCGTGTGCTCGTCGCCAAAGCCTGGGTAATTATTTTGGTTTATTTCTTTTTTTGGCAGCACTTGAAAGTAAGAGCTGGGTCTTTATAGATTGCTCAGGTTGCACAGAGTATGGATTACAGATCATCAGAGAGACATGAAAGCACAAGGCACGTTTCTCTGGCACAGCATTAAAGGGACAATAAAGGGGTAATTGTAGCCTAGGGTGCAGCCACCTCCTGCACCCGGCCTTCACTCGCCTTTGCAGCACTGTGGAGAACTTCACGAGGGAAATGATGGAGAAGCTGGGGTGAGGATGTCTCAGGTCAGGACCTGGTTATTTCAAAGGTGATATATGCTCGGGAGGTTAAAGGCACCACTTAAATGCATGAATAAAACACTGCCAAATACTCTAGGCTGTAACACAGGCAAACCGATGTCTTTTAAAACTTGATTTTTCACATCTGTTTTCACCCTGAGAGATGGTTGTCAAAGGATCAGAGCAATTCTCATTTTTAAACTCTCTCTTTCTCTCCCTCCTCCCTCTCCTCCCCTCCATTTCTCTCTCTCTCTCTCCCCTTCCTCCTATCCCCTCTCTATTCCAACAGGACTCCACAGAATGGAGCAAGAATGAGAGGAAAAAGGCAGACAGAAAAGCATGAACTGGAGGCTTGTTGAGTTCCTCTACCTCCTGTTTATATGGGACCATATACTCGTACAGCCCTCCCACCAGGACCCAGCTGCTACCAACCAACATGTCTCCAAGGAGTTTGATTGGCTTATTTCAGACAGGGGGCCTTTCCACCACTCACGGAGCTACTTATCCTTTGTGGAAAGACATCGTCAAGGATTTACAACCAGATATAAAATATACAGGTACGTTGGGCTCCTGCGGCGTGCATGAGTTGTTAGGCGGCGGGAGCTCCGCCACTTCCCGTGGGCTCCAGGCTGGGAGTCGATGGGAGATGCATCATTGTCCCTGTTCCACCTGGAAACGCTGCTTTGGTTCCCCGTGGCCCTCAGCTGGCGATGCACATCACTTCAAAGGCTGGGGTGGAGCGCTCTGATAGTGGAGATGAAGGCGCCGCGGTGTCATGGCAATGTGCACAGCACAGAGCCAGATGAAAAGGAACCGAGGGGGTGGGTGTTCTTCATTCGTGGTGACAGACAGTTCACAGGCAGGTTCCCAAGCAGCTTTTTCAAATCAATGGAGCTCTGGACAGCCCCAGCATCTGTACCAAACTCGTACATGTGAACTGCCAATAGCTTCAGGTTCACATAAAGATGTCACCGCGCACGTCAGTGTGACAGTTCTCACACTGCTGTGCAGGAGTCTTGGCTGTGTGCTGCCTACCACAGACCTTTGAGGATTTATCTCCATGTACGAGCTGGGCTTGCCCCCAGAACTGTGATCTTGGTTTAAAAAACTACAGAGAATTAAAAAAAACCTACAGAGAATAGGCAGAATTTGGATTTTATTTTGCCTTCTAGGTTTTTAAGCCTTAGCTGTTGCTTGTTTCAAGCTCTTCTTGCCAGCTGTGCTATACAGAAACACACTTTTTCCTCTTCATTTTAATCTGAAAAGCTGGGGTGCTCACATGAACCTCCTATCAAAGCAGCAAGCGCTTTGGAGCGAAGGGGAATAAGCCAGCAAGTGTCAGGAGATTTGTGCTAAAACCCAAAGAGGCTGCGAAACTCTCCCAGCCATGTGTGCATTTACATAATTATATGGTCCTGTTGTGCTTCAGAAAGACACTTGCAAACACAGCCATGCAAAGTGGTGGGCAGGGAAGCGCTGGTGAACAGCCCCTGGCACAGGGAGAGAGATGTGGACATGGGGATGGGAGCAGGGAATCCCAGAGAATCCCAGGGAATCCCAGGGAATCACCTCTTTGCAGGGAGTGCTGTCCCATGGGCACGGAGCCAGAGGAACAGGGATGTGTGAGGCATCAGCTCTACGAGGGGATGAAAAATGAGTTGTTCCTGTCCCATGGCCCCCAGGGAGTGCAGCAAGGGCAGGTTAAAAATATTGTCCTGGCTTGTCCTCTCCCGAATAGCTCAGGGGGAAGACAGCCCCAAAGAGTAGAAACGATGCTGCCATGCTGCCCCTGGTGAGCTCTCACTGTCTCTGCTTGCACGGAGCAGCAGAGAAAACGCCTTTTCTCAAAAGCCTTTCTCCCTGCGCTCTGCCCAGCTCCCCTCCTGCCCTGCCTGCCAACACGCACTGTGACCCAGCCTGCAGATCCCTGCCCTGCTCCTCGCCCCTGGCACCGGCTCTGCCCTTTGCTAAAGAGCTGTGCAGCCCGGGATGCCACCACGGAGTCTGCAGGGGCTGGGGGGGAGAGCCAGGCGATGGATGTGTTCAGACACATCTAGCAGCTGTCACTGTGGGTCAGGCCACAGATCCATCAAGCCTGGGATCCTGTCTCTAAGCATCACAGAGAAACGGGTCTGGAAGGACCTTGAGAGGTCATTTAATCCGTGCCTCTTCCCCAAGGCGGGTTCAGACATACCTGTGTCACGTCTGGAGAGGTTTTTGGGGAACCTGGAAGGTTTTCCGTGATGGAGGATTCACACCCCGAGCAGGCAGCCTGTGCCATGACTTTGCCTGCTCCACTTTTATAAAGGAACCTAAATCTTGTTTGCGTGTGAAGCCTGTGATTTGTAGTTTCGTCTGTTAGGGGGTAAGGAACAAATTCCCTTTTGTTTTGTAGGAAACTCATATGAATTTGAAGTCTTATCTCAGTTCAGGATGAACTTTATGCATGGGAAGTGGCAATGGATCTGTTTTCTCAGTTTCTGCTGGGTATTGCTGAACCATTTATGAAAGACACACGGAGCATGGGGAGAACACAACACCCTCCTTCCAACAGGGGAGAAAAAAGCCATCAGCATTCTGTGTGCATGGGAGGTGTCTGAGAGGGGCCTTGCAGATGATGACCATGCTGGAGAAGTCACCCAAAAGAAACTGGAGATGAGGCAAAGTCCAGTGGAAGTAGGGAGAGATTTTAGAGAGGTCTGCAGGGCACCCAGGGCATCTCCTGGGCAAACACCACACACTGTGCTGAAGGAGGGAGCTGAGTGCTGAGGGAAATCCTGCCACGTGTGTGGTTCTTGGAGCTGCTGGGACCTGAGCACTTGGGAAATACAGGTCTGGGACAAAGCTGCTCCCATGGTCAGCTGACGAGGAGGGGAAAGCCTCACGTGCTTCAGCAGAGCAGATGGAGCCATCAGGTGGGAGGCTGGCTGGATGGTGGAGGGCTGTTTGTTTTTAATATCTGGCCCTGCTGGCAGAATTGGTCACTTAAAAACTGAGCCCATGCATTTTTGAAGGGATATCAGACTCAGCCTGGCTATGGAGAATTAGTGGAGCCACAGCCAATTCTCTCCGTTAAGAGCTAGACTGTGCACACACTCCCCCAGAACATTCCGTTTTACTGAAACCCACAGGGGTAAAATCTCATTTTGTGGGCTCCTTAAATTGACTTCGAGAATCTGTAAAGCTGTTGGGATTTTGTCAACTGTTTAATTCCAACATAGCAGCCTCTTTCCTACCAAATGATGTCTCGCAATTGCTCTTTGCACTAGACTAGCCCAAGGGAGGCACATATCCTGCATTAAGGATATCACTCCTTTCCTTAGAAAAGCAGCTGATATGGAGCATGGGAATTTTCTGTGCAGTCTTCTCCTTCAATGCCCCTTTCCTCCCTTACTTTTTTAGGTTGGCTGATTTTTAGTTTGTCGCTCTGTCAGGCAGTTCCTTGGGGCGCTTGTGATTTTGTCGAGGGAGGTTTGGCCTGACCCCTTCTCTTCTCCCAAGGCTGATGGCAGCAGATCTCAAACCAGCCACAGTGACCTAGGGTTTGGAGACGATGTGAAACCAGGCCAGAGGGCTTCCCCCATCCCTAACTGAAACAGTGCTGGCTGCTCAGTGGTGATTTCCCTGTGTCCTGCTGTGTGGGGACATGGACACAGCACCTTAGGGCCATGCCATTCACACTGGAAACGCACCAAGGCAAAACCACTGGTGTGGCTTTGATAAAAGCTTTTGATAAAAGCATCAAAATCATTTTATATAAAGCAAAATGCAGCATTTTCTCCTTTTCACAGGTCATGTTAGACAGGAGGCAACATAAAGTCATGGAAGAGTCCTCCTTCCATCACTACTGAAGTTCAGAAGCCTCAGCCACAAGCACAGAGCCTGTGCAGTGGGCAAGGTTGTTTTATATTCTGCATAAGCAGAATTGCTGTAGAACCCCAGAGCTGATGATATCTTTCGTAGATCCAGGTCTACCATCCAGGCATGGAAAGGCAGTTCACTGTTACAGCCACTAAAGTCTCATTCCCTCCTTCCATGCATTTCATTTCACTGGATTTTAGGGTCTTCCCTGTGAAACTTGGATCACTGATTTTCCTGGTACCCTCAGTAAAGGTTTGCACCTTGCATGTGGCATTAGGAGGAAGACAAGCAAAGGGGGAGATGTTTTATATTAAATCATGAACAGTAGGAGTGGATACAATTGCATTAGGGAAGCACATTAATCAGCATCGATTCATACTAATAAGGGTGGTTTAGGGGGGCCTCTGGCAGGAAAATGCTGCTTTGATCATTATCTGTGCACACTGATGCTAATGCAGATAGCATGGCAGATGCTGAGAGTGGTTTGTGGGATGTCTGAATATTCATTATCACCATCCTTGTTGTTGTTCCTAGTCATGAGAGCCCTGGGTATGAGGTACTGCAGGAAGGCTGGAAAACAGATGAAGCTCAGCTTGGCTTTGGGACTGGGGTCCTGCTCAGACCACAAAACATCCCTGCTGCCACAGAACACTTAACAGCTTCAGCCCACTTCTTTGAAGTATGTTGTCATGTTGTCCTTTTTTCCCCTTCTCCCAGAAGCTGATTATCTAGCTATAAGGCAAAGCAAAAAGTGGGCTGAGCACTGGAATGTTCCATGCAAATAGCCAGGCAGAGGCATTGACATGGGAATTTCCCTGATGATGCTGCTCAGCTGAAGCAAGTTCTAGAAAAAATAAATCCTTTCTAGCAAAAAAAAAAGGGGGAAAAAAAGGAAAAAAAAAACAGGAAAGAAAAACCTTTAAAAAATTTAAAATATGAGGCTTTGCTGTTCAATGTCAGAGGTGGGAGGCAAAGAGGGACGAGGTGAGATGGGCACATCCAGCCAAGTAGAGAGGCTGCCACTGCCAGTTCCATGGCAAAACAGGGGCAGGACACAGCTCCTTGGAAAGAGAAACCCCCAGGCAGCGTGGCAGAGAGGTGACACAGGCAGGATCTGGATTTTTACGCCAGGCTGGTGGTGGGGCTGTGGGTGAGCTCATTTCTTCGTGCCTCGATCCCCTCCCCATCCCCTGAGAAGGGGAGATGAGGAGATGACAGCACTCGCCTGCTCTGCATTGCTGGGCAGACTTAATTAAAAGCTGCAAGACATTTGGACATAAGGGACAGCAGCAATATAAAATGGATGATCACACGGGGCTGCAAATGCAGCGTGCATGTGCAAGGAGAAATGCGGATTTTCCGTGTGTGGGAGTTTAATTCCATTTTCTGAAATGACAGTGGGGATGGGGAAATCTGGCTCTCAGTGTAAAAGAGCAGGGAAACCCTGGGGTATAAAAAGGAGATCTGCTCGCCTTGCAACTTCTCCTGCAGCGGGACCAGTTAGAGGCTGCCTAATTTCATGAAACCTGCAAATACAGAATCCTTCTGAGACCTCTGCCTAAAATACACCAGCAGATTCCAAACTTAGCGGGGGAGGTGACACCAAAGCAGCCAGTCCTGCCCCATCCCTCCCTCTGCAGAGTGACAGGACAGAACTGATTGCTTAAATACACTTGGTACACCAAGGACCTGCTTAGATAAAAAAGAACAGGAGCTCCCGAGACAGGAAAGTTTGGGAGTAAGTGGCTGCACAAGCTGCACAGTGCTGACTGGGGGAAAAAACGGATTTTTTCCCACTCAAATATTGTTTCTTCAGGAGGACAGTGCAGGTCTAGGAGAGGTCAGTGGAGAGGTGAGAGGTGTCTCCATCCTGGGTGGCTTTCAGGGCTTGGCTGGACCAAGCCCCAGCTGATGTTCTCAAGAGCTGGTCCTGCTTCAAGTGGGAGGTTGGATTAGGGACCCCCAGGGTCCAATCTAACCAACATTTCTGTTATTTCCCTGTTTCTCCAATTCGGAGTGGACACTAAACCGCGTGCTCGTAAAGGGATTTGCGCTGCTGAATGCATTCAGCCACACTGGAGATTTTTATTCAGTCCTAGAAAACTCACAAATCTGAGCAGCTCTGTGCTCTCTAAATGTGTCACCCCCTCGGTGGAGAGGAAGAGAAGGATCCTGAAGGCAGCATCTTTGCTGTGCACGTAGCACGGGTTACAATAGACTTAGGAATGCATATGCTGTTCTGCTGCTTGAATTTTCCCTTAGAGGGAAAAAAAATAAAGAAAGGAGGAAAAAAAATTGGCGTCACAAAACTGTCTCACAAAACTTTCAAAGTTTTATGGCACCACAAATTAAAAACAATGAGCCAGATTCTCTGTGACATAAATACGTGAAACTGTTGACTTCAAGGAAAACTCACCAATTTATTGGCTGGAGAATGTGTTCCAGCACATGCAGCACTACAGAAGTTTGGCCTTTCCTGACCAGACCTTCCAGGCAGGATTCATGTAAACCTGAGATTTCCATGGTTGAAGAATTGATCTAGCAGGAAAACAGTCTGTCAGGAGGAAAAAAAAAAAAAGAGAAAAGAAAAAAGAGTTAATTTTTAACAAGATTACTTTTCTGGTCTCATTCTTTCTGTGGTCAGGTGTCAGCAAAGGGACAGCACTGTGTGGATGGAGGCAGGAGAGTGACAAGGGGCACTGGTGAGGCTGCTCTTCCCAGCAGCAAAGTGCATTAAAGTTCTTTTAAAGTGGTTGTGAAGTTGTTTTGGTTGTGCTAAGTTCTGGCAGAGACAAAATCTATTAGAGCTGCTTCCATCATCTTTTCAGGCCATTCTTCTCCCATCTCTCCACTCCTCATTGACTCTTCCTGCTGTCTCTCTATTGCATTGAATTTAATCTACTGGTCACTAGGGCTGTACAAATAATTGATTTTGTGGTTCACTGGTTGTACAGAACAAAAATAACATTAAAAATGGGTTGATATGAAATGGATGTTTGTTCAACTTTTTAGTAAAATGAATAAATGAAAACATTTCATTTCAGGCTCGGTGAAAGGTTTAAGCCTTGCTGTTTGTTTTCATTTTATTAATCCAGTGAAAATTTTATTTTATTTTTTTGCAGTTTTTAAGGCGCAAAAGTTCATCTCAAGACACAAAGTCAAATAGTACCACTTCAAAAATGTCAAAGGAGAAACACTTTGATTTTGAGTATATTGTGTGTAGCTGTTTGTTCTTCAATTTGAATTTGCAAGGAGTTTTTATATCCTTGAGCTAGGGAAGGACTGGCAAAAAAAAAAAAATAAGACTGCCTGTCCTTGTAATTCACTCTGTGACTTTGAAATCTTAAAATTCCTGAGGGTCCAGCTTTGATTTCCCTTGGGTTCAGCATCTTAGGATAAAGAAAAACCCAACAATAATTTCCCCAGCACGGCTGGGCAAGGCAGTGAGAGCAGCAGGAACGCAGCTCTGCCTGGGAATGCTCGTGGTGCTTCCCCAAACCAGACTGGGTGCTGGGACTGACAAACTACAGATCCTCCCTCACACCCTGGCACGTTTTCAGTCCTGTTCCACTCGTTTGGATGCCTGGAGCATCCAAGAAAGCACCGTGAACGTTCTCCTCAAACAGCATTAAGGTGATGCTTAGCTCTGGTATGAATTGATAGGCACTGTTAGGCTTTTTAATCTTTGCTTGGGCTTTTTTAGTCGCGCTGAAGTTCTGCTGACAAGGTTTTCCTGTTCGGGTTTTATGCTATCTGTTTAAAGGGGACATCAACTTTTATGTTTTCCAGTCAGAGGCGAGGCTTTTTTAGGAGACAACACAGCAATTGAAGGACAGAGGGAGCTGAGATGAAAGGAGGCTCTTTCCTCCTCCGTGTGGAATGAGCAATGGGAATCCATGCAGGCAAAAATACAGGATCTCCCTAGTTTACATTATGTCTGTAAACAAGTGATGTACATTGGTTTGTAATCAGTAAATGCCGTGTAAATAAATGTGCGTAAACCCAAACCTGAAATCCATTTCCATAGTGCATGTAAACAATGAAGCCTTCTAGTGTTGTCTTCAATGTAAACGTTTGTCTAAAAATGACATTACTACAAGTTTATGCAACTTTACGAGAGCCACAATTTACATTCCTGTCTCGGCAGCTCTAAAAGCAGTTTGGCAAACAGGAGCCATTCAGTGATGGGCATAAACCAGACAATTCCACCGCACAGCAGCTCCTTCAGCCCCAGCCTTCATTCCTCATGCAGCGCAGGGCCCGCTGTGCTTACATCCCCTGCATAATGCAGCTCCCTGCATATGTGCAGCTTTCCGTGGATTTGCAGAAGCAAAACAAAGGCAGGAGTGGGGAATGGCTGGGACTGAGCTGTGCAGAGCTTGGTGCTGGGGTGTCAGAGCAGGCACAGAGCTTGGCCCTGCTCAGGCTGGAGGAGCAGCTGCTCTGGCTGCCTTTGGATTCAGCTTGGGAGCATCCCTGGCAGCTGCAGACCTCGACAGAAGGAAAAACCTCTCCTTCTCTTTGATATTCTTGAGAACAGAGGGCAGGAGGAAGGAGAAGTGGCACCAGCCTTTGATATGCTTGGAGCTGCTGAGAGGTGGGAGCAGAACATCTGGCCAGGCTCGGGGAAGGAGGCAGAGCACACCCAGCCCATCGGGAGGCAAAGCAGTGCATGAGTTCACATTCTGATAAGGTTCCCGTGGTTTGGACACTCAAGTTCCTCTGGAGAGAAGCACTCCTGTGAGCTGTGAGCCTGGAAAGGCAGAGCAGTGCCTGCCTGCCCTGCCTGCTGGCCAGGGAAGCTCGTGGCTGGATCAGTGGAGCTCTAGCTCAGACATGCGGAGTTGCATCTTCCAGCACGAAAATTCCCCTTCTCAATCCAGAAAGAAATATTCTGATCCTCCTCCCAGTGAATCCCAGAAGCAGCACAGAAATATTTCAGTCGCTGAACCTTTCCAAAGAGATCTGCGTCCTGCTGGGCTTGGACAAGGGTGTCCACATCCTGTCCCCTCTGAGACCTCTCGCATGGTGGGGGAGCTTTCCCCTCCACATGCCAAGCAGAGGCTGTGCCCAGCAGGGCTGCTCCCAGCATGCTGCAACAGCAATGACTCTGCACGTTCATCTCAGATTCCTCCAGAGCAGCAGACTATGGTCCAGTGGCTTGGGAACATATTTTAAAGGCTAACAAGGCAAAGAGAAGCTTTCACTCTCTTTCTTAAAAAATATATTTTTAGGTTGTTTCTTTTTTTTCTTTTTTTTATGAGCTGATTATTAATTCTGTTTTCAAATCAGGCAGATGCTTATTTCAGCAGAGAAGCTGTTACATTAAAATAAAAAAGTCATCCTGTTGGATGGACGGGATAATTTTGTTCTGGCACAAGTAGCACTGGGAGAAGGCATTATAGGGTTTATTTTATTTCTGGATCCCTCCAATGTTTCCCTTGGGTTCAGCAAGTATATTTTTTCCCCTTTCTTTTCTGCTGATTGCCACCCACCAGCCTCTGTAAATGGAACAAGATGTGTCCCACTGGGGCAGCCGGAGCCGTCCAGGCATCTTTGCTGTGCCGAGCTGCTCAGAGCAGGTGCAGAACCCAAGGACACACAGAAAGCCTGGACTCAGCTTTGCCTGCAGCAGGGTTTGGGTCAGCCCTTTGTGCCAGGATCTGCCCTGCAGGCAGGGTGATCTCAAATATTGCTGTGCAGAGCCAGGGCTTCCTCTGTGCTGCTGCCCACGCGTGCCTGGGGAAGGGCTGACACAGCACTCAGGTGTCCTGGCACAGCCTCAGGAGAGCCCTGGGCAGGTGAGCCCTGCTCTGCTGCTGGGGACAGGGTAGTGGAGGCAGCTTTGGGCTGCCAGGGCTCTGTTTGTTGGTGGCCAAGCCTGGCAGCTCTTGTGCTCACACCGATTTCACACCTGCAGCTCTTCGCCTTTCCGCCACTGGCATGACGGCCCCCACGTATTTCCAGGAAGCTGCCATGAAGTTCCCTTCACCAGGGAATTATCTTTTTCCTTGTTAAGTATATCCCATCAAGTGAAAAGCACCGAGAGGGAGGGGAGGAGGGGGTTAGGGGTGGTGTTTACACCCCCCCAGCTCTCTGGGCTGAGGCACTGCAGTGCAGGCTGCTGGCAGCTGCCACCTCCTCCTCCTCTTCCTCCTCCTCCTCCCTCTCCCTCCCTACCAGACTCCTCGCAGCTGCCTGGCTCTGGAACCACTGTTCCAAGAGGACAGAGATCCTCCCCATCCCCTCACTCGGTGGCGTGGGAAAGCCTCTGCCCTGCTGCAGCACCTGCCCTGAGAGGGACACCTGAGGTCTGGCAGTGGCAGCTGCCAGCGGGGCCAGGCTGGGGCTTCCAGAGGGATGGGATCCTCTAAAGGATCTGTGATGCTTCTAAATCAAAGTCCCGCTGACAACACAGAGCGCTAAATGCCTGCCTGGGGCTCTGCTCCTACAGTCATGTGACGACATCAGAATTTAAGCTTTAATTAAGAAATGAGTGCAGGGAGGGAGGGAAGAGTCTCCGGTCCTTATGGCTGCAAAAGAAAGCTGGGAAACATGACCTGAGCGCAACCAACATCTGCTTTAATGTGCAGGTGGCTCCCAGCAGAGGGGTGAGCAGCCGGGAGACGAAGCCATTCCATCAAATTCCCAATCAGGTCAAAGCCAGCCTGTGCTTCTGCTTGCAGTGGAAGAGCTTATTTGGAGGGAGATTCCAGAAAAGCTGTGCCATGGCAGAATTAAACAGAATCGTGGAATCCTAGAAAGGCTTGGATTGGAAGGGACCTTAAAGATCATCCAATCCAGAGCCCGTGCCACAGGCAGGGATGCCACCCCTGAAATCAAGTGGCTTAGGGCTGTCCTGCAGCCTTGCAGGGCCAGGTTTCACACTGACACAGCCCATGCTCGTGGACAAATGTTGCCTGGAGGTGTGAGAGCTGCCTGACTGAACCTGCCAGTGGTGCACAGCGCTTTTTAGGCAGCAACATGGAAATTCTCCTCTCTGGGGTTGAGGCAGGATGTGTTTTGTCTCCTGGAGTTCCTTAGCCCGGGTTGTAGGGGCTCCTTTGAGGCACCCATCAACTCTCGCTGGCCCCAAAACCCCACGCTGTGCTTTCTGCTGCCATCAGTTTCAGCAAGGAGAGGGAACAACCATGCATTTTAGAGGCCAGTTAGGGAAAAGCCTCTGGGTGCTCTCCATCTCCCAGGGATACACAAGGCTTGTTGGAGGAGAACCCTGTTTGATGGCTGTGCTCTCACCAGGGTCTGGGGGCTCAAAGATGCCTGATATTGCAAAAACCTCTCATTCCCCTGAGGGAGTATCATGAAAAAGCCACTGCAAGAGTTCCCCTATAACTCAGAGCTGGGACCTGTCTCCAGTGAAGCATCCTGACAGCGTGAGTTTGTCCTTTCTGCAAGAAAAGTGCCTCTTTGCAAGCTGCAAACAGAGCTTTCATGGGCTGGCAGTGACTGGCAGCTCTGCTGGAGCATGGGCTGGCTTTGAGCACTGATTTGAGATCTGAGCATCACAGAGCATTCGGGGCATTCAGGTTGGATGAGGATGCACTGACCAGTGAGGGACACTTCCACCCCACAGCAGCCTGCAGGTGGAAGAAGCTGTGTTGTGTCAGGAGAACAGAGTTGTTTTTCTTGTCTGTGCATCCCTGAAAATGTGTTTTCCTAGCCCAGGCACCCCTGAAAGGTATTTTCATTGTCCATGCATCCCTGCCCAGCCTCACTTTGCTTTCCCTCCCCTTTCTCTCATCCTGGTTATTTCCTTTTTGGCATATCAAACCTGCCCATCGAGTATTCAGCATTAAATATTTCAGTGTTAGCTTGCAGCTCTTGAGCAAAAAGCCCAGAAAGAACATTACTTTTAACTCCCCTCCGAATGTCTGGGGCTGTCCCTGGGGAGTGCAGGTGCACAGCCAGGGTGAGGCTAATCAGAGCTTGGTACACAGGGAAAAGTGTGTCTTGCATGGTTAAGAGCAAGCAGGAAAAATGGGAATAAGACCAGAAGTTTTCAGTTCCATATCTAATTAAAGACAAATGAATAGTCCCCACCACACTGATATATTCTCCGCGTGTTCCTTCCCCTGTTTTCCTCCCCTTCTCCCCCATTCATGTGCAGACTGTGAAAGTGTCAGATTCCCCCCTCCCACCCATAAAAGACTCCTCTCTGTTCCTTGGGAGTATTTGATATTTGGAGTCTGTGCTGTACTGTTCAGCAGGTGAGTGTTGCCAAGTCACATGATGAACTGTATCTCAAGACTATTTAATGTCTCTTCAAAGCCCACACTTCCAGAGTCCTGTGATTATGTAAATGTCTCAACTCAATTTTTAAAGTAAGTTTACGGCCCTCATAATTGCAGAGGAAAACTTGATAATATGACTCCTACATACTCAGAAAGCAGAAGGAAAAAAAAAGAAAAAAAAAGAAGAAAAAAACCCCCTGAAGTTTATCAGATTTTAAAAGTCTCATGAATTTTAAAACCAATCTCTTAATTCTTTTTTTGAGCCTGACTCATGATTTTCAAACAGTCACCAGTGTGGCTGTAGGGATTGTAAGGCTGGTTTGTTATCTTATTAGATAACTTACATAAAATATCCAAGCCCGTGGAGACTCAGAGATTGCACTTCAGTGCCCATCCAGAGACAATGGTGTGTCTTTTCTTCTGTGGAGATGCCGAGGATCTCCTCTTAATCCAGGTCTCCAGTCTCTACTGCAGCATAAATATTTCCTCAAATTATATTAGTGTTAATCATATGAATGAGAATAGCCATAATATTGATCTTCATAATACTTAGGTTATTAAATTTGAGTTTGAAGGTAGTTTTGTGGTGCGATTCATAATAGCAAATCTCCTCAGCATGCACAAGCAGGGAGAGCAGGCCACAGAGCAGTAGCACTGCAAACCCAGAGAGAAATGTATTCCAGAATCTTCCATCCTGTCACAGGATTGCAGAGGGAACAGGCACTGGTGGCTGAGTTAGCATTGCTACAACTGAAGCTTTGCTAAATGTCTGATGTTCGCAGATGAACTGAATTGATCTGAGAGAAAAGCCTTTGGATGTTGAAACAAATTGTTCAATATTTCTGTGGGTGCATGCACCATCCAGGGGCTCTTTATTCATCAGAGTCACAGAATGATTCGGGTTGGAAGGGATCTTAAAAAAAAACCCAGTTCCACCCCTTGCCGTGGGCAGGGATCTGCCACTGGACCAGGTGCTCCAACCTGGCCATGAACACCTCAGGGCTGTGGCAGCCACAGTGATGTTCCTGGAATGTTCACACCCCCAAAACCAGGGATGCTGCTGTGATAAGATGAAGGGGATCACCACTGCCACTTGCCTTCCCCATGCAGGTTTATTCAGGCTGTGCCATTCCCTTTGGGAGCCCCTCATGTTGAAGGGTGGGGAGGTGACAGAGCAAGCAGGGCTCTGCTGGTCACTCGTGAGTGGCCCCATGGCCACAGAACCCCTGGGGTTTGGGGTGCACACAGCTACCGAGGTGTCTGCAGCATCTCACACAGCCTACGGTGGATTAAATGAAATCTGAGAATGCTTCCCTGTGAAATGACTCTGTAATAAGGGACAGAAATTACCAGCTCTTCCAGCATGTAACAAAAGAGGAACCAAGAGTGTGCAAGAGGCTGAATGCTGCTGTATAATAAGCTTACAGGATAATTGCCAACTGTACTTGGACTTAATTTTCTCCTGCAGAAGAGTCATAAAAATAAGTTTATTGTTTTCACTCTGGGGAGCTGAGATATTTGGATCAGGTCTTTAAAAAAGACGGTACTTTATCTCCCCCTTGAACATATCAGCTCCGCTGGTGACCATCTCCTGCACGATTGTGGGTGAGCATCCAAAGGAAAAGATTTTCTGTGCACAGCTGCTGTCTGTGAGCTGACACCAAAGCATCTCAGCTCTCTGTCAAGGTCTGGCAAGTGTTTGTAACACTGAAGTAGGATTTTCACCCTACCCACAGGGGTAGGGATTGTGCGCTGAAAGGGGAGCGGAACTGGTGAAATTCTGCAGGGAGGGAAGAAAACAAATGGCAGAATGGCAAAGTCTTTGTATTTTAGGTGCAATAAAATTGTCTCAGTAAGGTAGAAAAGCATTTTCTCCCGAGTTAGGTTTTGTCAAAATGCTTTATTTTGTTAGCAGTAGAGTGTTTCAGGCTGATGAATTGGATTCAACACATTTTTGATATCCCGGCCTCTCCGGTCGCCAGTGACTACGGTGAGAGCAAGAGATCTAAGAAATGAGCTATTTTGACAAGATTATGTCTAGTGAAAACATTACAAGCTGTTCCAGATCCTTCCAACATGGAACAAATCCAGATTCTGCACGCCTGAAAGTAGCTGCTAAAAGGAATCCTCTCCTGGGCAGCTCCAGCCACAGCTGAAGCTGGAGCTCTCCCAAACGTGAGCGATTTAAGCTTTGTCTGGAGACACAGAGCTGGAGCCCTTACCAATTACAGATGAGTTATCCTCAGGTGCCACGGGGACAGTGCACGGGGACTGAGGAGTAAAGGATTAGCCAGCACACACAAAAATATTGAGCAACTCACTACTACCTCCTATTGTGGTCATGCCAGTGGAAATCCTTCTCAGAATGGCATATTTTATTCAATGTTTAAGAGCTCTCAATTTTTCATTTAGGAAGGGAAGCTGGAGCAGCCTCGGATCCGTAATCAATCAGCCCGCCCTCGCAGGAGAGCTCCGAGGAAGAGCTCTTGCTCTTTGGTCCTTTATCTTCTCGGAGAACTCACAGAAATTGTGTTTCTGAATGGGATTGAGAGTGAAGGAGAGGGAAAAGCACAGCCAGGGCAATTCTCAGCTAAATCTTACAGACCTCTATCCTGTAGTAAATATCCTATAGTAACTAACCCCATGGACAGTATCTGAAACAACATTTCTCCAGTCAGAATGTTTCAGATAAACTTGGCCCAGACTTAAAAAAGGTTTTTAAGCACATTGTGCGGGTAAATAACTACCTAAGTGCCAAATTCCTGTAGATTTTAGTGGGCATTACAAAATCAGGAGTTTTTGAACAGGATCTGCTACAATCTGAAATGAGGCTGTCCACAACATAAGCCATGAATTTTTTCTCCCTGGTAATAAATCACTAGAAATGCACAATGATAAAAGGAGGAATAACAGACACAGCTCATCCAGGGATCTCAGAGCTCTTTGCAGCCATTAGAGTTCTTTAGGATCGCAGAGGAAAAGGCTGGGCTTTGTTTGTTTGTTTCGAATGAATAAATTAATCATTAGTAAAATATTATGCAGTGCATCAGATATATTATTCACTAGCTATTTGTCAAAATAACAGCTCAGTCATATATTATCAGAACTAAACATTTATAATGTGTGTATATCTGGTCCTGAGATTATTTATTCAGCCTTTTGGTATTTTAGTTATTGACCAGTTAAAGCTCTGCTCTCTTGGGAGGCAGAGGTGTGGGAGGTTGGGAGCTCTTGGTGAACTTGGACCATCTCTTTTTACTGAGGTTTTGTTCAGGATCTGACACCACAAGCAGAATCCTGTGTCTGGATTGCCCTTTGGCAGTGCCTCAACAGATCAGCCATAGTTCTGATCATCTCTGGCCAATGCTAGGTCTCCCTCAGGTAGGAAGATTCATCCACTTATTCAAAATCAACCTCTGAAATGAGTTCTCTGTGTTTTTGCAGGACCAGTGTCTGACCCCAACACCAAGGTCCTCATCCCTTCTCGGTTATCCCAACTGCTCTGCTCTCTCCCCACCTCACAGCTGCTGCCCGGGAGGCTTTGGGGATCCCAGCTCACTGCTCCATGTGATAAATCACACAATTTCAGAGATGCTGGGAAAGAACAGAGCAGTCTTTTACCAGGTCCTTCCCAGCTCCCTCTCCCGTGCCAGCGAGCTGGACTCCTTCCAAAAGTGCCTCAGCAGAGCGAATCTGCGTGACTGACACTCCCCAACTCCCCTTGTCATTCGTGACCAGCATCCCAGGAGGTTGCAGCTCCTTCCAGGCCTTTATTGGAGTCAAACATCGCGGCCTCTCCCCTGGGTTTTATTAGGGAAGCTGGTGCCAAATCACCCAGCTCCCTCCTACTCGATAAAAAATGTTTATAACCCAGTAAATTCTAACATATCAGCAGCTTGTTATGGAGGGAAAAGGTCACTGGGAGAGAAAGGGGAAAAAAAAAGTTCCCCTTCCATCGGAAATGCTGGCTGGGTACAGACGAAGGAGTCAGCGCCAGGAAAATATCTTTTGATATGATAAAGTCTCATAATAGAAAATGTTGCTGCAATACAGGACTCATTTCTTCAGATAAATATTTAATATAGATCACTAAAGATTAATCGAGTACAGAAAAGTGTCTCTCCTATGGCTGGTGTAAAGAAAACATCTTCTCGTTAATTTATTATGGAGCCTGAAATGAGAAAAATCCTATGGAGAGAAATGCAGGGTACGGTTTCCATAGAGAAGCAGAGCACCACACCAGAATTTATTTAGTGTGTGGGCAGAAGACTTCCCAGAACCAGCTGCAGCGTGGCATTCGTGTGATAAAAAATCCCGGTGTAGGAAGAAGCCTCGCAGAGACACTCGTCATGTCTTGCTGCTCTGACTCCTGCACATCCTGGCGTTCCTGGGGTGGGGAGAGCAGAGCACCTGGGGGCTCTCCACAACCTGGATGGGGACTGGGCAATGGCAGGGGTAACATCCCAGCTGCTCCTTCAGGAAAGGACATTCAGTCCTTTGGGAGTAAAGTGATGCCCCTGAAACCTTGATGGGCTTAGCTAGAACAGAGGCTGGACAAAGTTAAGAGAATAAAGAGCAGTTATATTTATTGAGGGCCTTCAGGTGCATTTAGGGCAGTCACAGCCCACCCAGGGGCTACGCCCAAAATGGACAATGGATCATGGGCTTTTCGTACTTTATAAGTTCTGTTCATTTGTGTATCGAGCTTTAATCCTCCAATTACAGCTTCAGGTAATGAAGTCAATTGCCCCAAGTTGACTCTGCCCAATTCACTGTTGTTTACATATCTTGGGGCCTGAGACAGTGAGATGTCCTTGAGTTTCGAGCTTAGAGAGGAATTGTTTTGTCTAAAAATGAGAGAACAGCAGCTCAGTGCAGATGGAGTGCAGAGTTATACACTAAAAAAACTACAGGATTACAGATACATGGGAAGATACAGAAGCTAAAATTCTGAGACATCACCCTGAGCTCACTACGAGAGGAACCCCAGGTCCTGGAGGCTCCTTTCGTTATCCAGGATTCCCTGTAACCATCTCCCCAATGGTGTCTCCAAGGCACTGGGGCATTTCACACCTGTGGTGTTGGGCAGGAAGGGATCCAGGGTGATGCTGTGGGATTCCCATTTCCCACAATGCTGGGACGTGTTCAGTCAGCTCCACTGTGATGGGTGAAGGACAGGATCCCTTTGCTTTCTTCCACTGTCCCCAGAAACCATCATCCCAACCATTTTGCAGCATTAAATAGGACGACGACAGAGAATAAATCATGAATAGCAGCAGAGACAGTATGAGGGGGAAAATAAGAGTCACAGGCAAGGGAGGAGAGATAAAAGATCCAATTTCAGCTGAGACTGAAATGGAACAAAGAGTCAATGAGATGGAGAGATGCACGGGGGTTGTTCCAGATGGCCAACTCCACTGACGTGGAGCCTCTGGCAGCACCAGCATCTCGTGATGGACTTGTGAATGAGGGGGTACCACTTGTTTTTAGATGAAGTGAGCAGGAAAATCCAGCAGGTCTGTCTGTGCTCAGGGATGGGGTAAATAGAGGGCCCCCCTCCTGAAATGCATATTCTAGAGAGCAGAAACAACTCTGGAGAGAAGGAGGCTGGAACATCTTTCCAGCTCTCCAAGAAGCCTGATTGTCTAGTGTCTAGTTGTTTCTCCAGAGGTAAAACTTTCTTTTCCTCCTTGACCTTTCTCTGTGACCTTTCTGTATCGCAGGCTGTTGGACTCCATAAAGGTGCGAATGAGCAGCAGTTCCAAGCTGGGACTATCTAGAGGAGAAACCAACAGATTTTTAATAGCAGTGGGGACAGTTGCAGTCATTTAATATGAAACTATTCCGTGTTTAGAACAGAATTTCTGTGTTTTGAACTTTTATTTGTGGCATGTGGCATGGATCTGGCCATGAGAATTGCAACAGCGAATTATTAACATTTTTCCCACCTATCCCACCCCTAGGATAACCCATGGCTGAGCAGGGGGCTCCTGTTTTGTCCCCTGCCAGCCCCACGACTGCACTGCAGCTCGGTCCCTGTCACCTTGGCCCCCGACTCCACCTGCCACGCTCTGCAGCGAGCCACAGATATAATCTATGGAACACAAACATGATTTTATAATAAGTTTTCTATGCAGCCAGGATAAAATGCCAAACAGAATCAGAAAACAATCAGTCAGTGAAACTCGGCCCCGCCGATGAGTGCGCTGCTGGGCACGGTCCAGTGCCCAGGAAGATTGAGGCTTTAAATACAGGCACCACCTGCCCTGCCAGGGACAGCGATAAGTGGGGCAGGGACAGGCAGGCAGGAGGAGGGGGATGAGGCTTGGGGGGGTGGGAATAGCCAGTGCATCTCCTGTTGGGAATAGATTAAACCAGGAACAGCCTCAGAGCCGCGCAAAGACACCGCAGTGAGGAATCGCTGCTCCTCACACCCAGCGATGGGATTTGGCAGCAGAAGTGGAAGGAGCAGGGACAGGAAGGGCTGGTGCAGGGACAGATCTGAGAGAGATAAACGTGCACTTGTTGTGGAGGCCTCTGGGTGCTGCTCTTGCACAGAGCCGGATAATTCATTCCTCCCACAGTTTTAGGAGCCTCCCCGCCCTCCGTCAGGTTTGCAAGTTGGGATGAGTTTGCATCAGGTTCCGTGGCCTGCCACGGAATGTGGTGTGGAGGGCCCTACATCTGTCCTGCTCCGCACACTGCAGGAGCCTGGGGAGAGAAAAACAGAAAGGAAGGCTGGGAAGCATGAGGAGGGGGAATAACTCCACCAAAAAGTGGGAGAAAGGAAAGAACTGGGTGCCTTGGTGCAGAGGGAAGTGCTGAAACACATCCCACTAGCTGGAGCATCGCTCAGCTACTCTGGAGGCTCATCCTCATCCAGAGAGGGCAGGGCTGTGTCCTAGGGGTAACAACCTAGCCCAGGGCTAGGAGCCAGCCCTTCTCCTGTCCTCTTTCCTCCTTGTGCTTGCTCAAGCACTGGGAACTGTGAGTTTTCCAATCTGTAGTAGGAAAGATCAGGACCTGCTCTGTACCAGACTGCAAAGATATTGCTTTTTATTTTCTGTTCCTCCAGTATCTGTAAGAGTTGGGGGATTCACATTAGCTTTTTTCCCGTCTTCTTTAAGCACTCCAGGCTTGAGTCATATAATTGTATAACTCACAACTTCCATTTAAAAAATAAGAATAGGCTGTCTTTTAGGATTGCGGAGGAAAGCCAGAAAATACAAGTCTTTAAATCTCAAAACCCAGAAGGCAAATAAAAAGCATTGCAGATATTGTTGTTTTGCTCAGTAGATAAATATATACATATGCATGTGCTTCTAAATTCTGGGGTCCAGTTCATTTTTCGGGAGCAGAGGCTCAGATGTGCAATAGCACATAATCCCTAACTCAGGCGTGTGTGGATCTTGAATTAGAATGGGAGCTGATAATTTAACTTTGCCCAGTCCCCCCTTCCTGAAATAACCATGGAGGAAGGTTTTTCATGGAACCCCAGAGTGGTTTGGCTTTGAAGGCACCTTAAGGATCACCCAGTTCCAATCCTCTGCCACCTCGGGGTCTTTCCTCATCTTTTCTGCAGCATCTGATCCTCACCAGACTGAATTTTCAGCCTCAGAGGGATCCTGACTTTTAAGTCAACACAAGCCAAAAATTCTGCCATGAAAGAGAGCAGCACAGGAGAGAGGGCAAGAACCAACCTTGCAGGAGTTCCCCCCCAGGCTCAGCAAGGAATTCCCACACCACTCCCTGGTGGATGATAAATGCCAGGGGTGTGCATCTGATCCCTCTCAGTTTTGGTGTCAATCAAAATCAGCTCGACTCCAGCTCACCCCACTGCTTGCACATGACTTTTGTGTCCTCCGCAAGGACTCCCAAGGCTGGGATCTGGGAATCTGTGCAGAGGTGATTTTTGGAGGTGTATTTCTGACAGGACATGAGGAAATGGCCTCAAGCTGTACCAGGGGAGGTTTTAGGAATTAGGACTTACGGAAGAACAGGCAGGACTTATGGAAGAACAGGAAGAGGGGATGCCCAGGGAAGTGGTGGAATCACCACCCCTGGAAGGGTTCAAAAACTGTGTGGAGATGGCACTTGAGGCCACGGTTTAATGGTGAACGTGGTGGTGATGGTGCTGGGTGATTGTTGGACTGGATGATCTTGGAGGTCTTTACCAACCATAAGGATTTTGTGATTCTGGCCATTTCTGGTCCCCGTGGCTGATGTGGGGTTGTGTTTGCACATCATCAGCACCCTGAGCGAGGGGTGCGGGCAAACCTGAGCCCTGGGCAAGCAAAACAGGGCAGCAAAAAAGCCCCAAAACCCCAAAACAAACAAAAAACCCCACCAAAACCCACCAACTTTGGCCCCGACCCCACCATCTACTGCAGCCCTTGGTGGTGAAACACTTTGGCCTGTCTCTACATCTGTGTGAATTTTCTCCATGGCTGTGCCGAATTCTGGATCTCTTCCTTGGAAAAGTTGTTCATCTCCCGCTGCTTTAGCTTCTCCATCTACAGTGACACATTTGTTTAAAGGTGCTTTGAGATCCACATATCAAAGTCACAAATAACAGCTAAAGAAAACATGACTCATGATGGGGAAATTGCCAAGCATGTGCCTGAATAACCAAGTGCCTCAGAGCTTCACAAACAGATCCCAGGAAACAAAAGCATTTGCATTCACAAGTCCCTGTTCGCTGGCTAGGACAGGACAAAAATAAAGCTTTTTCTTTATGAAGTGTTGCATAAAAAGCATGGTTATCTTTTCATTGCAGGCCACTTTGCAGCATGGAAAGAGATTGCCTTTCTTCATGAGTTTGTGAATTTTTATTTTATTGCAGTCTTTTTATTTCCTCCATCAAAACATGCCTGAGTTTGAAATGGCATGACTAGGAATGAAAATTAAATACATCAAAACTGATTTTTGTAGAAATGAGATTTTGGAGCAACCAGGGAATGTTCAAGGCTTTCTCACAGCTTGTGTTCAGTTTCTTTGCTAAAGAGGGATGTAGTCTGAGGAAATGGGTCACCTTTTTCCTAGAGAAAATTTCTTCAGTTTTACTGTAATTCTGAAATGTCGTAGGCTTTTGGGGACTTTTTTTTTTCTTTTTTAATCTTGAACAAAGCACAAATGTCTCTGATTATGGATGACTCGAATTTTGCTGCAGCTCTACTCTGCAGCCTAATTTTTTTAGCCCTTAACCTCTTACCTTATGCTATTTGCCAGTAATTTCAGACCTGGGCACCGTCTGAATCCTATACTGAGAGGGGACATCCTCTGTGTGCAGCCACTGGATATTCCTGCTTGCTGGGTGCTGCTTGAAAAGTATCCCTTGGCCAGTGGTCTGAGTGGAAACCACAGGGATGTGGAGCCCCAGCTCTGCGGCTGAAGGAGCAGAACAGAGGAACCATGAGGAGGAATCACTGTTTTCTCCTAAACCAACTTGGAGGAAATAATGTCCCAGCACTATGGGAATTAAATGGCAAGGATCAAAGCGGGAGGGAAGCGTAGCTTTGTTTTACTATTTTAAAGCTGGTTTTGTTCACTTGCCCTCTCCTACCTCTGCCACGTAATCACAGAAACTTCTGCAAGACCCCTTGCCATGGGTGGTGAAGGATGGGAGTCCTTTTCCAACATCTCCCATGTCACCCCGAGGCTGGTGACTCTGGCTGTGCTTTGGGAGCAGGCAAGGCTCATTCTGCCTGTCGTGCTGCAAACCTGCAAGTTGTTCTCCCTGCATTTCCTCTCCGTGCAGCCTGGAGCTGCATCCGAAGGATGGCAGGGCAGGGTCTGGGCTCTCCTCACTCCACTTAACCTGGACAAAACCCTGCAGCCAAGGATTCCTGCTGGGAGCAGGTGGCTTTGCCGATGGCTGCCTTCAGACATCCCAGCCACCCCCAGCTCCTGCCTGGAGAGCCTCGAGGTGTCTCCATCAGCTGAGGATGACTCAGGGCCGAGGGGTGGGCGACAGGGGACAGCTTCCCATCACTGCCTGCTCTGCCCACCAGCCCTGCAGCTGTGCCCAGGTGGCTCTGCCAGGGCCGCCTGGAGGGCTCAGCTGGGTAGAGGAGGCAGCTTTGTATTTAAACATCACTTTTTGGGTTTGTTTTTCTCCTCCTGAATCAGTGAGTTTGAGCCTTTGCCAAGTGAGGAGCACAACTGACCGGAGGGGGGGTGATGGCTCCATTTTCTAACAACAGTTTGAGTTTTGAAACACGGTTTCACGCTGTGTTGGAGAAAATTCTGTGCTTTTTTTTGAGAAAAAAGGGCAATCAAGGCTAAATTTCCGATATTACTTTGCCAGTATTGACAAATGCTGTGCTTAAGCTGCCGGCGGTGCAGCAGCCAGGTACCCTCGCCTGCAACGTGAGGAATTAAGGTTCAAGGAGACATTTCTCAGTTTTTTTTCATCTGAGCAAACTGTGAATCATGATAAGTAAAGAGCAAAGTTTGGGGCTGTGGTGTCACAGGCTGAGGTTATCAGCTTGCTACAGCTAAAATTAGGAAAAAAAGCCTGTGGTCCACACATACATCTATCTTCAGGAAATGAAGAGAGTGCAATTTAATGAAATGATTTGTTCCAAACTGTGTTCTTGTTACAGCCTTTGATTGGTGCCATTGTGCTCCTGGGAATGTTGGTAGGCTCTGGATCCACACGGTGAATTTTGGGGCAGGAAAGGCACAGCTTGCTCAGGGGGTCCAAGGGATAGCAAGGGCTCCCCAGGACTTCACATGGGCCAGTCCCCCCTGGGTGATTTGTTATCTGCTCTATAAATTAAACTCTCCCTGCCTGTCTTCCATTGCAAACTTGCTCTAAAAAGCAGCAGATTTAAATATTCTCATGGATTATTTAGCTATAAGAGGAGGGACTTCATCAAGGGTGTAATCCTCTAATCTACCAGAGTCCAAATAAACACATCAGTGTGAAAAGGTCTGGGTTGGGGGGTAGTTTTTTTGGTGGGTTTTTTTGTTTATTTGTTTAGGAGTTTGTTTGTTTGTTTGGGTTTTTTGGTTTGGTTTTGTTTGGTTTTGGTTTTGGTTTTTTGTTTGTTTGTTTTTGTTGTTTGGTTTTGGGTTTTTTTGGCTGGGTTATTTCTGTGTGTGTTGTGTTTGGTTTCTTTGGATTGGTTTGTTTGTTTTGTTTGGGTTTTTGTTTGTTTTTGTTGTTGGTTGGTTTTTTTCAGTTAGGTTATTTTTGTGTGTGTTGTGTTTGGTTTCTTTGGGTTAGTTTGTTTGTTTGTTTTTGTTGTTGTTAGGTTTTTTTAAGTTAGGTTATTTTTGTGTGTGTTGTGTTTGGTTTCTTTGGGTTAGTTTGCTTGTTTTGTTTGGCTTTTTGTTTGTTTTGTTGGCGTTCTTTGTAGTTTTTCCTTGTTTTTCACCCCCAAACCAATTGCTACAGCATAAGACTGAATGATTTTGGGCTTTTTCCTGTCTCTGCCCCATTTGCCTCACCCTCCTGTGTCTTGTCTTCCTTTCCAATTCCTTGTTGGCTGACGTCTGCTGTCATTCCCCTGGATTTAAGATTGTGTGCTGAGGAAAGAAGTGTCCAAGGACAGAACTGAGAAATGTGGAGAAGAGAACCTAAAATCATGTCGACTATCCCAGGTTTCCTCAATACCTAAAATCCCTTATATGACTCAAATGTTTCCATCCGTTGCTTCAAAAGCGCTGTTCTTTGAAAGCTTGTTCTCCACAGCTCCTTGACATTCCAGGACTGTGAATTCTGGGTCAAACTCGTAGAAACAGAAATCCAGAAGACTCTGATATGAGAAATAATATCAGTGTCATTGTGTTCCTAACCAGAGAACTCAAAACGCCTGATCCACAGCTGAGTTCCTCTCGGCTGTGTCAGGTATTTCAGTGGGAGAACTGTTCTGGCTGTGTCTCCTGTGATTTTTACCCTAATTCCCAGGGATGTGGTGCAGCCTGTTGGAGCAGCTTCCTCAGCAGCTTAATAACCCATGTGTGGTCTGGGTGAGCTTTCGGGGAGAAAGCAGCAGCAGAGCAGAACATTTCCTATTGTTGATAGCGTTGGCTAAGCCTCAACAACGCTGGGAGCTCTCAGAGAGATGTCATTCCTGCTCCCAGCAGTTCCCATCGACCTTAATGTAAGCTGGAGTGGCTTGGAAGTGCCTCAGCCCGGCAGAAATGGCTGAGATGGTGTGAACAGGCATGGGAAGCACTCACCAGCAGCTCTGGGGGTGGCCACAGCTGATGGAGGCTGCTGTTGGGAAGGGTCTCTCCATTGCCTGAGGTGTGGGATTTTTTGCAAGGAAATCGGCAAAAAGAACGTTACAGGGAGAGCTGAGGGGAATAATGTCCCACAGGCTGTGGGATGGCGGAGAGGGGAGGGGATTGCAGCTGGCTCGGGTGGGATGTGGGAGCAGATCCACAGAGGACGGGTGAAGGCAGCGGGTGGGATTCTGAGTTGGAGAAGTTCAGAAGTTACTGTGTATTGAGGATGCAGAAACCCATGGCTTGGAGCTGAAACGGTAGAAACCTTGGATCCCAAGCAGCTGAAAGGGTAGAAACCTACTCTGCCATGTTTTCTTGGGATTCATTGCAATGGCAGCTCTGTTTGGATTTGAAGTCAGGGTTGGGAACCACATCCACAATCCTGGCCATGATCACATTTAGTAATAAGCAAACTTAATAATGATCAAATTTTATGACCTATCTTTTAACTTGGTCTGAATGTTTAACTATGCTGAATCACTCTGCCTTGAGTCTCTAATAATAAATTTATTCCAGCTTTTTTCTAAATAAATTGATCTTTTGGGCACCCAACAACTACATGTTGCTTCCTAAGGGACCCAAATGGAGTCTTATCCTAAGAGAACACAAGACTTATGGAATTATGTTTGTCTGATGGGATTTTAATTCAGTGCTGGAACAACCTGTTTACCAAGGGGCTTCCAAGGTCACATGAAATCCCTCTAACTCTGAAGGCATTTTCTTTCTTTTTGATTCTTGCAAGCCTCATGTCATTCTGGACCTATTTTTTACCTCCCTTTCTCTCTACAAAAAAATATCCCCTCAGAGTTTTTAACTCTGGAACAATTTAATATCCTTAAGAAAATTATTAGAGAGATGAAAAGAAAACTGTGGAACAGGCAGAACTGATTGCCCAGAAAATGGGAGTAGCTGAGGTTTCAGACCCCTCAGCCAACACTGAGCACATGGCCAAAGGACAGAACAAGGGGAAAAGCAACAGGACATTCTTCCATTGTCCTTTGGAGCCAGGTGGAGGAGGAAGTAGTCCAAGAGCATTGCCTAATTTCTGCCCTGGGACTCTGCTGAATGACTCAAACACTGATTGTCCTCTCCATGCTTCAGTCCTGTCCAGGTAAATGCCCTTAGAACAATAACTCTGCTGCAGACAGCACAGCATTTATCAATAGATCAATAGTCAATTTATTTATCTCATTCACCTGCCAGCTGTCATAAGAGAGCCTGTCTGCTTACTGGTTGTTATGCAAAATGCTGTTGGACTTTCAGCTTAAGTGATTTTTTTTCATACTTCTCTGGAATTAAATTTTTAGGGTGGGTTTTTTTTTTCCCTCTCTTTCATGGCAGAGTTTCAGCCTCTGTCTAATTTGGAACTAGTTTGAATCTACAGACTGGAGGTTTTTTAAATAGATTAGGGGGGATGAGTGCCAAACCCTCACAGGAAACTAATTCTTGTAGGTCCTTTGAAAAAGCTCAGCTTTGAAGAGTGACTTCTTCATGCTGGCCTAGATAGGGAAGAGGCCAAGCTGTAGAGGCAAGTGCTAAAGGAATATTGCACTGCTCAGCCTGGGGCTGTCTGGCATTTTGAGGGCACAGACTGGAAGCGAAACATCCCTGACCCCACAGATACCCCGCACAGACAGTGTTAAGCCTGATCTGGCAGAACAAGATAAGCATTGTAGTGCTGTTGTCGTGCTCAGTCCCTGTCCCGTGGCATTGTTTGCAGACTCCAGGGCTCACAGGAATGGGGAAGAGCCATCGCCCTGAGCACTGGAGATAACCAGGACTGTGTTCAGCCCAGGGCTGGGACAACCGGGCTGAAAAAAAAGGAAAGGCAAAACAAAACAAAACCCCCAAACCAACAGGATTATCTGGAAGGGTTCTGGAACATTTAGGACTAGTGCAGAACTTGTTTCTTACCCACGTGAGGATTAAAATCTGTCTGGTTTGGTTCACACTCATTGTGACAGCTACTAACACTTGTCTGCAGCACACACAGACATGTCCAAAAATGCCTGTCTTCATGCTCATGAGGTGCTTGAAGGAACACGGGGACAGAGGCACCAAAATCCCAGGGAACACGAAGGCTCTCTGCCATCAGGGAGCCCTAACCACATCACAGTCAATTGTGTGCGCAATACGCCAAGGACAGGGCACGGAACAATCTTTGTGTCTCGCTGTTACCGAAGAGGGCGTTACCTGACAAAGGCTCATCGCCTTTGGGAGCAGCTGATGACTTTCAAGATAAATTTTATACAAAAAATTAAGAGCCATTGAGCAGCAAGGAGCTGATGCCTTGTCCAGCCCCAGGGAGGGTGGGGCTGCTCCTGTTCGAGTGTGCCCTGGCTGGGATGCTCTGGCTGCCCCAAGGAAACTCACCCAGCACCACGAGGGGCTGGGGTCTTCTACTCAGTGCCTTCCTCCTCTGCTATATTTTTTCCATTTTAAAACTGACTCTGCCTTGATCACTATTTAATGCATTTAATTTCTCTTTTGTTTCAAGCACCAGCCCCCAAGGCCTGTGCTGAACTTGTTTCCTCACTTTGGTTGCCTTGGCCGTGTGAAGATGAGGAATTTAATTTGCTCCGATGGCCTCTCCCCCTCAGACTTCTCTCCCTGGGGGGAGATGCTCCTGCCCTTGGATCTGCTGTCCTTTCTGATGGTGCCCAATGGGGTCTACATGATGTACCTGTCCCAGGCTCTTGACTTTTCCTCCCTCTCCAGTAGTTTTTTCCCTGTTTTTCTCTTTCCCTGGAAGGGTCATAGTGCTAATGAGCACTGAGACATTCCTAGTGTCTCCTTCTGCCCCTGACACGCTGGCCTTGATGGAAGCTCATTAATGCAGGTTGGAAGGGGCAGCATTTTCTCAGCTACAGCCACACTCAAATAAAATGTGTCCCCTTCTTCTTACAGGGCAGGAAGCCTTCAATATGTGCACGTGGCTCCCTGAGGATGTGCTTCACCCTCATCCCTCTTCCCTCTCACCTCCCTTCCCCCTTCAGCACCTCCCACTTCTTCCCCTGGAGAATGAGTGAGGAACAGGGCAATATTTCTTTTTTTAAAATGCCTCAAGGCCTGTGGAGGCTTCACCTCTGCATCCCAGGGGGTGCCACAGAGCCTGTGGTGCTGCTGGTGGTTCTGAGATGGGTGTAAAGCAGCCCAGAATGGTTTGTGAGGAAAGGTTTCAGTGCCCTTTCGCAGCCATGGATCCAAGGCGTTGGTAAATCCTGCCAGGATTTGCAGAAGGAAGGATTCAGTGGTGACAAACAGACAAGAGAATTGTTTACCTAACTGAATTCAGTTTTGGCCAATTTTCTGCTTCTGCAGAAAATGCAATTAAATCTAGAGTAGAAAGCTAATAGAAAACCTGTTCTTGGAGGTGTTTCTTCATAGACTTCAGGAGTTTCAGGCTGGAACATTCCCTAAGGTCGGATCTATGCTGTTCCCTGCAAATACAATTTTTTTATGACCTCAATAATTTTAAATGATTTCACTAACCATATCTATTGATGTTAAGTCTATTTTCCAAAACTGTACCATAATCTTGGCCTCAGGTGCATCCTTCAGCACAGGGTTCTCTAGGTTGCATGGTAGATTGCTGGAATTAGAGGTTTGCTTTCCATGGAAAATATTGGAATTGAGTGAGCCAGCTTTAAAATGTATTTTTTGGACATTAAACAGAAAACTTAACAAGGCCATATCATTGCTTGACCACTGAGGTTGGAGCAGATGACCCTGATGATGTTCCCTTCCAAATTTAACCCTTCTTTGATTCCAATCCCAACCCATCAACAGCACATAAAGGAATAAAACAGCTAAATTCTCTGCAATACCTATAAAAAAGCCTGAAAAATGGCACTAAGTAAATTCAAATAATGCATAACTTAGAGGGAATTGCAACTGGTTCATGGATATTCTATGAGCAAAAGATAAACATCTAAGTTAGTTGCATAAATTATTCATCATAACGTATTTGCTCAGCTTTTCTCATCACTAGGAGAGGCACACATCCAAGCATGGGGAGAGTACAGCAGAACTGGGCTCTCACCTCCCTGGTGTGCCCTGGGAGCAGGAGGCCCTGGGAACGGATGGCATCAATAACAACTGGGTGGGATAAGTCTCCTTCTCTGTGAAAGGGCAGATTCTGGTCAGGGCTCATCTGCTGAAGAAATGGGTACTGGGGTTGGCAGGAAAGGCTGAAGATATGACAGTGATTCCTTTAAACTCCTGCTTTTACCCCCTGCCAGTGGTGCCATGAGGTGATGTTGGACCTGATGGAAAAAATGGCCCCACTTTCCCTTTGCACGCATTGCTTACCAAATTTTTGTTCTCCTTTCTTGTCTTCTCCCACCTCCATCACCCACTGTTTGCCAGTCCACGGTCCCACTTTGCCCTGTCCATCTGCTCACCCTGAAAGGAGACACTCCCAGGGCTTGGGTGTTGATAAATCATAGAATGGTTTGGAGTGGAAGGGACCTTAAAGTTCATCCCATCCCACCCCTGCCATGGGCAGGGACACCTCCCACTGTCCCAGGCTGCTCCAAGTCCTGTCCAGCCTGGCCTGGGACACTGCCAGGGATCCAGGGGCAGCCACAGCTTCCCTGAAGGAGAATAGGAGTCAATACCTGACCACCTGCACATTTCAACTCAATGCTCTTTGCTGCTAATTATCCATTCCAAAGCAGCAAAATCAAACCCTCTGCACTTTATTGGGAACATGAAACATTCCCTCATCCCTTTCTGAAAACGTGCAGGCTCTGGAGTGCTGCGGTCCCTCCTGACTTTATGGGTACTGCAGGAAGCAGGAATCTGAATGTGTGCTTGAGTTTTACAGGAAGCAATAATCGTCTTTTGGAGAGGAAGCACAGATGGCATTTTTCCTATACTTGCGCGTTATGATCTTTCTGATGGGAACATGGGCATCTCTATTTATTATAAGACCTCGCCTGTCTTTGAGCACCCAGCTCTGCCTCTTCCCATGCAAGGTGACTGCTCAAGGGACTATTCCTTCCTCAAAGGGAATTTCCTTGTCCAGCAAGCTCCGGGATTGAAACTCTAATCTGCAATGATTAGAGCAACCTCTCTGTAGTGACAGAGAGAAAACGTTTGTCTTTACTTTCAAGGTTTTATCTATCATTAAAATCAACTTTTACACAAATCTGGGACAGCAGAGAAACCCCTCTACTCCATCCAGGGAATACACTGGTGATGTACTTGTTATCTACAGACAATTTTGGAGCCAATGGTTTGTTTCAGTCACTCCTGGTGTTAAGATCCTGCTGTATGGGGGATATTTCTGGCCTTTTGACTGAGGTTTTTCTGGGAAAGATGGATGTTTCTGCAGATTTCAAGGTTTGACACTAATGACTCTTGTAATGTAATAAGAGGTGTGTTTTGTTTTGGCATTTTGACTTGGCTTGTGAAAGCAAGGAGCTACAGAGAGGGCATTAGCTCAGGTGTAAGGGGATATTTTGAGGTAAATAGCAGGCACTTCGCTATTTTGATGAATGCAGCTGCTGTTAGGCAGCCTGGGGTGTTGTGAAGGGCCCAATCAAAATAAATACCTGCATAATTACATTAAGTCAAATAACCTAACACACACAGAGTGGACTGAATGTAGAATCAGCCTGGGTGGAAAAGACCTGGTTTGTGATCCTGGCGTTGCAACTGAGTCTCCAAAAGCTGCCTGTGTGTCAGGGTCTCTGCCCGCCTGGTAGGGCTGTCCCACACAGCGATGGGAAGTGATGCCTCAGTGCCAGGAGTTGACATTCCTTCTTTGGACTGGGTGTTATCGATTACTCCACAGATGTGACATCAGATCCTGCTGAGAATGCCAAGTCTGCCTGAAGAATAGTCTTTTTATTAGTTCTTGGGTTATAGCTTGGGCTGGGAGCCTCCAGGGAGGCACCCCTACGCCCATTCATGCCTTGCGATGATAGCTGTGCCACCCAAACACCCAATCCTCAAATCCGACCCAAATCCTTAATTCTGATCAAGTGTTCTGATCAGAACTCCCCACAGCACATCATGCTCAGCTTATAGAGCTGAGGAAGAGCAGGAAGGGGGGATGTGCAGAGTGAGGGATATTTTCTTCCTCAGTCACTGTGAGGGAGTCCTGGGGATGGCAGAACTCCGGACTGTGATGGGAAGTGGGGAATGAATTCCTTGCTTTGCTTTGCTTGCCCGTGTAGTGCTTTATCTGCTAAACTCTGTATCTCAGCTCATGAGTTCTCTCACTTTCACCCTTCTGACTCTCTCCCCTCCCTGGGAGGAGTGAGGGGCTGCTTGGGTGAGTTGCCAGCTGGGGTTAAGCCACAACACCTATAATCTCAATAAAATGTTTGTCTTAAACCCAAGTTACAAGAATAAGGGAATGAAAAGTGACAGAGAAGCCTGTGAGTTGATGGTCTGGGAGATAGCTTAAGATAGAGCAGGGGCATTGTAGGAGAATGGGTATAAATAATATCCTTCCCTTTAAGGAAAGCCTTGCTCAATATTTTTCAAAGGACATTAATAGGTTTCTCATTTTTCAGGTGCTCAGCTGGTGATGTTTCAGAGGCCTGATTTTTAGATTTCAGGTGCGCAAGCTTTTCTCTAGGCATTTCCCTCTGCATCGTTTCAAAATGGATACCTGCAATGAAGGGCTGCTTTTGCAAACATTAACTTTATTTTTTTCCCAGTTGGTCTCAGTTTAAAAGCATGGATTTGAGAATCACTTTGGGTTTTTTGATTATTTTTAAACACAAATGAAAAAACAAGCCCTTCGCTTTCACCTTGGCCTCTACTTATATCTGAACCCATCCTTTTACATGGTTTATCTCAAAAATTGTTTTCCAGAGTGATCTTTTGCCATACTCCTGGTGCTGAAAGGTCAAGATGTTTGGAGGAAATGTGTGTCCTTCAGCTCTGCTTTGCAAACGTGTGCTAGGAGGGCTTGTGGGCAGCAGGGATGTAACAGTGATCAGTTTGGGCTAGATCTGTGCTCTGAGTGGCTCATTTGCTGACAGAGACCAGAATGAAACTCTGCTTTCATGGAGTTTTCATGGCTTCATCTTCTGGTTTCATGCTGCTTCATGGAGAAGTGTGAGACCCTGAAGTGTGGGAGGGTGAAGGGACCACGCTGCTTTTGTTTTAGGGAAGTTCATCTCTCTGCCAGACAGCTCTGCTGGCTCCAAGGCCACCTCCTCACCAGCCTGATCCTCCCAGAGTATCGTTATCATGCAGTAATGTCTCACTTTTCCTCTTCTCCTCCCCTTTCCCTCTGTCCAGCCCCGTGGCCCCACGTGTGTATCCATATGGGGGTGTCCAACAGGACTAGCCCCTTCTCCCCCCTCCTTCCCTGCCCCGGTGCCTCTCCTCGCCCCTCCAGACTGGGAGCCTGACCCCTGTTGTGTTCCTGTGTTGTGGCACAGGGAGTTTGCCCGTTGGAAGGTGAGGAACACAGCCATCGAGAGGAGGGACCTGCTCCACAACCCGCTGCCCCTGATGCCCGAGTTCCAGAGGAGCATCCGCCTGCTGGGCAGGAGACCCACCACGCAGCAGTTCATCGACACCATCATCAAAAAGTACGGCACCCACATCCTCATCTCTGCCACCCTGGGAGGTAGGTGCCAACCTGGGCTGCCTCCTGGCAGGGCTGGTGCTGGGGCGGTGGTGGAGGCTGGAAGTGTGTCCAGTTTGGCATGGAGCTCCGGGAGAAAGTCCAGCAGAGGCTGAAATGGCGATGAGGGGACTGGAAAATCAAAACTGAGGGAGTTGGGGTTGTTCAGGCTCGAGAAGAGATGACTGAGAGGAGACCTCATGAATGAGTGTAGATATCTGAAGGGGGGTGACAAGAGCATGGACCAGGCTCACCTTGGTGGTGCCAACCACAAGGACAAGAGGAACAGGCAGAAAGCGATGCCCAGGAAGTTCCACCTGGACATGAGGAAGAACTGGAACAGATTGCCCAGAGTGGGTGTGGAGTCTCCTTCAGTGGAGATATTCCAGAGCCATCTGGATGCAATCCTGCCCCATGTGCTCTGGGATGCCCCAGCTTGGGCAGGGAGGCTGGACCCAAAAATCCCACTGTGGTCTCTTCCAATCTGACCCACCCTGTTTCTGTCAGACCATGGTGGTGCAGTGAGGGATGAAAACAAACACAAGGGGAAAAACATCCTTTATGTCTGGAACTGGAGGAATTTGAAAGAGCTCCGGGAAAAGGGAGTTCAAGGAGTTGGGCAGGGAGCATGAGTGGAGGGGAAGAGATGGCCAGAAGGCCTGTGGTGAATGCATTAATGTGGAGCAGAGTTTTGGAAAAACAGCAGTTGAGTAAAATTCAAAATGTGTATGCAAGGGCTGCAGGGAGGTCTGTGTGTGCACAGAGTGTGTCAGGGATGACATCAGAGCGAGCCCTGTAGGGCCATGAACTCCTGGGCTGCCACTGCTGGGGGTGCTGCAGGAACATTTTGAACACTGGAGGGGTGAAAATGAGCAGCTCCGATTGATATTTGCCCCTGGCTCTTTTTTCTGCCCCCTCTGTACTATTTTCACTGTTCTTTTCCCCCTTTGGGGTGTGCCTTTCTTTCATTTAAATGCTTTTCTTCCAAGAAGTACTATCTGTGAGAAGGATTCTGCAGCGGTAAAGGCTCAATTTTATTTCAGAATTTGTTGTTGTTGCTCCTTCTGATGTACCTCACCTCCAGCCTTGCCACACTGCCACATTTGGAGTGAACTTTGAGGAATTTCTGGACATCTGTCTGTTCCCAGAGCATTCTGCAGACACTGGGATGAGATTAGATGTGTGCATATGATTCATGCACAAATTGGGTGGTAGGTGAATTGGCACAGCTCCCCTGAAGTCAAATGGCCTCTGCTGTGCCAATGTCCTTCAAAGGTCCTCGGGCTGCTCTTCCAGTCCAGGCACCCAAATGAGTCCATTCCATCAGCAAGAAATGTGAGAGAAAGGTTTCCAAGCATTGAAGAGATCAAGTGACTGCTTCCATCAGGCCTTAATGAAGTCTGGGTAAGGATAAACTGCTTTTTATTGAGGGGTTCACTTTTCAGGACCGTGTTTTACAGAGCCCAAGACAGCCAAGTAAAGTGAGACTATTTTTTTTTGTAGGTTTACTTTTTTTGCCATTGACATTCTTCTTTTTCTTACCACTCACATCCGTGGAAATTCGAAATAAGAAAGACCTTTGATGGTAAAATATATTTTTAATTTTGCCTGGGTGAGGTTGTAAATTATTCACAGGGGCTTGTTTCTCCTCCTGATTTTACAACACAACAACTTTAAATATGCAGAGACTTGTAATGAGAACTGGTGTTGGAGGGGAGAGCTAAATGCTCCACCAGCCCCGAGCATGGTGAGCAATGGTAGAGAGAAAAGAAGGATTTATGTCGGCAATGGCAGTCCCAGGGAAAATGCAGATGGAGCTGGGCATGCATTATGCACAGAGGACACGCTCTAATCACAGTCTGTGGGCTAAACAAGCGCTCTGGGATAGAAAAGCAGACATGTCCTGGCTCTCCCAGGACCTGATGTCTCCTCAGCAGAGCTCCGAGCGCTCCTGCCCTGGCTTACAGCAGTTTGTAGCTCAGCCTGGTGTCTGGGGGGTGGCAGACGAGTGACAAACACGCAGGAATTGTCTGCCTTTGAAACGCCAGCTGCTGCACGGCCCCGGAGGGTGCGAGGTGGAGCAGCACCTGAGCGCAGCAGCGATTTTCACACCTGCCCGCGGGAGGGACAGCTCTGGCGCCTTTCAACCTGCAGAGTTGCCTTTCAACCCCCCAGAGCCCAGCGAAACCCAGCTCTGCTCCAGGCTGGTTCTGGCAAAGGCACTGGGGAAGGGTCACTTTGAGGGCAGCCACGCTCTGGGATGGAGCTCACAGAGCTCAGAGCCAATTTTTGGGAAAAGCCCTCAAGGAAAAACAACTTTGAACATGGCATCCGCTTAATAAAGGAGAAATTAGGACTTAATAATGCAGCAAAAGTCTGTTAACCTCTCTAGAGCCAAGAGTTGCTTTCCCATGTGCCCCCTCCATGGGAATGCTGTGCTTTTCCAGCTACACAAAATAGATTTCCAGCAGCAGTGTCCCTGCTCAGCACCCCTAAATCCTAGGGACAGCACTGCTCCTTCAGGAATAACATCACAGATCATGGGCTTCTCTGTTTTCTTCCTTGGGGGGAAAACATTACAGTTTTTGTGGGGAAGCCACTGATCCCCAGTGCCCAGAGCACAGATTTCTCTTTGCTGTGTTTCTCCGTGCCTGGTTCGTGTTGTGAGGGACCAAAGGCAGCAGGACATCTCCTGGTGATGTGATTCCACCCAGGCTTCCTGACTGCCCTCAGCATTCCTCTAGGGAAAATGAGCCAGGCTGGAATGAAATAATCCTGATTTTTGTGCCTTGGCTGTTAATATAAAGCATGATATTTTTCCAGAAAAAGCTGAGCTTTTTCCAGTTATTGGTGGAAATGATGAACAGTTGATGGCTGTGAATCACAGCTAAGGGGAGAATTATCCCAGGTTTTCCTTCTCCTGCCACAGCCTCACAAAATGGTGGCAGAGCCTCATTTCCCATTTCTCTCTGCTGCATCTCCTTGCAGTTAAATGCTTCGGTTGTGTGAGAGATCCAGAACTTCTGGTTCAAAACACACTTTCACACTGGTCCAGCCTCTTCAGTGGCAAATGAGTTGACTCGTGAAAACTGACAAAGTTCCTTCAAATCGCCCTGAAAAACACAAAGAGATGAAACCTTAAAATGCATTGGGAGCGGTCAGTGCAGTGCCCACTGCTCCTCACACCAATCACAGACATTTTATTTTATTTTATTTTATTTTATTTTATTTTAGTTTAGTTTAGTTTTACTTTTATGCTTTGCTGGCTGTTTGTTGTATTCACCTGTTGTGTCCCAGAAGATACAGGGGGTCGAATCCTCTGGAAGATGAATTAGTTTTGTTTGTGTGGACAGAGCCTGACATGGCAGAGCCTTGATCCCTGCCAAGGTCTCCCCACGAGCTCAACACTCGGTAATGTTAATGATGATGAAAGAAATCAAAGCTGGTCATTTCCAGGGAAAGTGTTTTTGTGAGAGGTAACGATGACGATATTGTTGTGACCACAGTTTTGATCGTCGTCAAAGGCTACTGTTATTTTTAACAAAATATTAAAGATAAAGTTTTACATGCCAAACTTCTCCACGTAGCTCCCGGGAAGCCAAGTAAAAGATTTCAACTGATCAATTCTTCTGATGAAAAGTACCTTCTTACCACAAAAAAAAAAAAAGAAAAAGGTTCATTTTTCATCTCAAAGCCAAGGGCTGAATCCTCAACATAACTATTGCTTGAAAAACTGAAATCTAATAAAAATATTTTGATTTTCAGCCAGAATATTTTTGGTTTGTTTTCAGGCATTTGGCTTCCAGATAAAAGCTGGAAATTTTCCAGGGAAAGCGAGGGGGAGGGCTTACTGGGATTTTGGGTTATTTTTTTCATATATGCAATGAAAGAAATAATTTGGACGAATCAAACAACTTCAGCTAATAAGAATTTTAAAGCCAAATAAGTCCTTGTTCTCTTACAAAAAATTATGCAAAGATGATGAGGAGCAAAATATTTTTTGGCCTTGCAAGTGGTGATACATTTTTTTTTTTTGACCATGCTATCACAGCCAGAGGCAGTGTATTCATCAGTGGTTCATCTATCAAATCAGAACAAGCACCATTCTTCTCATTAAGAGAGTTATGTAGGAATGGCACATTCCTGCCATAGTTGTGTCTTCATTTATTAAAATCCAAGTTTTGTGTGTTAAGGGTGCAGGATGGCATTCACCCTTTTTAGATCTCTGATAGTGCCAGCCTTGTGTTAAGAATGAACTGGATTTTAATGTGCCTCATCCAACACAAATTGAACTTTTAGGTGAATATTCCTTCTCAGCTTCATGTGCTTTTCAGATATATTTTGTTACATTCAGGTTTCTGGATGTTTATCAGCCCTTAAGTGTTTCCCTCCCAAAATCCCTGTGGTTGCCAGTTCAAAATCAGCTGCTTTTGTCACTTATTTTGTACAATATTTTTCACCTACATTCCCTGAATGGGACTCTGGGAGAGGAAAGAAGGATGGCTAGTTTGAATTAACTTTCTTATTTGCTCTTTCCTCTGGTTACCTCTGTTCACTCACCCCCTTCCCCTTTTGCAAGGCCACTGGAAGCTGAAGAGGCCCAGCTAACATTCGTTTGTCCACTGTACCCACCCACACAATTATTTTCTATTTGCAATCATCATTTATTCCTTCTAGAAACTGGCTCAGACAGATACTTGCATAAAGTGGGATCTGCCCCTGCCAGGTGTGCATCGTTCTAGAGGCACTGCCTGCACGGAGAGTGTTCCTCCAGTGGGACAGATGGGCTGAATCCTCTCTGGAGCTTGTGGCAAAGCTCTGCTGGCTAACAAATGCCCAAAATGTTGTCTCTGCAATTCAGTGGAGCTGCTTTGCTTGTGTGGTGGACTTGGCCTCTCTGTCTGGGCAGAGGAGGAGGCTCCTGTGTGTGCACCTGGGGTCCTGGTGCTGCTGAGGAAGGATGGATCCCTCCAAGAGTGCTTCAGCTGTCAGACTTTTCTTTCTTCAGGTGCAGCAGACACCACCATTTGCTCCCGTTGAGATGGCCCTGCCTGGCAGGCTGAAATCTCCTTTTCTTTCTGCTGCAGGAGAGGAGGCCCTGACCATGTACATGGACAAAAGCCGCCTCGACAGAAAGTCAGGAAACGCCACCCAGAGCGTTGAAGCTTTGCACCAGCTCGCCTCCTCCTACTTTGTAGACCGTGATGGCACCATGAGGAGACTCCACGAGATCCAGATCTCTACCGGAGCGATCAAGGTACTGCATCTTGCCTTGGGAAGAGGAAAAGGATTGTGTGCCCAAATGGATTCTCTAGGGATTTGAGGCAGGACTTTGCCGGTCTGATGTCTTCTTTGATCACAAGTTGTTTCGTTCCCAGGGTTAGTTTTTCTCTTATTCATTTGAAGAATTGATTTCCCCAGGGCCACTAATATCTGGAAAAAGGTGGGCATTCAGTGGTTATGAAGGATAGGAGGCTTCCAGTAAATGTGACAGTGACTTCAGGAAGGGAGAGAGGGAGCAGAGGACCCAGATCTGTGATGGAGATTGAAGGGAAAGGCAGGTCTGTGAGATGAACAGCCCTGTGCCACCTAGGAGTATTTGTCTCCTGTGGGTGTAAGGCTGCAAAACATCTCTCAGCTGAATTTGCTACAAGAAAAGGTGAAAAACTCAGTGTGGCATTACTGAGGCATCTGGAATGAAACGGACTGAGACACAGCTTGGGGGTTGCAGCAGGAAGGAAGGGAAGCTGTTCAGAGAATACAAAATAGGGAAAATGGCTCTGCAGACAAAGGCTGCCTTCTCTGAAAGCAATCATCCTCCACTGGGCAGGGATTTTATTGTTGCTGAGTTCACTCCAGGGAAGGTGATGTGGATGGAGTCGTCATTGTTAGCCATTTCTGAAAGGTTTCAGCTCTCGTTATTGTTCTGTGCTGTCTCATGGCTGAGTCTGTTCCCTTCTGGATGGGAAATTGTATTGAGATATTGAAACAGTGACAGCAGATAATCACCCATGGTGAATTCCGGAAGGGCAGCTCTCCTCCATGGCTGGAAACCAGCAGCAGCAGCACTGCAGGTCATCTGTGCCTCCATCTATCCTCAGCACAGGGCTGGTGTTCACAGCTGCTGTGGGAGCACCAGGCACTGCTGTGGGCTGGCAATCCATCTCTGTTTCTTGCTTTCCAGCAAGAGAAGCCAGGGAATAATTCCTCTATGGGCTTCTGATGTTCTCCAGTGGAGATCCTCTATGAGAAACATCAATCTGCAGGATCCTGTTGCCAAGCCCAAAATAACTTGCAGTACCCTAAAGAAAGCAGACACAATTCATTCTGATTTTTCAGCTTGCAACTGCAACAAAACTGAGCTGTGTCTGTGCAGGGTGGGGCATTTTTCCCAATTAGGGAAGATGTGTTTGGGGCGACAAAAAGTCCTTGAATGAAAAGATTAAAAAAGCCTGGGGAAGGCGTGGTGCTGCAGTCAAAGGGAACACTCTCTCTTTTCTGCATCCTCTGTAGGTAACAGAAACTCGGACTGGCCCCCTGGGCTGTAACAGCTACGACAATCTGGACTCTGTGAGTTCTGTCCTTCTGCAAAGCACTGAGAGCAAACTCCACCTGCAAGGTAGGGCCCAGGAGCCAGCGAAGGGGTGGAAATGGGAGAGGGGTGCCCTTTTTCTGAGCCTTTCCCCCTCTTCTCTTTGCTGGGATTCTGCCTGGGCTGGAAGTTCCCTGAAGCTTTGGCTGCTTCATGCGATGCTCAGCTGAGCAGAGCCAGGGCTGACCCCGGCGAAATGTCTGAGTGCCCCCTGACACTGAATTTTGATGGACTTCTGTGCATGATACACACACCAACATAAAAAAAAATGTGACCTCTTCCATCGATACTGTAGGAGAATTCTGCCCACGTCTCTCCGTCCCTCCCGAATTGCTGATTTGTGTAAGAGGTTTGCAGATCAGCTTTTGGGACTCTCTAATGACCGTAATCTTCGGGAAAAGTCACAGAGGTTTTATTTGGATGCTAGAAGCCATGGCTTCAGTCCCAGCTGGGGAGCTAGTCCAGAAGTCAACAGATAGAGGTCATGGCTGAATTAATAAATAAATACATGCTGGTTAGCAAGAAGTCAACCTCAGTAGAAGGAGGAAATTCACTGGGCATGTAATTTACGAAGGTTATTCCCAAGTTTTTGACAAAATAAGGAAATGTGGGATTTAATTGCTCATTTGCCCAGATGGTTTTATTTCTGGAATCCTTGTACTTGCACAAATTTTAATTTTTCAGATGAATGGGCTACATTACATCTTCCGCTTTGAGTATAATTTGGCAAGTGCTGTTTTAATCTTTGGTTTCACAGAAACTGGGTTTCATTTACCAAGTAATGTTGTGGATATAATATTATTGTTGTTATTGTTTGCCTTTAAAAATAATAGGCAGGTTGTTTTCACTATGCTGGTGATTATCCAAATCGCTGAGTTCTGGTTCTTTCCTAATTAACAGTGAATAATTTGAGGGTTTTTTCTACACTGTGATGATGGCTGCTGGTAATGAAAAGCCAAGGATGACACATGAGATAAGTGGGGAAGCAGCTAAATCAGCAGGCAGCTCGGGTTATAGGCAGACAAGTGGGTAAATCAATAGACCTCGATTGGTTATCTGATCCTACAAGGGAGGAGATAAACCAAGGGAAAGGGGAGGAGGTGGAGGAAGAGGGAAAAGTCGGGAGAGAGAGGGGATTTGAAGTGGATGAGGCTGTGATTTCTGATGGGGGTCAGAACTTGTTTCTGGTGGGTTTCATGGAGCTCCATGGCTGAGCCAAGTGCATAGAGAACCCAGAGCCAAGGCAAGGAGACAGTGAGGGAAGGGAGGAAGGAAGGCAGGAGCTCTTCCTGATAGAACAAAGTGACCTTTAAAGCTCCACCTGAGTTTTGTACCCAATCTGGAGTGCAGTTCTTGGGATAATTACCCAGGATCCTTCCTCTGCTCTGAGAGGCCTCATTAGGAATTAGTCACAGGGCTGCAGCAGGTAATGGATCGTGACCAACTCTCCTCTGATCTGATTAGCAGCCGAGCATGAGCTGCTGACAGAAATCCATGTTCCTGCCTTCGTGTCCCTCCAGCTCTGAGCCTGGCTCAATAAAAGAGCAGCTCCTTCGTGCCAGGGAGGATTTCTCTTTCCGAACTTGCTGCCACCCAGCCCTGGGAGTTGGGCTTTCACAGCTGTGCCCTTCGGGAGAGACAGTGGCTGGAAGGTGGCACTGAGTGCCCTGCTCTGGGTGACAAGGGCGCAGCAATGGTCTTGGCGGTCTTTCCCAGCCTAAATGATTCCATGAACCCACGTAGGGTTTGGGCAGGTTCTCCCCCGGAAGATTTCGGGGGAGGACAGCGCAGGGTGTTTGGTGCTGCGCTTGTGGTTCTTGGAACTGAAAAGAATCACTGATTTATAAACCAATATCCTTGTGGGCTCAGCATGCATGACGTGCACTGGGGTACGTATATAAATATAAATATATGTACAATATTTATCACAGAGCACAGAAGGTCTCCCTTTTCCCCAGCACTGCCTGGAGCAGGATCCCTGTGGTGATGCAGGGCCGGATGCCAGCAGCTCTACAGCAGTGTGGTGATAAATGGGAATTTTTGTTCCCTGGACAAATGTCCTGGGCTGAAATTGGAAAATTTGACTGGAAAAAAGCCACACTTCAAAAAATTTCAGGAAATCCAAATTTCAGAGGCATGTCCTGCTCTATCAATACTGTTTTTTTGACACTGTATTATGCACACTATGCTCCCATTTCAATATGGGAGCATAGCACTACTTCAGTGAGGTAAAATCCTTCTGTGATGGTCTAAACATTGCAACATTAAACAGGAAATGTTGCATGTCAGGTAGCTTGTTACACCAGATATGGTCATATATTTCAATACCATACATAACACACAATGTTATACACAATACTTATATAATATTAAATATATTATATTACTATATTTAATATTATGTTGTCATAGATGTGTAAATACCCTTACATATTATACAGATGTATAACTACATAGGGAGATATATGATATAGCTAAATAATAGATACCATAGTATAACATTAGAATTTACATTACAATTACTATTAAAGCTCTTTTCAAGATGGACAGAACAGTAATGACCAAAATGGGCAGAACAGTAATGACAACACAAAACATTTCAGCTTTTCAGTGCAGTGAAATGAGGGAGTAGGAAAAAATACATTTAGAAAGTCAAAAGTGCTTTTGGAGTCAACATGCTCTCACAAAATGCTTCAATGAACCTGCATTTTCAACAGAGAACTCTTCTGTGGAAAATGTTTCAAATAGCTCTAATTTAGAGCTGGGGAAATTTACCTCTTTTAATGCAGGGAGCCTTTTATATACAGTCCAAAGCCAAACATCTCTCTCTAATAGTTTTTCTAGGTGAATTAAGGACATGTTCCTTTGTCAGACACTTCATATTCAGCCTGTAGTTATCTAAGATAAACCTATACCAAATCTGTTCTGCTCTTCATTTTTAAAGAGGAAATTTATGCTTTACAAAGTGATAGAATTCCTCCTCTGATCAATAAGTTACCTTGAAAACTAAGATATTCAAGTCTTGGGCGCCTATTATCATCTCCTGAGGCTGCTGTTGGGGAAGAATCTATTCCTTGTGCTGCCCAGCTAGGACTGAGGGATTTTCCCCATGAAAATGATCCAATATTTCAGTTTTTAAGACCACTTGTCCCTCTTCTTGGCTGCTGACATGAGGTTGCTTCATCAGCAGACAACAGTGAAAGATCGAATATATATATATATATATGTATTTTTGTATAGATATGGGATTTTTTAATGTTTGCAATATCCAAATAAATTAATTTCTTAGAGAACAAAACAGCATTTGGGATATTTTATCAGGGTTGTGGCTGGCAGCAGAGCTTTCCCAGCTAGCACAAGCTGCTCTGTGGGGCTGTTATATTCTTTGGGATTACAGCTTTCCTGCTTTACAGGCAGCCACTGAAGCACCCAGAGTGGTGGTCTCCAAAGATTGGTGCCACCTGTGCTTTACTGACAACCATAATCCACTGAATTCCAGCAATATTCAGTCCCTGGGCATGGGATAGAGCTACACATGAAGGGGAGGATGTCAGGACTCGGTGAGATGCTGCTGGCACCATGCTTGTAAAATCTCTTGCTGAGATCTGACCACAGGGATGCTCAAAACGAAACCAAAAATACGGATATGGATCTGCTCTTGTCTGGGTATGATAAGGAATCTGAATATTTACATATTTACATATATATAAAAGTACTTCTGTGAAAGCAGGCACAGCTGAATTTCAGTAACACTGATTCAATCCACAAGGAAATTCCTGGCTGGAAGGTGTGAGTCCCATGTAATCCTGTGGGTGTGTTTGAAAGTCAGGGGGCTGTGTGTGGAGTGTGCAAAACAGTGGCCAATTTGGGTGTCATTTGTGGAAACAGAGCTCTGAGCGTGTGCTTCTTGTCAAATACTGCAGGTAACTGAAGGATTCCAGCAAAACTGCTTTCCCGATAAGTTTTTATATAAGTGCTTTGTTGAGTTGGTGCTAAGTGTACAGAGGTCTGATTGCCCCTTAAACATGATATCATTTCTTACAAGAGGAGGCTATCTTGGAAATGTTATTTTTTTCTCAGAAACTGCGTTTTATGGGCAAAAAGTGAGTATCCATGTGAAGCACTGTGGTGCTAAAATATGTTGTGTTTTGGGGATTACAGGATATTCACGTTTCTGCAGCTGATGGGATGCACAGTGGATGTCCCTTGCAATGGGAATTCCTTTCCCTGAAACTTCAGTTGCTTTTTTCACCCCTATTCCTTCCAGGAGAAAAATAAAACCAAAATCTCCAAAGCAAGGATAATTTGTGGCTGGGACCAAACAGCTTGTTGTGCTTTATCCAAGTTAAAATTCAGAGAGAAACTGTGGAGAGCTGAAGAGCCTGAGGTCATTTGATCATATTCAAAGAGCCAGAGCAGGTTGCTCCTCCATGAAGCAGAGTGGAAAAATGTGTTCAGGGACTTGGACCATGAATGAAGAGTCAATGCACATGGAGAAGTCCAGCTCTGCTCTCCTGTGGGCTTGAAAGCTCAGTGAGTGCAGCTGCCTTTGGGCTCTCCTGTCCCCTTCGTGGATCAGTTCTCCAACAGCACTGAACTTTTATTCCATCCTGAAGGAAAGTCTTGGATTCTGGCAGGTGGGGCCATCCCTGATGCCAGGGTGAGGGTTTGACAAGGGACCATCCCTCTGTGGTGGTGATTTCAGATAAATCAGAGAATCCCAGAATGGTTTGAGTTGAAAGGGACCTTAAAGATCTTCTCATTCCACCCCCTGTCATGGGCAGGGACACCTTCCACCACCCCTGGGTGCTCCAAGCCCCGTCCAACCTGGCCTTGGACACTTTCAAGTGTCTTCCACAGCCTCCCAGCCCCCAGAGCTGCTCTTCCAGAGGGACTCATGGGGGCTGAGGTGTCTCTCTGGATCCAGAAACAAAAGAGTACTGAGGGTTCCAGGGTCAGCACCTGCTGTTTCTCTTGTCTGAGGTGAGCACAACCCATCAGAGATGGGCCTGCACTCCTGAAAGGGGTCACAGCCCCTTTTGCCATTCCTGCACGCTCTCATCCTCTGAATTATTGTCCGATTTTCATTCCACTCCACCGAGCTGTCAGGCACGGCCGCGGTAACTCAGCGCAGCAGGAACACAAACAGATGGGTAATTGACCCGCGTGCCTTCATTACACCGCGGTTCATTGTGGCTGCTCAGGCCATAAACTTCTTTCCCTGTCACTCCAAAGGCCCTGGGCTTTTCTGAATGGGCTCCCGTGAAAGGCTCGCTCGGAGTCTTTGTCCTCGTGCACCACAGACACTGACAGGGGCTGACAGGCAGGGCTGGCCAGGTAGCAGCAAACAGCTGCGAATCCTCAGGGAGATTCGCAGGGAGCCTGGGGAGGGCGGGATGGAAAACCATGCACATTGTGCACAGGGAAACACTGAAACTCTTCTGGTGTCCTCTGGTACCTGAGCGAGGGTGCCTTACCCTGATGCCTGCACGGGTTGGAGACACAAACACTCACCGTGGAGAAAGGGGTGAGGGGAGAGATCTCCCAGCTCATGGAAATCTGCCGAGTGCCACTGGAATCATCGGCACTAAATCCATTTGCACTTTTATGGGATTTGGCAAGTAGCCTTCCTAGCAGGGAGCGAGCTGCGAAGGCTCAGGTGCCCAGCTCCTGGATTTATGCCGTGGGAGCTGGGCACTTAACTCTGCACGGGTCTTTTATAAATCCCTTCCTGTGTTATTTTCCTTTCTTCTGTTTCCTGTTCTTTATTATTTTCCCCTTCGGTGTGTGTTTTCCTTGTTTCTGTGGTACCAAACCCATTTAGTCTCTCTCCAAACAGGTCAGAGCAGCACAATGCTCATTGCTTCTGAAATATAACTTGGTTTCAGGGGACAAAAAGCCCCACACCTGGGAATAAGGGAGGCTTTGTGTTCAGAGGCTTTGTGCTGGGATCTGGGAATGGGATGAAGGGATGTTGGGGAGGGGGAAGTTGCTTGTCACCCTTCTCCCACAGAGGAGATGGGCTCTGCTCTCAGCCAAATCACTGCTTGCACTGGAGGGATGCAATTTATACCTTCCTTATTCATGAAAGCTTTTAATTCTCCATCATAACTTTCCCAAACTGCTAATGAGACAGGTCTTGAAAGGAGGAACAAACACCTGAAATGTCTTATTTATTTTCTTCTCCCCCCCATAACCTTCTTGTTCCCTCTCCAGGTCTCCAGATCATCTTCCCTCAGTATTTACAAGAGAAGTTTGTCCAGTCTGCCTTGAGTTACATCATGTGCAACGGGGAGGGCGAGTACATCTGCCGGGACAGCCAGTGCGGCTGCCAGTGCTCCGAGGAGTTCCCGCAGTGCAACTGCCCCATCACCGACATCCAGATCATGGAGTACACCCTGGCAAACATGGCCAAGACCTGGACAGAAGCCTATAAAGATCTGGAGAATTCAGGTAACTGAGCAAAACTCGCTTTTTCCGTTCATGGCGGGTTGTACCGGATAAAAATATTCTCTCAGTGTGATGCTCTAGTGTGGCTAAAAAAATGGAGGCTATTCAATGCAAACCCAGGATCTTAGACTTGAAGGAGTAACCTTTTTTCCTCTATTAAACACACAGGCAACAACACCCACCACACATGGAATTACGTGTACAAAGATATTTTCCATTGAGGTATTTTTTTTTGTGAAAAATCTCTTATTTCATACAAACCAGCTCCAAATCTCTCTTTTAATAGTTCCAAAAGTTTCTGGAGAAACTTCCACAATACGAATGATGCAGAAATTGCTTTTCAGATTTGCATGAATGATTTTTTCTGCTTTGGTGAAAGGCAATTCCAAGGGAGAGCACACGGGCAAGATGACACCTTTGAGGCAGGGAAGAGAAGGGAAATGACTTCTCTCTCCTGCAGGGCAGGAGCTTCTGGGAGCATTTCTCTTCTCCCCTTTCCCCCAGGTGAGGCTGGAGGTGTCAGCAAAGTTTGTTCCACGCTACTGCTGGCAGTAGTGGTTTGCCCATAGTAGGTGTGTTATAATCATGGCATGCACACACTCTGAGACAGGAAAGAAGCAGTGAATTCTATCCTTTAGCAAGGGTCTGCCTGCCCTGAAGCCACACAGGCACCAAGGAGAACTTCAGCAGGAGCTTGTCCTTGTGCTGACTCTCATCTTTCAGTCTTAACCAGCTCCTTTCTCACACATTTTCTCTGATGATTATTGTCAGCAAAGAAGACTGTGAGGAAAGAACGACCAAGCTCAATTCAAGCAGAATTCTTCATAAGTTTTCTTTCTTTTTTCATATTGAAGGTCACCTCAGCCCCTTTAAAGGCTGAGATGCAGCAGCCTGTGAGTTCCTGGAAGGGCTGTTGAGGATTTGCTTCAGACATGTGGCTCCTGCTGGTGTTTCTGCTGCTGCACAGAGCCTTATGTCCCGCTCAGGCTGTCACCTTGGTGCTCAACTGAGCAGAGGGTGGCTAATGGCCCAAGGCTAATGACCATCTTGAGCAGATCCCTCCATGCGCTCTGGGGAGCCCCAGGGCTGGGGCAGCTCTGGGAGCAGGGCACCAGCTAGCGAGGTCAGGTGTGTTCTGTGGGTCTCTGTGGATTCATGGATGGGGTGGGTAACACCAGGGCAAGCCAGAAATGTGGATTTGAGGAGCTTCTGCCAGCTCAGGACTGCACAAGTTGACAAGGATTCCTGGCAGAGCTGTGCCACTGGGTATGTGTCACCAGCGAGTTCTGGCACAGGATCTTCACACAAGGTGCTCAAGAGCCACAACTTGGGCACCCTCATCAACCCCATCCGTTCCCAGGGAATCCAAGCCAGGCCCTGAGGAGTGGGAGCCTGTGCAGTTCCAGCCCCACAATCTCCGTCCCTGCCCCGTTCTGTCCTTGCTGTACTCGATCCAAGCACAGACTGGGGTGGATAATTACATTCAGGCTCCCTCCCCTGGAGATTTGAACGGGGGAAGGTGTTTTTCATTTGCCATGTTAAACTGACACATTGCAGTGCAATTTCTGCCATATTCCACCCAGGGCTGGACGCTTTTCAGGGCTAGATGGAGTGATTATCTTTATGTCTAAAGCTGCTGCATCTGATTCATCACTTTGTTGCATCATGCGTGAACTTATCCTTTGAGATGAAAGTTGCTATCACAAAAGACTGTAGTATTGGTGTTTTGCTTCTTTGTTTTAATAAATATTCCCAATAACTAGAGGATTTACTTCATTATGAACAGCAGAGGAGAAATCTCTGATGACATCTGAAGGCTTTTCCAATAAAGTGGACTGAAAGGCACAAGAGTGCTCTGAAAGCAAATACCATTTTGCACAGGAAGCTACTGAGAGCCCAAAACATTTGTATTCTGCTTCTGGCCCGTGCTGGATCCTCTGTTAATTCGAAAAAATCATGCTGGGCGAATCAAGAGTTGGTGTGATTGGGATAGTGTCTTCCAAGTCAAGGAGGCTGCAGTGAACTGAGGCTGCTTAGAAACAGCTCAGGAGTTTTTTAGCCCTGTGCTTCACTGCTCATGTGCAAATTGAGAAAAATAACGCTGCCTTATTCTTGGCATTTTAGAATGGCTGGCCAAGAAAGGTTGTGATTGTGGATTAAAAACCCACCAACTTTTAATTAAGTCATTGGGTGGGGTTTTATTTGTTTGCTTTTCAAGACTGTTGCTTTCTGATGTAAATGGGATTTAAAAAAAACACCTTTTTAACACTGGCAAAAGAAAAGTTTCATCCGTGAAAGAGATGTGTGACCTGTCAGTTCCCTGCGGTGCCACCTGTGCTGCTGAGTCACTGTTAGGGCTGGGGTGACTCGGCAGAAAGAGGGACCAAGCTGCAGCACGGGAGGTGCAGTCCCAGCCTTCAGCAAGGTTTACCCTGCAGAGGAATAAAATAACAACAAATGCAAACAGGCTTGTTAATTAATTGGAAATTCTCAGGATTAAGAATGAACTATTCCCAGAAACAGAGAATATCCCCGTGCATACCGTTGGTTTCCAGGCAGAGTTATAAATAAATATAAATAATGAAGAAACCATGTTGGTTTTAAAGTACTTTTTTCTTTTTTTTCCTCATCACCCTCACTTTAAACCACCCCATCCAGCTTTTATTTTGCCAGATTTGCTGCTCATTTGTTTTTCCCCCAACGTTGCACTGCGGTAGCAAAATGTGCACACTGCACCGAAATTCCTGCCTTGCCCGTCTCGATGAAAAATGTAGCACATTCATCATCAGAGGGAAAAGAGCCTGGGCTCCTGCACAAACAGGCTTTTGAGGAAATTGATTTATAAGGGGCGGGAAGCAAATGCAAGGCTTTTACTGCTGAAAGGTACCCGGAGTAATCAGCATGGTCAACAGAAGCAATTAGACGTGGTGGTGGTTTCAGAGGCCCAGGAACAGCACTGAGTGGGGTTTGGGGAGGAGAACGGCACTGCAAGCAGCATTAAAAACAGAGTGAAAACCTGAGAGATGATTTAAAAAAAAAATCTTAGTTTTCTTCGGGGGAGAAAGGAAACAAGCAGATGTCCCACGGATGTTGGTAGTGCAGTGATGCTGATTTTTTTTTATGAGGAGCTTGGTTACAGCATGTGATGAGTAGGATGTGAACATCCATTTACCATCCATGTCAGGATGGGGCTGACTAATGCACAGATATCCTTTGTTAGGCAGTTAAGCATGAACTGCAAGTTGATGAATAATAGGAAATCTGTTATGCAAATATCTTTAACTTTGTACTATAGGATGTAAATTATCTGGTCTGATTTTCTCCAGTAATTCTATGTATTATTTCTTTTTATTTGAAAAGATGTCAGCCTTTACAAGCTTTCCTTCTCTGACTTTTTTTCCCTTTGCTATTGTCCTCTTTTCCTTTTGAAAATAGGATGAAGGAATTAATAAAGAAAAAAAAAAAAAAGAAAAGATTGGGAAAGGATCAGAAATAATGTAGATAATGTACAGGAAAAGTAGCTGTACTTCTTGTTGGCTTGTTTGGGAAGTTTATGGCAGGGTTCCAGTCCAACCTCCCTCTAGAAGCAGGACCACAGCCAGCACTAGGTCAGGTCAGCCATGGTTTTGTCTAGCAGACTCTAAAATGAGAGATTTTTATACATCTCTGATCATGTTCCAGGGCTGCATTACCTCCAAGTGACGGTGTTTTTCAGTAAATCATTTTGATTTCTCAAGCTGCAAACCGTGTACTGCTCCTTGTTATAGCAACTGTCTCTGGAAAGAGGAGTTTTATTCATATCTCTGAGTACCTTTTGAGCAGTTGCAGCTGTAATTCATTATCCCTTGGCCTTCTCTTTACCAAATTAAGCCAGTGCAGCTCCCACGCCTGATTTTTGTGCAGAACTTGTGCCCAGGCCCTGGAGCACCTCAGCGTCCCTCAGTTCTTCCATCCCTGGAGCACCTCAGCATCCCTCAGTTCTTCTGTCCCTGGAGCATCTCAGTGTCCCTCAGTTCTTCTGTCCCTGGAGCATCTCAGTGTCCCTCTGTTCTTCCGTCCCAGTCTCTCCTCATCACTTTTAGATGGGATCCCCAGCAGTGCCAAGAAAACGGGAATATCAGCTTCCCCAACCAGCTGGATCCAACCCAGAATGGTTTTTTCCAGGAAAAACAGTGTTGGCACAGCTCAGCCCCCAAGACCTTCCTCAGCTGGTGGTGTCCCACCCTGTGCTGGCACCTGGGGTTGTTCTCTGCTGGTACAAAACATTGCTCTTGTGGTCATTGCACTTTATGGAGTTCTTGTTGGCACACTCATGGCATTTCTCAAGGTCTCAGTGTGTCAAACATGGTTTTTTAGCATCAAAAATTGAGTTATTTTCCCCTGAGAAAGTTGGAACTGTCTTTTTTTTTCCCCATCTGGGATGTCCCAGCCTGGTAATGAGAGTCTGAGCAAAGCACCCTTCTCAGGTAGCAAGGAAGGGTGATCAGAAACAATCAAAATTTCGGATTTGTGATGAAAAAATCCCCATCAAACAAACCCTGAGTAATGGTTGGGCTTTTTTCATTATCAAACAAAATAAAATGGAAATAAAGCGATCAAAAAACAACAAAAACAACAAACACAACAAACAGCAGCATTGAACAATATATTTTTCGATCAATTAGATTTGTTCCCTTTGGCTAAAATTGACACCTTTTGTTCTCACCTGAGCCCTGCAAACTATTTTATTTTATTTTCCTTGTTACAAAATGCAACTCATTTAACTTCAAATGGAGTTAAATGAGAGGAAAGAATCAGAATGCTCTTTTTAAAAAATGCGAAAGCGGGACATTTTAACAGCATCCAAACCTTTCCTCTGGGGAATTTTTAAAGCTTGTTTTCCCCCCCTCCTTTTATTTTTTTTAATGACACAGCCAAATGCTTTGTCTTCAACAACAAACAGCATTTCAGGAGCAGCTGAAAAACAATGTAAATGAGAACTCTTTAACTGACAATGATTACAACTCCCAGCATTTTGTTTATAACCCTTAGACTATAATCTCATGCTCCAGGGAATTTCTCTCTTTTTTTTTTTTTCTCCACCCTGTACACTTTAACTGCGTTGTTTCACCTTGGTACTCACTATAGGGTTTTTTCCTCTGTGGGAGCAGCAAAAGCCATGGAATTTGTGGCTTCCTGGGGCAGAGGGACAGAGCAGTGAGTTAATGGCCATCACCTTCTCCTGATGGCCTTGTCCATCACTGCTCTTTCCCCAGTTTTCAATCTAAATTTAGTCAACTAAATTGAAAAAAACTAAAAAAGAACTAAACATATTGCAAACAATAAGGCTAAATAATTACCAACTTATGCTGTTTATGCAAATATGATGTAACTTACTTCCATTTTTTCCCAAGGATTGTCTTGATTGAAATAGTAATTAAACTCAAATTCATTAACAGTTTTATTGCCCAAAAATGCATTTTATAAACAGAAGTGTGTCACCTGGTAATGAAAAGCTTCATAACATCATTACAGCTCCAAAACCTCCGCATTTCCCCCCATTTTCTGTGCGTGTGTTGCAGATGAGTTTAAATCCTTCATGAAAAGGCTACCTAGCAACCACTTCCTGACCATTGGGAGCATCCACCAGCACTGGGGGAACGACTGGGACCTGCAGAACCGCTACAAGCTGCTGCAGAGCTCGCTGGAAGCCCAGCGCCAGAAGATCCAGCGCACTGCCCGCAAACTCTTTGGCCTCAGTGTCCGGTGTCGGCACAATCCTAACCACCAGCTGCCTAGGGAAAGGTACCTCTGTCCTTCCTGGGGCCTGGGGGGCTGGGGNACACCCATAGTGTTTGGATATAGGGTGTGCTGGCATGGAGGTTTGGGGGGGAATGGTGAAGTCTGGGAGCGGGTTGGAATTCCTGGAGGTGTAGGTGACTTTTGTCACATTCCTGACTGCACTAACATCCCTCCTGTGTGGTTTCACCCACCCAGGGAAGGGCATCACTTATTCTTTAAGTTCTGCAAGAAGATGTTTGGTCTCTTCTGCAGACTGAGCTGCTTTTTGATGGTTTTCCCTTACAATCCACAGCCTCCTCTTCCTGCTAAAGGGGACTTGTGGAGCACCACATGCTTCAGCCCCTTTTGGGGTTGTGCTCCTCAATATCTCCAGAGTGAAAGAGAGCTTTAGTTTCACTCGGAATACATCAGATTTCTTCTGTGAGATGCAGAGTGAACCTGCAAAACCTCACAGAGCAGAAGCCTTGCAAGGTTATTACAGGTGGGGAGAGCAAATTTTCCATTACGGCTACAGAAACTATTGATATCTAATAATCTCCTCCTGCTAGCTCCTTTCAGACCTGACCCGCAGCTGAGTTTGCTTCAAGTCATTTTTGGGACTTGCATTCATGGATTTTAATAAACATCTCTTGCTGTGTCTTTCTACATTGTCTGGAGTGAAGCAATACTGAAAATCCTGGGGGAAAAAAATGAGTCTGAGTGCCTTTTCTTCCATGCTTCTCTTGGAAGGGTTAGGCCAAGTTAATATTTGTAGAGAAACTGTTTGTCCATTCATTACCTAAATACTCAGTTTCAAGAGAAAATTGACTGATTGACTGCTGTCTACTGCCCTCATCCATCTCCCCGGCTGCTGAACACACTGACTTTTCATTTCATCACTGTGCAGCTCAGAAAACTCTTCCAGGGCTTAACACCTCTTTAATTACCGAGAAATCTCATGTTTCTAGACAAAGATTTGATGGACTTACTAGGGATGAGGAGAAATATCTATTAAGTGTAAGAGATTATGAAATAAAGTCTTTGGAGAGCTTCCTAAACCTGGCCCATCCCTGCCAACTGAGCTGAGCTTTTGGCTGAGCTGCTCTGACCAGGATGGGAGCTGAGGGAGCCACAGCCATGCCCAAGGTGGAATTTTTAGTTGTGCCACAATAAAAACGACGACAAAACGAAGCAGCAATGAGAAAATCTCCAGCCAACCACGTTGCTCCAAAACATTCAGACAAATATGTCTTCAGCATTTCTCATCTATTTTAAAAACCCAGCCAAGCAGAAAGGGAGCCTCCAACTACTACAATGAAATCTGGGGGAAGGAGGATGGAATGGATGATGGCAGCTGGGTTTTTAACTGACTGATGTGCTTGATTTGTTTAAGTCAACATCAGCAGGCATATTATAATTTCTTTTCTTATTTGTCATTCTGCATCTGCAGCTAGGCAGGGGAGCAGCGTGGTAGGAGCTCTGTAGTGGAAGAGGAGCAACCCATCGTGCTCCTCACAGAGCTGGGAAATACTCTCATTTTCTAATTGTTGCTATACAGAGTGACAGAGCCTTATCAAGCATGCCAGTGGCTTTGAAAGGATGGCAAGGTTCTATTTAGAACAAACCTCTCTCTCTTTAATACACATAATTGTAAGCTTGCATTCTACATTCAAAGGCAATGCAAAAAGAAAAAAAAAAAAAGAAATTATATTGCTGTTGTTTGTCCTCGGGGAAAGGAAGAGGTGGTGTTTCCAAAAGGAAGAGAAGAAAGGAAGAGTAGGGATTCTGGCAATTAGGTTGATTCTCCATGACCCTTTGCAATGGCTAAGGAGACAGAAATATAGAAATATGGATAAAAATACAGATATATAGATGTATAGATATATGCATGATATATAGATATCTATAGAGATATATAGATCTATAGATCTATAGATCTATAGATAGATAGATAGATAGAGATATACTTGGTCTGCACTGCTTTTGCCAAAAACCAGGAAAGTTTTCAGGTTTAAAAGAGAGGCAAATCTGTTGCTTTAAAAAGGAGACCACTCCTCAGTTGATCGAGCTTTGATGTTGAATGATCACCTGTAGTTTCATTTTAAAACACTGGATGTAAAATAGAAAAAACATCCAATGGGAAGGGGAGTTATACATGTTCTGGGCTCCAGCCAAATTGTCATTAGCTAAGAACACACCTCACAGCTGCTGAGAATAAACCCAGCACTTTTATTTGCTGTTCTCTACCCAAAAGTATCCCCAGAGCAGCTAGTGCTGGTTGGAAAGTGAAAGGTGAGTTTGCAAAGGAAAACTTTTTAAGTCCCCACCTTTTTTTCTTGCAATTAAAAAAATAAAAATCTGTGTGGCTCCCTGTTCCCAGCATTGCCAGGGAACCACATATCCAGTGAGAACAGCCACAAACATTGCAAAGTAATTCTCACTCAGAGCTTGGCCTGCATATTTATTTTCACTTTAGAATCATAGAATCATTGGGGCTGGAAAAGACCTCCAAGGTCATCGAGTCCAACCTGTGCATAATCCCCACTTTGTCCCCAGCCCAGAGCACTGAGTGCCACTCCCAGGCCTTCCTTGGACCCCTCCAGGGGTGGGGATTCCCAACAACTCCCTGGGAATGTTTTAAATGAAAATCAGTGGCTACTCTGCTACTGCCTTTCAGATTTTATACAGTGGCTCTTTCCAGCACCCTCCTGCCCTGACACCTCTTGGGTGCAATCCCATGAGCCTGAGCCATCAGAGGGGTGGGTTTTAAAAAGTTACCCCCTGTCAGCTGAAGGATTCTGACTGATCCTGTGTATATTCTTAACCTGTCCTAGCTGCAAGAAAAAATGGGGTAATTTATACCACTTTCCTTCTCTCTCACACTTCCCATTGTCGTGCTTGTAGCTGATGCCCAGCTTTGCCCTGGATTCTGCATTTTCATTTAATTACATCCTTTATTGCTGCCATCAGCAGATGGTGGGTAGTCTGCTGTTTCATTTTCTTCATGGTTTTTTTTAGTCCTGCTTGTGTCTTTGCTGAAAGCTAAGACACACACACACAGAGCAAAAACCAACCTCCCATCTTTCCCCCACAAAAAGGACAGGATTATCTGGTGATTTTTTCCTAAGACAGAACACACCCAAAATGAACAGAATGTGGTCACCTGACTCTAATTTATATTTTGTTCCCTGCTGGAGCCTGGCAGTCCTTGGCCCAGGAACTCAGGGGCATTATCAACACCTAAAACCTGTGTAAAGCATCAATCCAGTGCTGCACAAGTCCAGATGCATTTGGCTGCCTTTCCAAACAGGAAGCACAAGGTTTCAGGTGGGGTAAAACACCTTAGTATTGCTGAAAAGTGAGCAGAAATTCACCTGTGAGCAGAAGGCAGCCCCAGCCCCCGGGGATGGTTTGGAAGTGCTTGTGGCTGTGTTTTGCAGCCCCCCTGTGCTGTCCCCTCCCCTCCGAGGCAGAGCTGTCCCAGCAATCTGGAGGAGCCCTGTGCACTTTTTCTAGGGACTAGGGCTATCAGTGTCTCCCTCTACAGCAGATATTTATGGAGGTCACTGCCTTGCTCCCAGGCTCCCCAGTCATCCTTGTCCTTTCCGCCAGCAGGAGAGGTCCTCTTGCCTGGGAATAGGGGCAGGAGACCTGTGCCACAGGAGGAATGTGAAAATTATCTGTTCCCCCATCCAACACTTCAGAATTTTTCTTCTAATGCCCTTTTTCCTCGCCCTTTTTAACCTCTTCTTTTCACTCCTTTTCTTCCTGCTTTTCATTCCTGCCTGTTCTCTTTCAGTTGTTGCTGTCGCAATGTGTCCCTTTCTCCATCCCTATTGCTCCTGCCCACTGCGTTTCTCTCTCATTTTCCCTTTCACCTGCACATTTTCTTCTCTTTCCTTCCCCAACCTTTCTGCTTCTGCTCCTTGATTATTTCTTCCCTTCCAGTGCTTTCCTCTCTTTTACACTCTCATCCCTCCACTCTCTCCCTCCCCCAATCATCTTGCTGTTCTTTGCTGCTGTATCATTTAATGCCTTCTTTGATACAGCCTACAGCTTAATGATTATTCGGAGGTCAGGCGATGCAGGTGCCATGAATTTCACTAATCCAGCTCTGAGAGCCTCTGTCCATAATCACTCCTCCCGTTCTACAGGGGCTGAATCCTAATTTGTCATTAGCCAGTCCTCTCACTGCAGCACTACCAAGAACTTTTTGCCCAGAGGAGACAATGAAGTATTCATTAGCCAGGGGGAAGGCGGAGGGGAGGGAGCAGCGGCTGCACTGAGGGTTCTGCTGAGAAAGGAGTTGCTGTGCCCGGCTTTCCTGGGGCGCTGGGAAGGGGGAAAAGGGGCAAACAAGGCAACGTGGCAAGGGGGTTGTGCAAAGAGCGAATGTGGGTTGCGGTGTCATTCCCTAGGAGTCGTTCCAGGGCTGCAGGACATGGGGGTGAAGGTGCTGATCCAGCAGCTGTGGGAGTGGTGGGCGAGTGGGGCTGATTGGAAGGGGAGATGCTGCAGGAGGCGGTTAATTAGCAGCAGTTTTTGGGTTTTGTTTTAAGGAGGAACAGTTTTAGCAGCTTTGTCTCTGTGCATCCTGGCTTCCACCCTCTTTTCTGCTGCTCTGAGCTCTGTACTGTAAGCAGAGGTTGCTGTTTGCTTTGCTTTATCCTGTTATGGGTCTGTTTTTTGGAGAGTGGGGCCAATTGCCAATGACCTGAAGAGCAGTTTTCTCCTGCTAGCCTGGGAGTTCTGCTGCCCTTGTGATGTCTGATAGCACCTCAGCCTCTGGCATGGCTTTATCAGCTCCATTCCCATGTCACTGTGGTGCTGCTGGTGTCCTGGGCAGAACACCATGTCTGTCTCAACTCCTAGAATAGACTGAAGAGAGAGAAATCAGATGAGCAGCTCTCACTGGTAGCTATTTCTTAGAAGGCTTTTGCTCATCACCAAAGGAGTAAACAGCAGATGAAAGATTCAGTCTAGAAATAGACTGGAATAGCTCCCAGATGCCATGGCAGGGCATCGATGTTCCGAGAGCTCTGCCTGAAAACACTGTAGCTCCAGCAAGATGCCAACACCAAGTCCCCGTGAGGCCCTACAATGCTAACGCTTCCTTCTCCCCACCTGCAGGACGATACAGGAATGGCTTACCCGAGTCCAGTCCCTGCTCTACTGCAACGAGAATGGGTTCTGGGGGACCTTTCTGGAAAGCCAGCGGAGCTGTGTTTGCCACGGCGGCACCAGCCTGTGCCAGCGCCCCATCCCCTGCATCATCGGGGGCAACAACAGCTGTGCCATGTGCAGCCTGGCCAACATCTCCCTCTGCGGCTCATGCAACAAGGGCTACAAGCTTTACCGGGGCCGCTGCGAGCCCCAGAACGTGGACTCGGAGCGGAGCGAGCAGTTCATCAGCTTTGAGACGGACTTGGACTTCCAGGACCTGGAGCTGAAGTACCTGCTGCAGAAGATGGACTCTCGCCTGTATGTGCACACCACCTTCATCAGCAACGAGATCCGCCTGGACACCTTCTTCGACCCGCGGTGGCGCAAGCGCATGTCCCTCACCTTGAAGAGCAACAAGAACCGGATGGACTTCATCCACATGGTGATCGGGATCTCCATGCGCATCTGCCAGATGCGCAACAGCAGCCTGGACCCCATGTTCTTTGTCTACGTCAACCCATTCAGCGGGAGCCACTCGGAGGGCTGGAACATGCCCTTCGGGGAGTACGGCTACCCGCGCTGGGAGAAAATCCGCCTCCAAAACAGCCAGTGCTACAACTGGACCCTGCTGCTGGGCAACCGGTGGAAAACCTTTTTTGAGACCGTCCACATCTACCTACGCAGCCGGACTCGGCTGCCCTCCCTCCTGCGCAACGAGACTGGCCAAGGGCCCGTGGACCTTTCCGACCCCACCAAGCGCCAGTTCTACATCAAGATCTCAGACGTGCAGGTCTACGGCTACAGCCTGCGCTTCAACGGCGACCTCCTGCGCAGCGCGGTGCAGCAGGTCAACCAGTCCTACACGCAGGGCGGGCAGTTCTACTCCTCCTCCTCCGTCATGCTCTTGCTGCTGGATATTCGGGACCGAATCAACCGCCTGGCGCCTCCGGTGGCCCCGGGGAAGCCACAGCTGGATCTGTTCTCTTGTATGCTCAAGCACCGCCTGAAGCTCACCAACAGCGAGATCATCCGAGTGAACCACGCGCTGGACCTGTACAACACCGAGATCCTCAAACAGTCCGACCAGATGACAGCCAAACTCTGCTAACCCTGGACTTAGCAATGGACACCTTGGTGATCGAGCCTTTTGCTGTAAAAAAAAAATAAATAAAATGGAAAAAACCACAAAAAAAAGAGGAAAAAAAGTAAAAAGGAAGAAGGAAAAGCGGGGGGAAAGGAAGGAAAAGAGAAGGGGAAAAATAAGATTTGTAAAATGTAATTAATATACAAAAGAGGAAAAACAAAGAGGAAATTCTTCATTTGTTGAAAACTAAACCCGTTCTAGCAGCTGTATAAAACTGTCAGGCATGTTTGTTATTTCTATAATCCGTCATAAAAGGGTAACACCGTACTCTCTCTTGACCTTGGGGGTGTTGCTTGCAAGTCCTCAGGGGCAGCAGAGGAAATAAAGGGAGGAGCAGAGAGAGGGGCAAACTTCTGTACTGAACTGTAAAGTTTTCTGCTATGCAGGTGCCAAGACAAAGAGACATACAAAAAAAAAAAAAAAGAAAAAAAGAAAAAATCAAAGCAAACAAACAAACGAGAGTTATATGTAAATGTAAAAGAGCTACCTTTATTCCTATAGTGGGAGTAAATGGTTAAAGATAAAAGATATTTCTTCTGTTGAGATTTACGCCAGCTTTACGTTGAGTTATTCCCGCAGCCTGTGCTGAGCTTCGCTGGAGGACAGGAGGGGATGGCAGCCCTCGGGGTGTAAAACTGACTCCTCTTTGGTGAGAACACACAGAAGAGGTGGAGGGTGGGTTCAGGTGTCCTCACTTTGGGATTTCCATCGTGGAAGACCTTTCAGCAGAGCTGGAGGCTCAGCACATGCTGGAGAATGGGATGTGTTGGGTTTTGCTGACCTGCAGTTCACGCCCTGCCTCGGGCTGGTGTTGCCTTCCATGGTGGCAGAGGAGGAGCAGCACCTGTAAATCTTCATTCAGTCATCCTTCAGGCCCTTCTACTGAGTCACTAAAGCAGAGGAAGCCAAAATCATAAAGGCAAAGCTGAGTTTGGCTTTCTGCCTCAGGTGCTGGGTTTTCCAGTAGCGCTGGGGAACCCCCGTCACCACAAAAACCAAAGCACAATGCAAGGGAATACATTTCCAAGGAAACCTGGAGACACTGAAGGGTACATAGGTCATTTTTGTTCATTGGGAAAGGAAAAAAATCCTTTTTACTTTCTTATGTTTCTGTGGCTGTGAATAATATCCTTGTCTCACTTACACTTTGTCCACAAAAAAAAAAATATAGCAAATATATGAGAAAATTTTATTAAAATATATACAAAATTAGTAAAAGGGAGGGGTGGGAGGGAAAAGCACAACAACCAAACCTACCCTGAGTTTGCAAGGATAAAGCCAAATTAAAAAGAATTGAGTTATCAAAAAAAATACTAAAATAACTAGAAGGTGGATAACATTTTTTTGGAATGTGTGTGCACATGTGTTTGGATTTAAAAAAAAAAATAGAATGTTGAATGGAGTGTGTGAATGTAGGATCAGCTGAGCTGGGTGATGAAGCCTGAACACTGTGGGAGGTGAGTAGTGAGGTGTTTCTCCTAATTTCACTGGCTTTTTTTAGTTGGAGTTGATTGAGAAGTGCTAGTGAGAGATTGGGACTCCTGCCCTCCAGAAAGGGAAAAATAAATCTCTGATCCTGATGGCTTCCAGGGGAAAACAGCCCTGAGCAAGGGGAACAGCTCTGATCCAAAGTCCAAGATTCAGGTTTGGCTCAAGATTTAACATTTTGATTCTATTGAGCTCAAAATATTCTTGTATTCTTGTAGAACCTTATTTGAAGCCTTTGGCTGAGATTCTGAGGACATCCGTTCTCCTGGAAAGACCTGGCTGGGTTGTGGTGTTGGTCATATGGCACCAGGGACTTGGGCAGTTAAGGCTGGTTTCAGGTTTGGTTTAATTCATCTAATTTAGGTTGATTCTCATCCTGAGAAGGAATTGGGTACCTTGAGGGAAATATCCATTCACTAGACTCTCCTGCTGAGGGCATATAAGAAGAAGTCTGGGCAGTCAGTAAAACCCCAAAAAAGGGGAATTAGTCACAGAAGTCCCTGTCTGTCTATCCAAAAATGGGTGCCAGACAAGAGCTGAATGAATTAAACAGTAAAGATATTTTTAGGGACATTTCCTTTAGTAGCAGCTTTTTTCCCCTACCTTGTATCAAGATCTCTCTCTCTCCTGATCAGTCCACTCAAGAGGCCTCAGGCTGCCTACTTTTCCCAGTGTTTGTTTTTCATTTGCTTGGTCTTTGCTTTGTGCAGTGGAGGTTCCTATTAGACCCCACCATTCCAAGTGTGTTCTTTATAGATGTGACATTTCTGCCTCAGCTTTCTGATAAGAGAACATTCAGCAGCAATCGTATGCATGGAGGTGAGTTTTAAGCAAATAGTAGAGCGTATTCATGGGAAATGAATGTCAAATTTGTAATTATCAGTAGAAATAATGATCCTGACAGTTACATCCATCTAAGCAGGGAATAGAAATGTACTGTTTAAATTACATGTATGACCCAAAGAGCTGACACTGGGAAGAACTATGGTTATAGCTCTAAAAATACTGAGTGCTGCCTCTGAGCAGCCTGAGCTGCAGCCTGCATGCAATGATGGGATTTGCTCGTGGCTGGGAATAGTGACCGTGCCAACACAAAGTGAAATTAATTCGATAAATTCCTTTCCTCTGAGATAAGAATCCAGCTCTAGCGACTAGAAGCCAAAGAAGCTGCAATTAAATCTCAGATCTCGTGGGTAACTCGCGGCACATTACCTAAATCTCGCCTGGCGTTTGTGGGACTGGTAGGGATCAAATCAATTGCCCTCATGTATCTTTAATGATGCCTGGGGATGGGCAGCCCCCAGCATTTACTGCCTTCAGCAGTGGGGGCAACCCCATAAATCTTAGGCTAGATTTTGGGTGCCAACACAACATTAAATCCTGGCTGGCCCATCCAGAGCCAAGCAGTGGTGGATGGGGTGGAGTTGAGGTGACATTCCCACCATGGCTGGGAGTGGGGAAGTTGGAAAGTAGGGAAACAGTGCAGGGAGATGGAAGGAATTTTGCCATGGGGATGCTGTCAGCGTATGGAACTCACCTTAGGAGTACCTGGGGGTGCACCTGGGTAGGATGGCACATCAGCACTGCAGCCTGGAGCCACGTTCCAACACGGCTGGATGGAATTTTGTGAAGGAACAGAGCAAAAATACCAAGAATAAACTCCCACGTCCTTCAAGGTAGGGAAAATGAAGCTGTTTGGCAGCTCAACCACCATTTTGGGCTCAAAGCTTATGTCAGTGGTAAAATGGAAAAAAAAGAACCCCCAATCAAATGTGGCCTGGGTGATGCTTCTGATGCTAGGAAATAAATTAAACAGGGCACAGGCTCTGCTTCCACTGCTCAGTCCCAAAAACCCTTCTCCAGGTAAAGGGTCTGCTGGTGACAGCCAGGTCCAGAAACATCCCCCAGGTTTGGTTTAGGGAATTTGTTCTGCAGGCAGTGGGAGACGTGGAGGCCTCTGGCGTTTGTCTCAGCCAGAGATAGCAGTTCAGAGCCCCAGAGAGGCCACACCAGTGCTGCCGTGGGGTTGGGGGGTCTCTTGAGGAAATGAGAGTCAGAAAAACGTGTGTGACAAGACAGTGACTGGAATGGGAGGCAATTCACAGAGCAGGATTGGGTGGGACCCAGAGAACACTTTCACCCTGAAACTTGACTCACTAACCTGCACGATCAGTGGGCGCTGTTGTGGAGTCTAATGACAGAAGGAATGTTCATGCTCTCAGATCAGAGTATCCATTCTCTGACTGGGTGAGAACAAAACTTCCCTCCTTGGCACAAGAAGGGCTTAAGGAGCAATCCATCAGATTGTCCAGCTCAGCTAATAGAGAGATGCTCCTGCCAACTCAGGGCAGATGTTTGTCCCTTGTTGTCATTAAATTAGGGACTGATGGAAAGTTGGAACTTCCAAATAACCCAGAGAAAAAAAGAAAAGCCAATGCCAGGTGTCCCATGTCCCAAGCATGAAAAAAGCAGCAGGTAGGGCAGAATCCTTCTTCCCTTCAGATGCAGAAGACTTCTGGGACCAATTTCTTCAAGTCACGTGACAGAAATGGGAACTTCCTAAGAAATCTGCTCCTTTTAAATTATTCAAATTTAGACTCACCAGCCGGTGTGGCAGAAAGCAAAAGACGTCAGCAAGTCTTATTAACATGCTGATGCTACGGCTTCGGGAGTGTGCAGAATGTCCATTTGGATCAGGGCTAAGAGCACAGCATGGAGTTGCCATGGAAACGTGGGGAGGCCATTAATTAGCTATCACATGGAATCATCAGGAAGAACCTGGACCTCAGCAGCTTTGGCCTCCTCAGAGGCAAAGGGCACAGCCCCAGTGACCCCCAGTCAGGCTCAGTGACCCAACAACCACATCCTGGAGCAGAAATGTCCTCTTGGAGGGATGAGAAGTGGGTGGACAAGAAAGGGGAGGGGGTGGCAAAGGCAGAAGGCAGAGAAATAAATAAAAGATGGAGACAATTTCCCCTTTTTCTTCCCCCTTCTCAAGAAGTCTGGCTGCTCTTGCATGAAAGAACACATCAGATCTGCTGCTTTTTGAGCTGACAAGGCTTATGCCAGTGACCTCAAAGAAATCCAGACCAGCCCCAAGGCCCTGACGAATCCCATAAATGGAGTTTGCATCTCCTGGGTGGGCTGCACCTGGGATGAGGGAACTCCAATGCTCCCTGCTCCCCAAAGCCATCTCAGGCCATGCTAAACCAGGAATCCCTTTCCCCAAAGAGAAAGATGGGCAAGTACAGAGCCTTCTTGGCCACTTGCCCAGCCTCCCTTCGGAGCCAGAATCCTGTAGGCAAGCTGTGATGGACTTCAGCTGCCATGGATGGGATGCTCTTTTTACCTCTCTAGCCCACGTGCTAACACACGGCTCGGGAGGACATTTGGCAGATGGTGCCTCCTGCACGAGGGTGTAGCAAGATCCCAAGCCTGGCTGCTCAGCCCCAGTGCTGCAGGAGACACTCTGGGTGCCAATCCCAGCTCCCTGCTCCTGTCTCCTAAAGCGTTTTCCTGGAGGAATTTACCCTGGTGCTCGTTGAAAGGGAAAAACGGCACAAGGCTTTGGTGCTGCTGGTCGTGGTCTGAGAGCAGAGGCAGAGGATGGGCTGGGGTGTGTGTGGTGGGGAGAGGCTGGAGGGAGACACTTCCGTGTTCTTTCCACCTTGGAAAATCTGAAATCATACATTAACCCTGTTGCACCCAGTCAGATCATGGACTTCTTGTCTGAAAATCCACACATCAATTGTCTCACCCTCACAACTTCTTTGCAAATAACATTTTTATGCCATAATCAAAAACTGCATTCTCTTGATGTCACCAGGATTATTCTTCTTCTGTGAATTAAATAGATCTGGGAAACAGTGAGGTCTAAAATACTATATAAAAACCTTGCTGGACATTTCAGTCCTTCCTCCTTAATTTTCAACTGACACAAGATGGGTGCTTTGTACAAACACATTGTTCAACCAAACCTTCCTTCAGTGTAGCAGGAAAAAAAGGCAGATTATCCAAGCCCCTGCCCCTAGGATATTAAAGACATCCCCAGGAACAGCCCCAGGAACAGTTACCCATCTTTGTGTGCCTGTCCTGAGTGTTTATCTGTAGAGCAGTGAATCTCCAGGTGGTTCCTGTTGGCCTCCAGCACCTGCTCTTCAGCCAAGAACGAAATTTGACCTTGTGTAGAGACCTAAAAAAACCAGGCCATGGGTTCCTCCCCAGGAGAACTCCAAAAGGTATTGCTGGAAAAAATCACCAGGGCAGCACAATCTGTGGAGGAGCGAGATGTGGTGAGGTGACCCTGAAGAGATACAGGCAGGCAAAAAAGAAATTGGATTACTGACCTTGGTGCTCAGGGAGGACTCCTTCCACTCCCCCAGCCCATCCTACCCTTCACCACCTCCTCTTTTCAGTTTTGGCTCAGTGATGAACAAAGCCAGTCCATTAGATATTATATATAACACACATCATGCAAGCACAGCTTAAAATAATATTTTAATGCTGAAAAAAGTCAACTAAATCAAACTGAGCAGAAAAAGCAAAATGAAATGGAAAAAGCACACCAAGTCATTTTGTTTATTAGGGATGTTTTTGCCAGTGATAAATTGCTGTGAGATACCTTAATTTTTAACTACATTAAAACATTTAACTGCATTTTCTGCTTCCAGCAGAAAATGTCCAACTGAATCAGTTTGGCTGAAATTTTAGTTATAAAAAAAATATTTTAAAGTCGAGATTTCTTGACTGACAAACGTGGGATGGATATTACTTTTTGAGAATCTGAGTTAGCCCTGTGTTTCAATACTGTCAGTCACGTTGTCTAGAACACAGATTTGTCTAAATAGGAAAGAGAAGTTCATCTGGGGTGATTTTCCAAGCCACTCCCAGATCCCCTCAAACAGGGTGTGCCAAGGGCAGCTGAAGGTCAGGAGTTCTCAAAGGAATGGAGGAAAGAGCACCTGGACTATGGTGCTGCTGAATTCAAGGGAGGGAGCCACGAGGCTGAATGTGACATCAGGAGGACAGGAACACAATTGCACCTTTTGTGCTTCTGTATGAATGTTTTCGTTTGGATATGTGTGTATTATCAATCTTTTAACTTATTAATAGACATCTATTAATTGATCTATTAATCTATATTTTGAGGTCTCAATTACAATCCAATTCTCATTGTGTTTGCTCCTGGGCAGACACTGAATTAATACAGACTTGCCTCTTATGCAGACATGGTCAGTTTAGGACTGCTCTGGTTTTCATAGGTGGGAAAAGGAAGCCTAAGATGGATAGAGAGTGCCTTGCTATGGCAGATCCTGCACAGAACTGTGACCAGAGTCCATCTGGAGCCTCAGCCCTAAGCCTGAGCTTTGTATGGAGATGAGGAGAAAGGCTAGGGCGAATTCTGGGTTATTCCAGGTGTGCTTTATTTCCACGGGCAGCCCCTGGTGTCTGACTGCCCCCTCACCGAGGCAGCGACAGTGACCTTGAGAAAGATGTGCAATGCTGTGCTGCCACAATGTGGGTTTTGTTTCAGATTTCTGTCACCCAAATGCTCAGGTCAAGCCTGAAAGACTGCCTTTGCCTGATTTTGGGGTAAAGGGAACCCCATAATAGAAATTTCCTGGAGATGAAGCAATCCTTATTTCAGCCTGTTCTCCTTGACCTCATTCAGCCTCTCCTCTTTGTGGGGCTGTGCTGTGTTTTAGGGCTGAATCTTGTTCTGCCTTGTGGTGACAGGATCATATTCTACAAATGTCAGGCATCTAACGGCTGAGATCTGGCTTTCAAACCTCCCTAAGACATTTAGACTCAGGGTTCTGTTAAGATTCATGCCAGGATGAGAAAGAAAAACCTGGATATTGCCTGAGTTGGATTTAGACACTAATTCTGATCTTTTGTGTTTTTACAAGCTTCTCGATTAAGGTAGATCACTCCTGCCTCGCTCCAGGATACTTGTGAACTATCTCCAGACTTTCATTCTCTCTTGATATGAAAATCTAATCATGTTCATTGCTCAAAATCAACTCTGGTTGAAGACTAATGCAAAAAAGGCTCAGCTTAAGCAAGCAGCTTGTTCAGGAAATGTAGATAAGAAACCCTGGCGGGTTGCTTTGAAAGTCAATAGGCTTGGGTTTAGGAGGATTAGGGAAGGGCTCAGTCCTGCAGGGTGCTGAGCACGATGGGGGCTGAACGTGTGTGGCAGAGGCAGGAAAGTCAAAGGGGCTGTTCAAACCCCTCAGAGTTCAGATAATGCCATTTTTTTTACCATTATTTTGTCTTTTACCATTTTGACCATTATTTTGTCTGGAATTCGGTGTTCTCAATCACTGGTAATGTGTAGGGAGAATCTCAGCTCTCAGGGCAGCAAAGGAGACCCAAGATCAGCACCCCAACGTCCCAGCCTGAATTATCTGCTCATTCCAGCAGCTGGGGGGGGTGAGGAGAGCCTGGGCAGCTGTGGTGGGAGGTGCACAGAGCTTTCCTGATGCCTTGAGGGGCTTACCTAAAACAGAGGCTGGACAAAGTTAGGAGAATAAAAAGCAATTAAATTTATTGAAGGGCCTTCAGGTGCATTCAGGGCAGACAGAGCCTACTCCAGAGACTACACCCAAAATGGACAATGAGTTATGAGTTTTTCATACTTTATAAGTTCTGTCCATTTACATATTGAGCTTCAATCCTCCAATTACAGCTTCAGGTGATGATGTCATTACCCCAAGTTTGCTCCCCCCAATTCACTGTTGTTTACATATCTTGGGGCCCTGAGGCACCAAAGTGTCCTTGGATCCTGAGCTTTAGAGGAATTGTTTTGTGTAAAAATGTTGAGAACAGAAGTTTTAGCACTCTATATGGAGTCCAGAGCCACACACTAAAACTACAGATACACGAAAATATAGAAGCTAAAACCCTAAGGCATCATTCCAGCCCCAGATGAACAATCACAGTGCACCCAGCAGCCAGCGAGGGGCATGGCACGTGCCCAAATGAGCACTGATTGCGTCATTTCCTAATGAGAATTAATATCTCTGATGTAGCACTGAGGGACCTCAGTCACACACTGTGGCCCCGGAGGAGCTGGCATTTTACTGAGACGTAAGAAAAAGGAGATCTGGTGCCACAAAACCTCAGAAAAGAGCACTAATTAAGAGGATGATGCATGTGGCACCATCTGAAGTTCCCAGCGGGTTTTCAAGGGTCAGTCCCAGAAAGGTGGACCTGTTCTTCATCTGGTTTTTAGGGTGGCTTTTTCTGCCCCTGGAAATGTTGGACAGGAGCCATTGCTTTTACCATTTCAGTATAATTCCGTTCAGAAAGTGTTTTTATACCTCTCTGATATCTTTATAGAGTGAGCGGCATTTCTTTCAGGTCAGCATTACTTGTACATTTATTATAGGATCTGGTTAACAAAAATAAATGCCAATGAATTCAGAACAAGAAATAACATGAAAGCCAACTAGATGACACAGACAGGACAAACTCATGCTCTGAAAAGGATTTGTTTAAAACAAGAAAGAGGGCAGGAGTAGATGTTGAAAGAGCTGCCCATGGTCACAGAGTTGAGCAGTGGCAGAAGGAAAGGAAGGAAAATAAAAAAATTATCTCTTGCAGCACAGCTCTGGTTGTAACCATCCCACGTCTGTGGTTTTCAAAGTCTGTACCCACAGGACCAAGAGTTAAACAGGAAATTTAGGGTTTGTTGCCAGGGTGAAGAGAGCTAAGGAGCCAAAACCACATCTACTATGTGACTGCTTTATTCACCAGCTGTGGAATAGCTCAAATTTATTTGGAATATCAGGCATTGGCCAGAGGCAAGGTATTTCAGACCAGGGCACCCAGCTGTTCTCCTGGCCCTGGCACATCCCACCTCTCTGTGCTCTCCTGTAAAACAATAATGCCATTTCTCCCATCGGTATGCATCACAAATCAATCTGGCTGCTCATGAACAGCTCTGACCTGAATCTGTCACTTTACAACAAACTCCTGTAGGATTCCAGGTTTACTGCCATATTAGTGCTTTATTAGACATGGAAGGCTGTAATAAGCTGATTTTAAAAAAACCTTCCTTTTTATTTCTTTCTTTTTTTTAAAGACTTAATATATACTTTTCTGTCATCAGATAAGTACAAAATAAACCTGAAGCTTCACCCAAAATACATTATGCAAAGAAATCTGTCACTATAAAAAGCCTGAACCACGCAGGACTCCCTGTACCAACTCCTCTCTGCACCGCCTTGGCTGCATAAGAGGGAGTCCTGTTGTGGCAACTGTTAATTCTTTAAAAGCCTTGAGTCAAACCCATCCTTTCCATGATTCACAAGACACTTTTTCTCCCTAGAAATGCAGCTTTGTGGAACAATAGTTTCCTTCCGAGGAGGAAAGTTCTAAAGTGAAATGGAAAGCTGCCTTCTCGAAGTTTAGGGTGAAAGGCAACATCCCATCATATTTCATCTCAGGGATCTCAGGACAGGCTTCCTGAAGGGAAACTTTGGTGAATGATTTAAGAGGCAAGAGCTTCTCTGCTGGGTTTTGATTACTTCACGCCAGATGAGACAGAACCGACCAAACGCTAAACTGGAAATGAAGTGTTTCAATAATTTCCCATTACAAATGTCAACAAAAATGATATTTTGCTGAATTTGCATTTCTGTAAGAGAAAACTGTTCAGCTGGGGAGGAATGAATTGGTCAGCTCTGTCAGCAGAGCTGGTTATGAGAAGTGAAGTTCATCCCATCTGGGCTAATGGGGTGTGAAAAGCTGGCCTGGCTGAGTGCGTGTAGACCTTCCTTAGTGCTCCTGAGAGGGTTTGGGGGAAGGAGTGATGCTGACTGCTCTGTGTCCTGTCTGCACGGCTGGAATGTGCTGCCTCACAGGGCTGGGGGGTGAAAACCCCATGGGATTGCTCCATGTGTTTCCAGCTCCCATCCTGATCCTCAGGCCACTCTGCAAATTTGGTCTCCCTCACACTTTTCCATGGCTAATGCTCCAGAGAGGGAATTAGCCACGAGGGCAACACATCACACCACACCTGAATTGACTCTTGCACCCATTGTGGGGCTTCTACTGCTGTAGAAAATGATTCTGTGTGTATATTTTTCTACCCCGGAGCAGTGGAGATAGCAGGGTTGAGTCCCAGCCCTGCTGGCCCAGCACAGAGGACACATCTTGGGGAGGGCTGGTTGTGGTGGGAAGGAAGGAGCACAGCCTGTGCTGACAGTGGGGAAGAACTGCCCTGGATACAGAGAACCAAACCTGGCAGACAGATGGAAATCCAAAATAGACCTAGGAGCAAAATTTCCTGTAAATTACAGCAGGGTGGAGCCTGGAGGGAACAAGGGGGCTGCTCCAAAAGGAGTGGGATGTGATGGCTCTGGATATAGGACCTGGGAGCAGGATGGTGGCACATATGGCCAAGCAGAACAGTGCTTTTGCAAAGCAGAACCGTGAGGATCATCCACAATATAAAATAAAGCACGACTAGATGAGTTGGAGCCCAGCTTGAAAGGTAGAGAAGGTATTTTGAGTGTCACATCCGAGCCATTGATGGTGGCGGGGTTTTGCAGTGTGCGCTCTGCAATCAGGGAACAAAAGCCCCAGATATTTCTGGTAATCAAAGCCCATCTTTTAAATCAGTTATTGAGTTTTTCCCCTTGTTGCAATCACTGCCCAGCACAAGCTGAATTACAGTGTTCTTTATTAACCAGCACTGCTTGCTCCACCTTAATTAGTGCAGACCAGTGGAGTTGAGGTGAATGAGGTGAACATTAGATGCAATTTTATCATTGATGTTGAAAAGGCAACCAAACCTCAACTCTTCTCTCTGTGAGTACCTGCCTTCCCTTTGTGAGATGATCAATAGCCCTTCCACTGGAGGGGGTGGGCACAGCACCTTTCAGAGCTGATAATTGTGCAGGATCCAAGTGTTTTCTAATAAAATCTTTCAAAACCTTCACAAAATTTCTACTGAAGGCCAGATTTCCTGGGAGACCTATAATTATTCAGAGCATAAGAGAGAAGAGATGAGAGTTATCAGCCTGCTTCACATAAATAGGCCCAATTCAAACAAGGGACCAGAAAGACCAGGACAAGGATAATCAAACGAGAGCAAAAAAAAAAGAAATAATAATAATAAATAATAATAAAAGAACCAGGATCAATATCAGAAAGAAAAAAAAAGCATTTAATTTTATACAAACCATAAAGTGTACACACATTCTGTGATTTCCCAGAGGTCTCCTGACTGATTCTATTTTCTTGTAAAACCCACATCTTTACACACCACATCCCCAGCTCCTATCTTTGCAATACAAATGTACATCCAGACTGCAGGAGACCCCGAGAGATTTATTCCCTTGCTGCTGCTCTTCCTCGTCTTTTTTCACATTTCAAAGTCAAATATTTATCTTTTGGCATCTTCTATATTTTTCGTGGATCCTTGAAAGAGAGAAAATTCCTTTTCCTTGCCCTCACTGTGGAAAACCACGAAGGCAGAGGCACCATGGCTCTCAGTGAAGTGGCCAGCAGGATGCAGGAAGACAATCAAATTCACACAGCAGATGGGAAGATGGTTCCAAAACAATTGTTTTCCCCAAAATATGGCAACATGTCAACATATTGACACATTCAAAAGCTTGGCATGCAGGCAGGAAAATGCTAATTCCTGCTGAGGAAGACACTGGGACATCTTCCCTTACCTTTGAAAATACTGGTTTTAAATTCATAGCTTACACATTATGGCACAGCCTGGTTTATGCTGGATTATTTTGAAGATCTGTCCCTTTCTAGAAGAGTAGAGATCTAAAAAAAGTGTTTTCTACACAATATGGTCTGTGCATCCCAGGTTTTATTCTGCAGCATTAGAGGGGAATGTCTGTGCGAGCAAGGCCTGCCCTAAGTACATCCTGATCCAGAGGTGTTTTCCTTCACCTAAATTTGCCTGGGCTGTCATCCAGGCCATGAAAAATGATGGTATTGATCCCATCTGCTTGCTGACAGGGTGTGACATGGATAATTGGTGAAGCTGTGTGGAAGAGTGTGCAAAAAGAAAATTAAAAATACAGCAATGTTCCTCTCTCCCACCACAGACAAACACCCAGGCCCCTCAGGTGATGGAGTCACTGCTCCTGCCCCACGTGTGACATCTCTCCATGATGTTCCAGTCAAAGGTGTGTTCTCCTCGCCCCAGGGAAGTCATCCTCTGGATTCTTTTCCAACATTCTGGCCTGGGGAAGCTCAGCTTGTCATCCCTTCCACCTCCTGAGAAGGAGAGAAGAGACCAAAAAAAAAGAAAAGGATGAAAAGCAAATCAAAGAGGGGGAAAACATCCACTTAGCAACAACTGTAGCTCTCCTCAAATGTCCACGTGAACACCAAACCTTCTGAGGTGCCTCAGTGACAGCAGGAAGAGCTGGAGGTGGGAGAAAAAGGGAAAGAAAAAGGTCATTACACTGAAAACTCACTTGAAATGAGGCAGGGAAGGTGGGTCTGAGGCTGCAGCTGCCGAATCGAGCTGTGCTTATCACTCTGTGTAGTTCAGGGAGCTTTCAGGTGATTGCTCTAAAAATACCTTATCTGCAACGGTTAAAAATAATTTCCTCCTTTCTATTTATTGACCTCCCTCTTTACTTTTATGACCTCCCATTCCCAAACATCTTCCAAGGATTTAAAAATAACAAACTGTCTTTCTTCTTCCCCACCTAATTTGATTAATGTACACAGCTCTGTTTAATTGGGTGCGTGTGGAAAATGAAAACCTGGGAGAGGAAAATGAAAACCTTTGCAGCTGCTGTTTGGTTTGTCACCGCTCTGACCTCCCAGAGGAATGAACAGCATCCAGCAAGCTGTCCCTGGCTGTGTTTTGGGTGATTCAGGTGTGAACTGCTGTCCTCTGAGCTGCTGCTTTGTTGCTGTGAGGAAAGGGAGACACTCCAGACGGAGAGGAGAGCAGAGAGAGCAGCAAAGCACAGTCACCTGCTTTGTACACGGATTCATGGCTGCACTTTATTCCAGGTACTGATGCCTTGATGGACGTACCTAAAACAGAGGCTGGACAAAGTTAAGAGAATAAAAAGTAGTTCAGTTTATTTCAGGGCCTTCGAGGTGCATTTAGGGCAGACAGAGCCTACTCAAGAGGCTACACCCAAAATGGACAGCGAGTCACGAGTTTTTCATACTTTATAAGTTCTGTCCATTTACGTATCAATCCTTAACCCTCCAATTACAGCTTCAGGTGATGATGTCATTACCCCAAGTTTGCTCCCCCAATTCACTGTTGTTTACATATCTTGGGACCCTGAGGCAGCAAAGTATCCTTGGATCCTGAGCTTTAGAGGAATTTTTTTGTGTAAAACTGCTGGGAACAGGAGTTTTAGCACTCTATATGGAGTCCTGAGCCAAACACTAAAACTACAGATACACAAAAATATAGAAGCTAAAACCCTAAGGCATCGGTACAGCTTTCCCTGCTGTGCCTTCCCTAGCTGTGTGCATGGCCCAAAGTCTTCTCAGAATGGGTCAGGCTGGAAGGGATGGCAATGGAGTCACCTGGCCCAATCTCCCTGCTCAAGCAGGGTCCCCCTGGAGGTCTTCTCAGACCTTGTTTCATTGCTGCCTCTCACACTGGGAAGTGGCATTCACTTGCTCATGTAGATCTGACAGCAACAGCAAGCAATCCTGAGCTCCTCAGAGAGGGTGAATTCCACAACGCTGCCACTTCAGATGGAATCGTCTCTTTAAGGCACCCGAGAGTTTCTTTAGACACTGAATTACATAATGGGGGAAGGCTGTGCCTGTGGGAGCCCTCAGGTGCAGGCAGGGAGGGCAGGGCAGTGCAGGATGTCCTGGTTTGGTTTAGAAGGACAAGTCAGAATTACAGTGTTAATTCCCTGCTAGAGACAGGGTATTATTTAGCAAGAAATAGTATCAAACTCAGGGGGAGAAAAGTCCAACAGAATGGATGCAGATGCACTTCATTTAATTTAGTACTTTCCTGCTCCTCACTCTGTGATTGGGGACGCAGAGAACAGCAGCCACGTCGTGCTGCAAGCACAGCTTTTTATAAGGACTTTGCAGTACCTTCTGCCCTATTAGCACTTGCTGTATTCTACTCCCTGGCTTAATTATTCATCTTATACCCAAAAGTGCAGCAATGATTAAGCTGAAGAGCAGTTAGGCATTTTCAAATTGAAGTGATGCTGCAGCGGTGGAGAGAGGCGTGTTTCAAGGGTATGAGTTTGTCCCTCTCTCCGTGCCCAGATCTCCTCTCCACTGAGCTCTGCCTCTGTGTTCCTTCTCTGCTCAGGCTTTAAAGCACCTCTCTTTGTTCCCCTTTCTCCCCTCATCTCACAGTTACGTCTTTTAGCTCTCTCGTGCCATTACCTTTCCCCTATGTTGATTTGCCTCTGCAGCTGAATTTCCTCTATTGCTCTCTCCGCAGGCTTGGATCAAAGCCCATTGAAAACAACTGAAATTTTCTTACTGGCTGTTGGAAGATATTGTTGAAAGAAGGAAACATTAAGAATAACAAAACCGAGCTGCAGTTTTCTGCCTGTGCATTGGGGATGGGTCAAGTGACTTCCTGTTTCCAACAGCCTTTAATTTCTCCGACTCCGTGGAACTTGAGCAAACCATTTCAGCACCATTTTTGAAGGGCAAAGATGTGCCGATCCCAGGAGAAAGCACAAAATGGTCCTTTGAAGTGCCACCAGCTGCGAAGGAAACCTTCTCACCTCACTCTAAATTGTGGAAATAACTTGAGAGAAACACTGGTGACACCGAAGATGGCTAATTTCTGCCACCATGAAGTCAAGCTTTCGGTCATACCCAGTCATTTAAACCAGAAAGAGACTGTTACCTTCGGAGAGTGATTCATCCCACCCACTTCAGACGCTGTGTGTTAGAGGAGGTGACTCACACTCTGGAGATGCCTCTCTTTCTCCTCACAGCCTGTGCAAGAGGGCTGGAGCACTTGCTCAGACATCTAAACTTTTACAGGACTAAAACTGGGTAAAATGAATCCTCTTTTTGCTGAAGAAGACCCAGATACTTCTGTGCTTCACAATAAGCGCTGTGATGGGCAGCAGAGAGCTGCTGCTCTGTTATCCTGCACGCGGAGCTGCAGGATGGACCTCCTGTCTTGTCCTGACCAGGTCTGAGGTGATTGATGCCCAACAGGGAGACAGATTCAAGCTGAATCCTCCTGGCAGGCAGCAGGAATTCCTTCTGTGCTTCCTCTACAAGGTAGAGGAGGGCACTCAGTGTCCAGCTTGATTTCAAACACCTCTTCCCTCTCTTTTGCTGCTCCACTTGGACATTGCACCGCTCGGGGCCTTCATTTCATTGAGCTTCTCATCCTTCGTCACCGCATTCCATGCTGATGGCTCTAACAGGTTTGGCTTCGTGTCCCTGACTGAACTAGAGCATCCCAAGGTGCTGGGGCAGGTGGGAACAGGGTGCAAGACCTGGTTTTGTTTTCCAGATGTCCCTCCAGCTGGGCTGTGGCCACACTCGCTGTCTCCGAGTGGAAGGAACCAGTCCAGCACTTCACACAAATACTGGAGCACAGCCAGTGTGGGATTTGGTCAGTTTTGTTTCAGACGGTCGGGATGGAGACGAGAGATCTCTGAAGTTTGGTCTTAGAGCATGAGGTTTATTGGGAAAGGGTGTGGGTGTAGGGGACCTGCTGGGAGCTGCCAGACACAGCTCAGCGCAGGGCAGAGAGGTGAGAGAGGGAAAGAGAGTAGATCGAATGCCGTGGTTGCCGTTTAAAATACAATAAATCATCTTCTGTGCTGAATATTCTAATTTTCACTAACCAATCTAGAACAAGCTACAAATTCTACAACATTTACATACAGCCTATGAGAGTCATTGCATTACCATACGGCGTTATATTTTAAACCCTAAAAACTGTTTTTTGGACCCTCTGCCAAGTTGGCAGGGTCTGCTCTGACCCTTGGACCTGTCTGCAAGCAGAGGGGATTGTTTAATCAAAAGGGGATTACCTTCAGTGGCCACACCATTGTTTTCCAGTTGTTCAGTACCTGGGGTTTGGTATCTCAAAGCTTGTCTTCATTTCAATCTCGCTTATAGTTTCCATACTCTCAGCATCTTTTGCCAGGTAATCAGATTTATAAGGCTTTCCTATTTCATCCTCCCTGACAAGCCAGTCCTCTGGTGACAGAGCAGGACAGCAGTGCTCAAATTTTTCATTTCCAGAAAACCACACGATGGGAGCAAAGTTAGGACTTTGCTCTTGCTCTCTCTCGCTCGCAGTTTCTCCCTCGCGCTTTTGTTGAGGGCTGCATCAGTACATTCATTTATAAAACTGACCTGAAGACAAATGCACACAAGCTCTCCTTGCCTGCCCACCGCTATCTTGGAGGCAAGGCTCCACTTTTTAACCATATGACACAGCAAGATAAGCCTTATAATAAAAAGCAAACAATGCAAGGCCAGCCCTGGGCACCCGAGGCGCGATCTCCGTTTGTTCAGCGTTTTCCCAGGAGGTTGTGGGAGATGCCTGGGACTGGGGCTGGATGCAGAGTCAACTTTGCTGAAGCAAAGAGCACAGCATTCTGGGTTATTAAACCATTTGTCTTCCAGCCCTGGGGAAAAGGAGTTGGCCACAGAAAGTCACAAATGGGCTGGGTTTGTGTATCCCGAGCCTGGTTCTCCCCGTTCCGCTGCATCCCCAGCACGGCACCGTTGTAGCACGAGCACCAACTTCTGGTGAGAAAGGCAAAAAAAAGGGACGTGCCTGCAAAGCTATTTTTGAAACTGTCTCTGGGTCTTGTCTGCTTTATCTCCAGATCTCCCCTCAACAGCGTTTTTTCGTTATTCATGGTAGGTTGTGGGGTTTTTTTTCAACACAGACTTATAAGAAGAGTTAATACTGTCAAAAAATTCACTCTTTGAGTAAACTATATTCTCCATGGTATGATAATACAATGTGCTGTTAAATTCTTTCACTCAGGAGGGAATAAAGGATATTTGAGCATAAATGCATTATCCACAATCCACAATAGCACAGCCTATACCCCTGTGGATAATGCTATTAGTGCTACATTTCAAATTAAAAAGCATATGCTCTTCTTCTTTCAAAAACAAGGGAGTGCTGCCCACTGCCTTCACTTGACTAAAAACAAAAGCTTTTAAAGTGATAAAACAGTGTTCATTTGATAAAAACAGCCATCTGTATCTGATTTAGATAAGTGTTCATATTTAAAGACAAATTGCTGCTTTGGGAAAATTAAATACAAGTGGGAAGGTTGACTTGGTCTGACCACAAATTGGAGTCTGCTGTCCCCAGCAGCACTAACCCAAATTCTGACACTAAACCCTGACCTTGAATAGCAAGACTTGTGAAAGGGCTCTTTAAATCATTTTCTTACAGCCTTTCAAATAAATACATTCCCAAACTCACCCTCTGCCTTCCCAACTTATTAGTCTGTATTAGTTAAAGTGGGTTGCTTATTAAGTTTTTTTTTTATATCTTCAGAATAATTTGGAAAGACACCAAGCTCTTAATGTACCAGATTTTCATAATGCAACGTGATATTAACAAACATCAAACTCCATCAGTGATCTGTGCAGCAGGCACCCTTAAAGCATGTAATTAAGATAACAGGAGATAACATCAGCCACGAAGAAAAAGAGAGCGGAGGAGGGAACACAAATGGAGTTTTTCTGAGCAGGCTGCATTGAGCTCGACCCTTTGAGGTCAGGACATAGCAGCAACATGGGAACACTGAAAATGGTCTTGTGATAGTGCACCAAGCTGAGATGGGCACTGTGATCATCCTCAGAACCACAGCAAGCAGCCTAGCCAGGGTAGAAAATGAATATTCACATATGCACTTGTCCCTTTGGAAATGGCTGTGCAGGCTCTTGAGGAAAAGACCTCAAGTGATGTAACCTTTCCTTGATTTCTAAATCAGTGATGAATACAATAAAGGCACCCACCTGTTAGTGCTTTTATCAGTAGACTTTTCAGGCTGTGAAGAGAAGGTCAGTAATTTGAATTCTACACGAGTTATCTGCTTTCACTCCCCTGCCACTGCTCTGGGCACTCCCAAAGGGGGATGTGCCCATGGAGAGTGTTGAGCTGGAGGGCAGGGCAGTGCTGGCACAACACAGTGAAACCAAATTCCACAGTATGATCACTCTGTGCTGCCAAGAATCACCCAGAATCCCCCATCTGCTGGGCTATTTCTGCTCGCTTTAGGAGGAGAGAAGTGGGAACAGTACTTTCTTTCCAAAATGTTCCCATCGGCTTGGAGAAATGTTTGTGGCTGTGCACACCTCCTAGTCTCTTTTCTCTGGTAAATGGCTGGATATTTTTGTGCTGGAAAGTGTGGATGTATGTGCTGTTCCTTTCCCTAACATAGCTGAATACATCCATACACAACTGAACATTTATATTTAGCTGTTCAATTAAAAAAAAAAAAATTAAAAAATCCCAGCATATCATGATAACACGTTTATTTCCAGCCAGAAGGTTCCATCCATTTGGGCACAACTCACTGCATTTCAAGGCAGTAAAAGACAAGCCCAAACAGATAAATTTTAAATAACAGCAGAGAGTTTACACAGCATATTTCAGATGCATAAATCCAGGCTAATAAACCCCCTTTCCCCACTCAGAACCCCCCGTGTCAGGCAGGAAAGTAAACCAATTTGTCACTGCTGCTGCCTGGTGCCAGGATAAAAGTGTGTGCTATTCCCATCCCTTTGCCAGAGGTCACTGGATGTGGTGCCTCGGAGTGGTCTGACGGAAAACAAATGAGTGCAAGCATTCTAAATGGAATGGAAGGAGCTCTGTTGGGACTGGGGGGAAGGCAGGGGATGATATCTTTGTGGGGAGCAGGAGGAACAGAGCTGGGCATGGTTCATGTGGCACCAGACACTGTGATCGCTGCAGAGGGGACGGCCGCTCCCAAGGACAAATGGATAATACGTGTTGTGCTGGGGCGATGGTGAGATAGTGAGGAGCTTGGAATGCTCTGATGCAGCAATTAAGCTAACTCCTGTCCTTGGGCAGCTGCTGAGGTTTCTTAAAAGTGCAGTTTTAGACAGCACTTCAAGCCTTTCCTCAGCAGCAGTGGGGAGGCACACGAAACCTGCTCCTGTGTGCGCTGGCAAGAGCAGGAGGTCTGTCCAGGGACATCATTCCCTCCTCCAGGGATAAAGTCAGGGACAGCAGACCTGGCACAGTCCCTGTTTTAATCTGTCCCTTCAGAGGGTTTGATTGAATATCAGGAAGAAATTGTTCCCTGTGAGGGTGGGGAGGCCCTGGCACAGGTGCCCAGAGCAGCTGTGGCTGCCCCTGGATCCCTGGCAGTGTCCAAGGCCAGGCTGGACAGGGCTTGGAGCAGCCTGGGACAGTGGAAGGTGTCCCTGCCCATGGGAATGAGATGATCTTTAAGGTCCCTTCCAACCCAAATCATTCTGTGATTCTGGGATTCACAGGGGAAGGCGGAGGGACACCTCAATGCCAATCCCATGTTAAATGCAGAGGCGCCTTTCAGTGTTATGGGGTACAAGAGAAACCACAAACCTTTGTACATTTGAGCTGCTGCCTGTAGGATAAATTAATCCAAAAAACTCTGCCATGGTGTTTGCTTTCCTGTGCAGTTGGGCAAATTTGTTTTATGGTTTTATTGAACCAGATCCTTCTTTTTATATCCCAAAATGCACTGGGATGAGTCCAGCACTGCCCGTTTCAACCAGCAGTGCGTGCACAGCAGATCTCTGATGGTCTCCAGAGGAACAGCAGCACAGCAGATGCCATTTTGGCTGATTGCAGAGACTGGGAAAAGAGCCCTGCAAAGCTGGAAGTCTCACACAGCTTAACAGCAGGTCCTACAGAGCCAGGGTTGTTCTCCTGCCAGGAATGGGTGGGCACGCATGGACACAGCTGGGCTCGGGTGGGCGGTGGGCTGGGACAGCTTTTTTGTCCAGACTGGTGCATCCCCACGGAGTCACTCTCCGTGCTCAGCATCACCCCGAGGGAAGTGACACTGACCCTGAGCACTGCACTGATTAACTTTCAGCCACAGGTTTATCAGGCTAATTTTACTTTAGAAATTCTTTCTAATTTACTCAGCTTGTTTTGCCTTTCTGCAATTTATCCTCCTACAAGGGATTAATTCTTTGCATTTATTTGCCAAACATTTTTTTTAAATGTAGAATTATTTTTTCTGTGCCATAACTTGGTAGAATTGTGAGGTTCTGCAGGTTGCCTTTTTTGTTCTGTGTTTGTAGTCCATCCAGCACTTTGACTGGGGGCACACTGTCCCTCTGTGAGATAGATATATATATATAGATATATATATATAAAATAGGCATTACATTGTTAGTACTCTGTATCCCATATTCGTGTTGTGCTGGTTGGTTCTGACACAACCCAGAGTTCACATGCTGAGCATCAGCCACCTGATTTCATACACATTTCCCCATCAAAGCAGGTTGTTAAGGCTAAAGCTCAGAAACAAAGTCAAGTTCCTTCTAATATTCCCCAGCAGTCATTTCCAAGCACAGGAAAAGGAGGTTCAGCCACTGAGCAAACAAAAGCTGTATTAATTAGGCTGCTATTTCTGGAAAGTGTTTTGAGGTATTTTCTCATTGTTATTTTGTTCCCTTTTGTGGAATGCCTGTGCCTCGTGACCCCACCTGTCACTCTCACCACCATCCTTGCTCTTTCAAGGTATCTTTTATTGCCAGACAAAAGGAGAAATATCTATTTGAATGTGGCACCAGATAGGCCATCGCTAACATCTCTACAATAGAAAAAGGCCTTGCAGAATAAAGGCAGCCTTGGTATTATCAGGGAGCCGGGTGAGGGCTGAGAGGACCCAGGTGCTGTCACGCATGGCAAGGATTAAAGGTTGCCAGCCTTGATTTTGGCCACACCGGGGCAGATTCTCAGCTGGTGTAAACTCAAGTACCTTCCATGAAACAAAAAATATTGAGCTTTGTCTGTCGTGTCCCGTGATTTCATTGGAATTTCAGGGAGCACGTGGTGGAAAGAGCCCTCAAAGGTCATCCAGTCCCTGCTATCTCGGGCAACTGCTCCACGCAAACCCACTCGAAGTCTGATCAAACTCCATCACAAAACCCGTCGGGCTGCTGCCTGCCCCCCACTCCTCCTGCTGAAGGCTGTCCCAGAGCTTCCCTCCTCTGCTGGCTGCAAACCTTCCAGCTTTCAAACAGAATTTATGACATGGAATCCATCCCGGCTCGCTTTCCGAATGCACGGTTTTAATCCAGCTGGGGGAGGAGGCAGAGGGTGGTGGGGCTGCTTTGCATTCCTTTTGTGGCACGGATCTGGGAGAACATTCCCCTGGCGTGGGGAGCCCTCTGCATGGATGAAAGGGAGGGCTCAGCTCTCAGCTCCTGCCTCTCCTCCTCCCTTTGCAGGTAACTCACTGCACTGCTGAGCTCTCTGCTGTTGCATTGCAGCCTTTCCTTCAAAGATCACTTCTTTTTTTTTTATAGACAGAGCTATTTCTTCATGGCAAGACTTATCCCAGGACAGTTAGTAGCAAGGAGACAATATCTGTGCCATTGTGTCCAAAATCCCAGGTTCACCACAGGCAGTTCACCCACCAGGGGTGACCAGGATTCACCAGGCCAAACACAAATGGAAATAAATCCTGTGAGTCCAAAGTGAGTAGAAAGATGGGTTCTTTCTTCCTCCTGTTATGACAGCTTAACATGCAGAAAAAAAATCACACTTTTTCCATTCAGATTCATTTAACTATGATATTTCACACTGGGAGCGCCATAATTTTGGCCATCTGGGAACATGGGACAACTTTAACACCATCAGGAGCATAAAAGTCCTCAGTCTTAGCAGGGTAAAGCCTGGTCCATCATGACACAGCCTGAGCTCCTTCTGAAAACACTGTGGTTATGTTCAGTCAGAAGTCTTCAAAGCCTGTACACACATTACTTTTCTCTCTTCATAGAAATGAATGATTTTTGACCAGCATTTTCACCTTGCTTAATGCAGAAAATATCAAAGGAAATGTGTTTTCTATTAAAAAAAAAAAAAAAATCAGCCCAACAGGAAAGATTTCTCAAGAGGTATGTGATCAGAAGGAAAAATTCACTCTTGCACTTCCATTTGTCTGCGGGAATTGTACCATTGTTTTTGCCAGTTTTTTTAGGATGAAAATGACTGTGATTAAGGGATTCATTTAGTAAGCTTATGTTTCTTCTTTTCAGGCACACTCTCCTTGGAGGAATTAAATTGGAAATCCTAGGAGGCTTCTGAGGGTGGGGAGCTCAGAGGAGGTGTGGAGAACATATTTCAGCAGTTCTGGGGGGGCAGGTAATGATTCCAAGTGAGGAAGCAGGAGAAGGTTGGAGTCTCTGATCAACCCTGGCTGCCTTCCATCTCTCAGGGTCCAGGAATGGGTGTAACCATGGACCTAATCCTGCTAAGAGAAGAAATTCCTCCTTGTGAGGGTGGGCAGGCCCTGGCACAGGTGCCCAGAGAAGCTGTGGCTGCCCCTGGATCCCTGGCAGTGTCCAAGGCCAGGTTGGATGGGGCTTGGAGCAGCCTGGGACAGTGGAAGGTGAAAAAGAAAAGCCTCTAAATCACAGAATGTTAAGTCACAAACTGGACCAAGCAGCTGCAGGAGGAAGAAGGACAAACTCTTTCTGCTATACTTTGTTTCTTTGTCTTCCTCAGATGAATTTTTATTTTCTTTCTTTTTGCTTTCCCTCTTTTCTCTTTTCCATAAACATTTGTTCTTCCAACTCTACCTCCCCAGCACCTTTTTAATATCAACACCATCTTATCGTCCTGTTCTTCTTTTTTCTCTTTTTTCTCTTTTTTTTGTCTTTCTTTTTCCTCTCCAGATCTAACACGGCACAACACATTCTCCTGCCGTACTCTTGCTTTCACCCTTTATTCTCAAGCCAGTTCCAGTCCTTCCCCCCTGCTCCTTGCCTCTCACGGCTTTTCCCTGCCTGGCTCCAAGGCTGTCCCACTCCTGGGTCCAGGGAGGAGGGATCCAGCAGGAGTTCGAGCCCTGGGCTCAGGTGCTGCTGCTTGGCTGTGCTCTTTGGGAGCCCTGAAAAGTGAGGCCATTTAACCAGGACAGGAGAGCACACCTGCCCCTAACAGGCTTCAAAAATTTACTTCAGATGCGTGAAATGGGCCAATAGGAACAAGAAATGGGACTGATGTCAGGGGTTGTCAATTTATTTGACAATAAATTGATCCCTGTGCTGGAATTTTTCTCCCTTTTGGCCAGGGAAAATGGGCCCTGCAGCAGAGAGAAATGAGGAGACACAGCCAGAGCAGGGGACAGGAGCAAAGAGGGCCACCAGCTGCTTCTACCTTGCAGGTGACCCTGCCCAAGGTGTCCATCACGAAGCCAGGCAAAGAAGTAAATGATACATTTGTATTTAATCATTTCATTACCGTGTGTCGGTATTTTAGATTATAAAATAATGTCAGAGCAGGGGGTGTACATAATAACTCGGAGCAAAAAGCAAAACCGCTGGAAGATTTCCCCTTATAGGTTTATTTTGTTAAGTATTGTTCCACATTTACTTTTATCCCTCTTAAACTAAGAAATAGATCCTCCCTCTGCATTGTGAGCAGCACCTTTTGAAGGCGAGAAAGAAAGAGTGGGAATAAAATCGTAAAACATAAAATAAACCCCGGAGCCCATGCCTCTGCTGCCGTGTGAGAGGGGGCTCAAAGGGAAGCATTTGTAATTCAGATTTCTGAGCCCCACCGGTGCCTCCTTCCTGCTGGAGGTGCTGAGGCTGTGCTCCTCTTGCTGGTGCAGCAGAAGATTTGGGAATGAGCTGGAGAACAGTCCCCAAACCCCCTCAGGTGTTGAGGCAATGGAATTCTGCAAGGCACTCCATCACTCAGATTGGGGCTGGCTCATCCTGGCTCCCCTCCACACCCCCTGGAGATTCCAAATCCTGCTCCAGGGAGGGACCTGCCTCCAGCTGCCACTGTCACCCTCCAAAAGGGACCAACAGGGCTGGGTGTTGGGAGTATTTCTCCTGCAGCACCTTGCAGAGGGCACAGCAGAGCCTGGGGGACACCTGGAGCAGAGTCAGGTCCCACAGGATGGGTTTTGCCAGGAGAAAAGTGGTTTGACCAACATCTGTGGGCCCAGCCAGGCTGCAGTGCCCAGCCAGCTGTGCCCACGGCATGTGGCATTGAGGCCTGATGATTTTTGCCTTTTCTTTTTTATGTACCCTTTTATATATTTTATATACCCTTTTATATAATTTCTGTACCCTTTTTGCATCCTTTGTACCCTTGGCCTACATGCTTGTAATTTTTGCAGTCTGATATTCCAGCTTAGTTTTGGAGTCCTGCAAGGCAGAAAGACCAAACATTCACAGTAAAAAGCCAGAGAGCTCTGTGCTATCTCAAAACTTGAGGTTTTAACCTTGGTTGAAACCTCCTCTCTGGAGCATATTTTGCAAACTGGGCTCTGCCCTCATTTGGGGGGGTTTCTTTAGAATAGGGGGAGATTACTTCATTTATTAAGTTTCTTATTAGGGGATTTTAGACAGATATGCTAATTTCCAAGGTCCATAATATTGTATCCACATTATATGGGGTGTGCATCTTGGCATGTTCCACCTTTGAAGAGCTGTGCACCTCAGATCCTATTAAAATACCAAAGTAAAACCCTTTTACTCCTTTAACCCTGTCTGCCTCAGAATTCTAAGACCTGGAAAGGCAACACCATGGCACCAGGGTTTTGTTCTGCCGCAGATGGCACTGGCTCTGTCACATCCTCCCAGGATCTGAAGGCATTCCTGCTGTTCCCAAGCTTGACTCTGGACTTCAGTGGGGGAATTTGGGTCAGCTTTAATTGTGCCACAGCTCAGTGATCCTTTATCTTCTAAGATAATGAGTCTCCACCTCCCAGCTTTGTCACTGCCAAGGACCACTGGCCTTACCCTGCTCCACAGAAAGCACTCAGACAGCTCAGCAAGGTGAACCCAACGCTCTGATTTTAATTTGGGTGAGAAATGAATTGCAATAAGATCCCCATCACCACCAGCAACCCCCTACAGCTTGAAGATATTTGAGTGGAGAAGTACTGAACAAGGGGAAAATGTAATAACAGGGGCCTGGCTGGATGCTCTCCACCCCTCGCCCCACAAGTGTTTATTAAAGGTGAATTCCTGAGGGTGTTTGAAATCTGCCTCTGACTGGCAGAGAAAATAACATTGAAAGCTTTGATGAGACCGGCCTGAGCTCCCAAATTTCTGAATCTATATGAGTTTTTGAACTCCTGAGGGGTTAATATATCCAGGTGAGAGTGGACAAGTAACCTATGTGTATCAACCTCCAACAGCTGCACAGCTGGGGCTGCACGAGAGGATGTGGATCGTGGGACAGCCTTTGCAGCCCCACTGCCAAGGTGGAAAGAGCAGCAGCAGAGCTGGGTGTGCTCTGGGATGGATTTGCCCTCTGACATCTCCTCCTGCCTCTGGGGGAGCAGAGCTGCTGCCTCTCATGCTGTCCTTGTGCAGCACAGTGCCCTCAGCATTTTGGAAAACAGATGATTTCTGCAGTACCAGGGCAGGGATTTGACCCACGCCATCAGTGCCAAGTTTAAAGGCACATCATTTGAAACTGGGGACCACTGGAAGTGGCTTTGTGTCACCAAAGGAGCCTCCTGTGGCTGCTCCTTCGCAATCAGGGAATCACCCTAATCCAAATGTCCTCTTAATGCAGGATATTACCATATCCATTCTTTTCCTGGACTTTTGCAGTCCTGTTTCTGCTCCCTTTGCTTAAACTCCTGGCTGGCAGGACCTCTGGTAACACCTTGTGAAGGTGGTGTGCTGTCACAAGATTTGTCATTTTTCTTTGTGCACAGCACATTCAGACCACTTTTTTTTGTTGGTTTTTTTTTTTTCAGAGGGGGTGAATGCAAACCTTTGCTCTTATGCAATGAGATCCAGGGTATATTTGAAGTCTTCACCAAACTTTATATAAATATCAAAAAACCCAGGGAGTTATATCTGAAATAAGCTGTGTAAACATCTTCTGAAAGTGAGCTCTCCAGTCACAAATATGCCACAGCCTAACAAATATAATCTCCCTTGGATTTGAGGAAGCGACAAACGTTCTGTATCTTAAACTTCAGAATTTTTTCCATTCTGACTCAAGTAATTCCAAAAGTGTAAAGGGTAAAAATCTTCACCTATGGACAATATGGAGGATGAAGGTTTGGAGCAGAAATATCACAATTTAACTGGCTGAGGAATACGAGGGCCCTGAAAGCATCCAAGCTTTCCCCCTCTGCCTTCTTTTGTCATCCTTTACGGTCTGACATGAAAAGAAATTGCAAAATTGTTTCATGGCTCAATTTAAAAACGGGAAGTTGCATAACCAGAGCCGTAATGGGAATTGGGCGCACAAGGACAAGAACCTCCCGGGTCTGCCATGCAGAGAACACCACCAGGGCAGCTGCTGCAGAAGCAGCACAGAGGGAGGGACCTGGCCAGCTGTTCCCCACACCAGCCTGGTGTAATTAACAGGTACTGCTAATGAAGCAAAGCCAACATGACAGTTTGGCCTCCGTGCCGAGCTCTGTCTGCTGCTGAGCCATGCACACATCAGCATCGCTCCCTTTTTGGGCAGCTCTGAGAGCTCAGGCCTGGCCTCTGTTTGCCAGCCAGCACAGCTCACAGCTCTGCCCGTTTGGGGTGACCTTTGCTGAACCACCCTGGCAGAGCAGCCAACAGGTTCTGCTGAGCCTGGGAGATGGATTCTCCTTTCCAATCCTGGTTTTGCTCTCTGCTGCTGCACAGCTCCCTTAATACCAAACGAAAAAACCAACAAAAACCAATAAAAAGACCCAAACCCCCCCCAAAACCCCAAAGACAACAACAAATAAAAAAGCCAAAAAACCCCACAACAAAAAAACAAACAAATAAAAGCCAACAAAAAAACCAAAAACCCAACCAACCAACCAAACAAAACCCAAAACCAACAAACAAACAAACAAAAAAACCCCCAACCCCTCCCCCCCCAAAAAACAAAAAAAAAACCCCATGTGGAAATGCAGGGATATGAACTCACAGGTTATTGTGATGGAAATATTTTAATTTCGGTCAATTTTATCATTAGGCCCCTTCCAGAATTGGAGGTGTGTGGGGCTCCTCCTCACAGGGAGCTGTAGCTCTGCTCACCCTCTGTTCCCAGGGACAGCCTCCAAGCTCACCCGGTGAGAAGCAGGGGGAGTGGGAAAGCCGAGCTTTGCCTGCTGAGTTCTCCTCCCTGGATGGACACAGAGCACTATCAACCCTTCCACTGGCAAGATGTACCTCCCCTTTCCTCCCACCCCTTCTCCAAACCCCTTCCATTGTCTTCTCCACACAGTTTTCTGTTCCCTGCCAAAATTCTCCTGCTTGTATGAAGCTTCAGACCATTCCCTGCAGGAAATCACTCCACTCAGGGGGGCTTCTTGCTCCCAGCTGCTGACGTGCTGGTCCTTTTAAATAAATTTATTCCTCCACCCCCACCTGCTGCAGTGTAATCCTGTGGCTCTCCTCTCTTTGCTGGAGCTGGTGGTGTCTGAGGTGGTCTCTGGGCAGTGAAGGGATGGTCCATGTCCCTGGATATGATCCATGTCTCTGGATATGATCCATAGTGACACTGAAACCCCACAGGGACACAGGGGCTGCGCTCCCCCAGAGAGGGAAACAAAACCAAAGTGACAAAGTGCATTTGGGACAAGCACAGGGATGGCTCAGAGGTGGATGGTGATGGCAATAACTGAAACTTGGGATCTTCAGTACAGCCCCCATCCATGCTGATCCGTTCCCTACCTTTCCATGCTTTCCTGCTTCCCCAATCTACCCTACAAAGCCTGCCTTGTGTCCCCTGAGCTGCCAGCCTGGCAGCCCTGATGATGAGCTGCTGATCCCACAAATTGCAGAGCTCCCGAGCCCTTTCTCCTCCCTCCCAAACACATCCCCTGGCTCTGGATGGTGCAGGGAGCTTCTCACACATCCCTCAGTTGCCTGGTTACCAGGTTAAGGCTGGTGACAAGTGCTGGGGGACAGTTTGCTTAACACTGCTTCCTCCATGACCTGGGGTCCAGCCCTCTCCCTTCCCAACCTCCTGTGGTGTCAAGCCTTCAGATGCTCTTGTTCATAGTCTCTTCCTGCATCCTCTGTTCAGTCTGCTCTATCCTGTAATCTCCAATGTCCTCCAATCGAATTATCTCCTCCCAGACCAACTTCCCCAGGATCCCTCAAAAAAATTCTGATGTAATGCCTCCATTCTCAAGTAGGCTGCTGCAGGAAAGATCAATACTTTTTCTCTCCTCCTGCACTAGAAAGGAGATAAATCCATATATTGTTGATCCCATACCTTACAAACTCCCAGCCTTGAGATGTCTATCTGTACATGCTCATGTGTGACCTCATACAATGGGATGGGTGTGATAAAGGAATGATATGGACAGGAATGCACAGAACTGCCAACATCTCCTTCCATCACTCGTGTGCAGATGATGCCCTTTAAAACAAGGCCAACTCTCCCCCCTTTATTTATAGATTTGGGTACAAAGTGGCTCCTGTGTGTTCTCATAATGCAAATAGTGACAAAACAAGGAGGAATGGGGTTAAAATGGCAGAGAGGAGGTTTAGATGGGATGTTGGGAGGGAATTGCTCCCTGTGAGGGTGGGCAGGCCCTGGCACAGGTGCCCAGAGCAGCTGTGGCTGCCCCTGGATCCCTGGCAGTGTCCAAGGCCAGGCTGGACAGGGCTTGGAGCAGCCTGGGACAGTGGGAGGTGTCCCTGCCTGTAGGATTTAAAGACCCCTTTCAACCAAAATTTTGCCATGATTCTATGAAATGAAATATATCTTGAAATGCAGATTTCCTTCAATCTCTAAAATTAGGGAGTTTCATATTCCTTCCTTAACCCCTTTCTGTGTTTTTGTCCTTTGTAACAACATTGGAGAAGCTGAGTGAATACATCTGATTTTCCAACCCCAGAAGTCCTTCTCAGAGAAGACAACTCCAACCATTAAAGTCTCCTTATCCTGGCCCAGTGAGATCCTGCTGTGCTCCAACACTTCAGAGATTCTTCTCCCTCTAAGCTAAAATGGGAAATCCATCACCTCAGAGCCAAAATCCCTCTCCAGCTGAGTGGGCTGTTGCAGAGAGGTGTCTCAGGCACTTTGAGAGAGGCATTTGTCCAGCTGGCAACCAAAGTGACCAAAATACATTTTATTCTTCCCCTGCCGAAGCCCAGAGCTTTTGGATGAATCTGAGCTTAACTATTTATAATTGACCTTTGCACAAAAGAACATGAAATTTTTATAGCCTAAAGCCTCATTTATTAACTTTACTGGAGTGTAAAATATTGCTGTTTGCTATAAATTTGTACCAGGACAAACAATATATATGCTAATTAGTGGCTGTGCAGCCTTTCGGGGGCGTCTGTGCTCACCAGTCCTTTCCACCAGGCAACAGAGAGGAATGGAACAGACAAATGACAATTGAGAGGTTTGATGCTCTCTGCTCAAACAGCGGAGTCTGAAGAGGTGAATTAATGGTGTTCATTATAACGAGTCTGTTTCCTTTTCATTTCCTTTATAAATTAGCCCAGGTACCACGCTGTGTCCCTGAGAGAGCCCATCAGAGGCAACCTGCTGGGCTGCACCTGCAAACCCATCATTCTGGAGTTCTTTCATCACTCCTGACTCAGCTTTCCCCTTCCTCTGCCTTCCTTCAGCCCACCCATTCATCTTCTCCATCTTCACTTTGTCCTTCGATCTTTTTCCTTTTTTTTGTTTTTGTATTACTTTATTTTTTTCATGTCCCTCTCTTTTTATTTCCTTTCCCCCACTTTATATTGTCTCCTGCTTGATTTTCCTCACCAAACATTACTCTGCTAATGCTTTGAGGATCTCATTGTTCTTTTATTAACTTTGGCTCTTCCAAGGACACATATCCATCCCTAAGGCTCATCAAAACTCCACATGAAATAGAACCACGGAGGGAGGGAAATAGAGAGTGAGATGTGTTCAGTTTCCTGTGGCTACAGCAGCTATTTCATGGTTAGTTGGCTTTTGGTGCCAAAGAAATACGGTGGTGGGGATAAGAAAAGATCACGTTGGAAACGTCTCCGATTTTCCAGGGTCTGCAGCTCCACCTGATCTCCCATTTCTGTGTCTGCCGCAGGAATATCAGCAAATCCAGGCTGCAAAGAGGAGGGGAAACATGCTAGGAATGAACGTGGATGCTCACAACTCATGTCCAGGGATGGGGAAATGGGAGGCAAAAGCCTTTTTAGGGCTGGGTGGTCACAGGATTCTGACATGGATCTGAAATGGTGCTCCTCAGAATCCATCCTTTCCCTTCTCCCGTTTCCCTGCACCTCTCCAGGTCCTGCAGGATGCAGCAGGACACCCCAAGGAGGAGAATCCCAAATTGTAATAGGGCTCAATCATCTGTGGGATCAGCAGAAATCAGAGGGGGTGTGACCAAGGAGATCCAAAGGTAATAAAAATCCAATAAAAATATGTGCATATTTCCCTCGGAGACAGACTCGGGATGTTGGTTTTCACGGAATTTAGACTGTGCAAGGAATCTAATTGAGTTCATTGAATTGTGGGAAATTGCTAGGGATTTGCCATCAAAATATTTGCAAAGTGGTTGTTGGTTTCTATCAAAATAATAATAAAAAAAATCAGCTGAAATATATCAGTGTTGCAGAAATTGCTTCAACATTTCCTTTGAAGTAGACAGGTACAAGCCCTACTCTGAAAGCCGTGGGAGAGAATAATGTGCCCCAAAATATCATTATCATGAGGCAAAATGACATATTCTGGAGGATTTTAACCTAAACTAAAATTTTCAGCATTTTCAAACTACCCTTTAACAAAATTGCGTTTCTGTTGAACTTTTTTTTCTGCTATCAGTCTTATGGATACATTGAAATATCTCAGTGGGGCAGAATTCTGCATGTGAGTCAGGTCTGTAGTCTGGTATAAATGTTAAATAAAAATATTTCCCTGGACCCACAAGCTTTCTTCTTCCTAGGGAGTAATAGCAACCCTGCTGGGAAGCTGTCCTTGGGTATTTGTAAAGGTAAATAAACAACAAAATACTTCATTAACGGAATGTTTTTGTAGAAAAAGAATAAAATCAGTTCATCAATCTCTTTGGGTTTATACATATTGAAATAAAAATCTTCCTGTAATGATTTTTGTTTTCTTGTTTTTCCCCATTAATTTTAACAAACCTTAAATGAACACAGTAATGCTCCAGGGTTTTCAATTCTGACAGAAACACTTTGCTGAAACCACAGGTTTTGGTCCCTTCTCATTTAAGGACAGACTTTCACCTACAGCATAAGGTTGGGTTTGAGGAGAAAATTATTTCAATGAGCAGGATATGGGGTTTGGGGTTGAAATCTCTATTTTTATTACAGATATTTTTATGTGGAGGCATCCCCTTCTGTAGCTCAGAGGGAGGATGTGACACACCTGAAGCAGAGACAGCTCTGAGGGGATTTTCTTTCAACGTGAGCTTTTTGGGGAAGGGAGAGGACAGGCGGGGAGGGATTTATTCCTGTGGTGGCCTGGTTGAGCAGAAGTGGGGTCTGGGTGAGGGACAATCCATCTCCAGGGCTGTATTGCCAAGGCTCCGAGGAGCTCACAGGGAGGGAGCAGAGGGAACAGTGGTCAAACCCCCATTGCCTTCAGAGATTATGCTTTAAATTGCTGGTCATGAGAAAAATTATGGGCCAAATTGTCTGCTGATGTAGCTCATCTCAACTCCAGCAGAGTTATAGCAGGAGAGATGTCAGCTGTAGCCAGAGTGTGCCCAGCTCTCCGTGTTCAAACAGCATGAGAATGGCTAAAAAATGCATTAGGTTTTTAGAAGCGTGTTTTGAATTCTCATTTATGTGTCTTGTCTATTTAAAATCTTTAGGATATGCTGGGATCATGGTGGTGAGGAGCTGTGGGTTTGGGTTTTTGTTTTTTTCCAGCTGCATATACAGAAAAAAAAAAGTGGTGCATGCTTTCCTGACCAAAAAGAGTAAAAAAAGTATTCCTTAATATACATCTCTAAGAACTGAGAATTTATCTGAAAGATCAAAGCAAGGTGGGACCATTGGGCAGTGGATGTGGGAGGAGATGTCTGGGGTTGCAGGGCAGTGATATGGAAGTACATTCCTATTAATCTCAGTGTCAGCTCTCTCCAGATTCCTCTCACTGGAATCTCCTTTACGTGAAAGCAACCTGCAGATCTCTGTGATCAGAAAACCATTTGGCTTGGAAGGGACCTTAAAGATCATCCAATTCCAACCCCCCTGCCATGGGTGATCTTCTTGGCACTTCTTTTCACAGCCTCAGCAGGGAGATGAATATTTAATGACCCAAATTATCACCCTCAAGCATTGGACTGGCCCAAATCACAGATGTGGACCTGGCAACCTCAGTCCCTTCATTGTGTCATCGACTTGGTATTAGCTGCTACATTAAATTCATCAATAAAGAATTTAAAAGATCTTCCTTCCATCCCTTTTATTGTCATATAGGAACTGCATTATTCACATGTCTGGATGCTTAAGCGTAACCTGAGTTTTATGATCACTTTCATTCCATTTTTTTAAGGCAAACAGTATATCAGTGAAGGCATCATCATAAAAATATTGACCCAGTTCATACCTGGCATAAAATGCCATTGATTTCAGTGGGGCTGTGGGATTTGCCTCACTGCTATAAACATTTCCCATGAAGTCCTCTTCAACAAAGCACCTTCAAATACTCCTTACCGTGCCTTACGTAACCGTGGTGCGGCAGCAAAGCTATCAGGACATTTTCCCATGGTGGGGAAGCTGCTGATTCAAACCTTTCCCCAGCCTTACGCAACTGTCCTGCTTCACTTCTTCCTGCGCTGGCCCTCTAGAGCCAGGCGAGAGCTGGATGCAGTGCAGAGGTGGGCATGGGAAGGCTCCTTCAGCCCCAGTCCCTCGCTCCTGGTCCCACACAGCTCTGCCTCGCTCTCTCAGGCAGCTGAGCCTCGTGCCAAACGCTTTCTCACTCACTTTCTGTCGCAGAAAGTGGCCTTTAAATGGAGTTCTATCCCCAGTCAAATGAATAATGGCTGAGGCTGGAGCAGCTCAGAGCCTCCGAGCTGGACAGCGTTTCTGGAGCCCATTCAGCACCCGACAGGCCTGGCAGCTCGGAGTGCTGCGGGGAAGGCGCTGCTGCCTCGACTCATCCCCCACAATGGCTTTGCTGCCACTGCTAATATTGGAACAATGTGTTTGCCAATTACGTTAATAGGAAAAAGGCCCCTGGAGCCCCAGGAAAAGGCTGAGCGAGCCCAAAGTGAAAGAGATGCTGCTGCTCTGGCTGCCCTGCAGGTTCCTGCTGCAAGGCATGGATAAGGCAGAGTTTTCTGTCAGATTCCCATCTCTGTGGACAAGACCTGCTCCTGTTTTCAAAGGCCATTGTGTTTCCAGCTCCCTTTCGCTTAGATCAGACCTGGAATTTCCTTTTCCTGGGAAAGCAGGAGAGCTTTAGGGCACTGCAGCCCTTCCAGCTTCAGAGCACACACAGACGTGTCCACACGCACATCCTGACACTGGAAATTGGCACAGACTTTGCCACTGCTGTTCTTGTGAAACACAGACACTGCACAGCTGGCTTAGTGGCATTGAAAAGTCCCATTTGGAGCCATCCAGGAGCTCAGCCTCGCCATTACAGATGTGCTCATGAAGCTGCCATCATCAGCTGCCACCCACTGCCACCACAGTGCCCAGGTCACTTCTCCAGGGAGGGGAAGACCACTTTCCCCTGGGCTCCACCCCACACCTGGGGGTGATGTTAACATCCCTCTTTACCCCTGAGGCAGTACCCTTGGCTCAAAGTGGCAGAAAATCCTCCTGCTGCCCCAGAGTTCATGGTCTCCCTGTTCTTGTTTCAGGTCCAAATGCACATCCATCTCCAGCCACTTCCTAAATTATGCCCGAGCAGCTTCCATTTGTTTTCTTCTGAAGCTGCTCCAATGTTGTGGGTTTGAAAGTTCACCTCCAACCCAGCCATTATTGGCTTTGCTTCCACTTAGGAGCAACTGTGAAAAACAGGAGCAGAGAGAGGCAAGTGAGAGTCCAGAGAAGGAATAAACAAATTAAATGCCAGCAGAGCTCTGAAAGGTATTTTCAAACCCAATGAAAAACACATCTTGCCCTTTCATTTTAGAGAAGTAATAAGTGGTATGTTTTTTTTTGCTTTTATTCCATTCCCCCCAATTTTTAATGAGTCATCCTTAAGGAGCTCAGTCAGGTGCTTGTGAAAGGGGTAGATGGAGGTGAAATTACAGCAAAGTGACAAACTCAAATGAAGAGAGTACCAAGATCTGGCAGGCTGTCCCTGTCCATGGCATTACTCCTCCCTCAGATGAGTTCTTCTTGCCAGTGTTTCCCCTTGGCTGTCCTCCTCTCCCAGGCTCTCCTCTCTTCATAAATCAATCTTGCATCTCTGTGCTTTAGTCCTACATCCTTTGTCCCTCTTCTCTGCCTCAGGCCAATGCTTCTGGTTTCCACAACCATCTCTGTGTAGCTTTTTTTCCTTCAAAATCCTCCGTTCCAGTCCTTCTCTCAGTTTCCGAGATGCCCCACTCCTTCCCTGTACTATTCATGTTTATCAGCAACCTCACGGATTTGGCAGTTTTGCCTTTTGCATTAAGGCCTTTCAGAGATTCCCTACAACTGCTCATTTCATCCCATAATTCTCTTTTCTGTCCTTACAGGGTTTCTTCTGTGCTGTCACCTCATACAGGCTGCCCCTCACCTCCAGCCCATGCTCCTCCCCCCAGGAGCTGCCCCTGTCACAGCTTTTCCCCTTTCAGCCATTCAGACTCAGTCTTTTCTATATTCCAGAGTAACACCAGCCTGGAGACACTCTTCAGCTTCAGGGTCCACTGCTTTGCTGGTATTACACGCACCATCACGCCACGCTTTTCTCTCTGGAGCTCACTGAAGGCATCTCCTGGGTGACCTCAGGCTCAGCTCTGCTCTCCTGTGCTGTGTTTTGAAATCCCAGCACATGCATAAGGGAATTCCTTCCCTCACGCGAGCTCTCTCCCACTGGCCGGCTCCTGAAGCGTGAGATTAGGGGAAATGGAAGAGATAAAACCTCAGTGGGAAGGGAAATGTAAACAAACCCCAGCCCCAGCGAGGACTGGAATTCCCTGGTGAGCAGCAGGACCAGCTGGACAAGGAGAGTGAGCAAAGGGCAGGAGTCACACCAAAGTCCAGAGGAGGATTGCAAGGAAACATTGGGGTAGATACCTAGGCAGATATATACAGATATATAGATGCATTGACAGATACAGATCTATGAAAAATATTTATAGATTCTCTTCCTTTCTCCCACTGAATTGCATCAACACCAGTTGTAGCTGGGCTCCAAGAACAGCGGCACATCTGCAGCCACATCTGTAAGCAGATCTCAGCAGCCCAAGTGACACTGGGCTTGGCGGCTTAAAAGTCCACATACGCCTCAGGAGCCCTCGTTTCCAGCCTTATTTCCCATATGTCCCTAATCTCCTGAGTGCAAAGGGCTGCTGTGCAAAGGGTGTTCCTATAGAGCCCATCCTAAATGGCAGTAAAAGACCCCATGGAAGTCTGCAGTGAGAGCAATTCAGATCAGTGTCACATGGGGAGCAGCTTGCTGGAGAGCAGGAGCAATGGAAGGACATCAGGGTTTTCTGCAGGAGATGCTCTGAATGAACCATGATTTATGCTTCTTCATAAGGGCGTTTCATCCAGGGGTAAACAACTTGTGACTTCCTTACTCTGAATTCACTCACAGCCATTTGCAGGCCAGGGAAGGAAGGGTTATATCCTCTCTCTCTCCATACTGCTTGAGACCAGGGACAGAAATTAAACCATGAAATGAGCTGGTTACCACCTCCTGCTCTGCAGCCACAGGACACTTTGCATTGTGCTGCTGCTGGGAGCAGCTGGGCAGTGCTGTGAATGAGCAGGCTCACCACTGCATCCTCCAGAGCCCTGCAGATATCTGTGAACCTTCTCAAGGGCCCGGTGGGACATTTAAAAGTAGCATTTTCTTTCAAAGGGCCCCTGTCCTGCCTCCAGCCACTGGTGGCAGGGAGAAGCCCTTTCAGGCTGAGTCCTGAGGTGCTCATGGCACCACTGACAGGGCACAGCCCGATGAGCCAGGCAGAATTTCAGAATAAATAATTTCAGAATAAATCTGCTGCTGTGTGGGCAGGGGGGTCCTGCCCAGCCAGGGCACAGCCCACCCTGTCCCACCGAGTGTCCCAAGGGGTGGTCACTCCACACCTGCCCCTGTGGGAGCTCCCTGAGCTGGGCACCAGCAGGAATTCCTCTTCCCACAAGGCATCCCATTCCTGAGCACTCAAACACAGGCAGCTTACAGATATTTTTCATTCAAGGAGCAGCTGGGGGAGCTTCTGAAGAGGCTGCTATTCCTTTGGCCCCTCAGCTTTTCACTCGTTCCCCACCACAGACCCCTCTGCCCACCTCCTCCCCAGCAATGACTGCGCCGGGTCTCAGCACCAGAGAGGTCTGAAAAACCAGACTGGGCGTCTCCCCAGACATTTGAGATGCCTGCCATTAAAAACACCCACTAATTAAATTTCTCTCGGGATTTATTATCTTCTACTGCATGACAGTCATCTTCCAGAGCCCCTTCCTGACCTCCTTCCAGTCGCCAACCACAACAGATGCCTTTCTTACAAGGACTGGAATCTTGGGCTTCCCTTTTCACAGGGACAGAAGGGGAGGGGGAGGAGGGGGGGAATAAAAGTTTAAATTAAAAGAAATATAAATCCTGAAGTCTTACACACTACTAACCATAGCAACAGCATCTCAGCGCTGCAATCTCCATCCTCACTGAGCTTCTCCCCAGGGAACAGATCCCTCATTGTGCTGTGTGTCAGCCCAGAGACCAAGGACGTGCCCGCTCATTATTGCGGCTGCTTCTAACTTTGGAGGGACTTCCACGATGTTCCTTGGTATTCTGAAAAATCCCAGCCCTTGGAGTCATGTTACTCTGTACAAATCAAATTGAGTTTTCCCATTCTGTCTTTTAAATACGTTCATATTTTATTGCTTGTAAAGATGATTCTTACAGGTCTGCAATTTTCAAAGATTAATAAGGGAATTCAAACAGAGAGACAGAGCAGAAGTTTGTAGAAACTCTCCTTATTTACTAATCTTTTGCATAAAATATCATTATCCTTATAATGAACTCTTGATTTTTTGTGGATTTGCCACCTTTTGGGGCTGGAAGTGCAACACTTTGTGTAACACTACTGTGACCAGTTCAGCTCACTCACCACAGTAAATACTAGCTGTAGTAACAAATATTAATTAGCAAAATGGGGTGATGGCCCACCAAATTGGCTCATTCCAGATGCCACCCAGAGCTCCTGGATCTCTGGGAATGAACCTGAAGGCCAGGGGAGCACTGAGCAGGGAACCTTCTCAAGAGCATCACCTGCAGACAGGGCAGGTGGGACTGAGGCTGGCGATTCCAGCAGCCCCAGAGAGAGCTGTGGCCATTCCATGACATCCAGGCACCTTTCACTCTCTGGTAATGATTAATTATCCCCTTAAAAGTAGGTTTCACCTCCTGGCTTTGTGTCCCCAGGAAGCCACTGTGTGAGCCCTGTTCCTCATTGTCACACTCTAATCCTAAACAAACCTTCGGGTCAATGATAACATCCATCAAATGGCCACACAAAGGGAAAATCCATTGCAGGGTGTATTTTTTTTTAGCAGTGCTGTTGAATAAATTAACCAGGTGGCACAGCGGTAACCTTGGGATAAATGATTAGGTGGTTTTATTTTTTATTTGGGGGAAAAAAAAAAGAAGAAAAAAGATGACACAGTTTTATCATATTTATAATAAAAGTCATTGACATAATAAAACACTCCCATCACATCAGTATTCATTTCTGCAAATAGAGCTCTGACGTTTTATAATATTAACATGTGCTATAAATGTCACTGATATATTAAGATTTTCAGTCTCTCTAACCAAAAATATAGAGAGATGACTGAGGAAGAGATGACTAATTCTAAAAGATTAAAGAGAACATTTTCCCATGCAATTAAATCATCTGCTGGCGATTGTGAGCTGAGGGTAACACACAAAAGTCCGATTCTGTGATTGTAATTTTTACCACCAGCACAGAGTGGCCTGGAGCCCTGAGCAGCTGGGATATCCAGAAAATTTGGGAATGTTGGGAAGGATGTGAGTGGATGAGCTCACAACAGTGAGCGAGGAACAAAGCAGTCCCTTGACACCGTGGCTGATTCTTTCTTAGAAAACCTTCCTGAAGTTCCTGAGTCCCATCAAGCTTTCGTGGAACTTACAGATTGCCCCAGGCCTTGGGTTTACAGCAAAGCTCTGTGCTAACTAACAGCTGAGTTTTATGTTTCGAACCCAGCACATTCTGGGAGGAAATCCAGAATAAATTAACATCTAATAATAATAATTTAATCAATAATTATGAACTCGTTTGGTCTTCAAGCTTGAACTTCCTACATAATCTAGTCTGAGAGTTTCATCCCATGATTTTTGCATTACATCTGGAATTTTTGTCCTACTATTTTTACCAGAAGGAACTATTTGTGTTTTGTACAAGGTCAATACAGAACTTTTACACCAGCACAGTTTGTGGCTCAGTTATGGGGACTTTTCCTCTTTTAACCAACAGTTAAAGCAGTGCAGCACCTGAAATACATTCTCTGGCAGCTGACACATCATATTAATTATTTTTCCTCCTCCATGGAAATTACATATATTTATACAATACATGGTTTCCCTAAAAAGCTTACTGCAAAAGGGTGGGAGAAGGGAAGCAAACTGTAAATTATTTTTATGCATCTATATCTATGGATATATCTGCATACCCATATCTATCTGCCTATTAATCTTTCTTAAGTTCCTCTTTTCCATTGAGATGCTGACATCTTCAAAATGTTTTTATCAACTCCCGAAATGAATATCACAGACATTGCCAAATTTCAGTTCGCAGGAGAGAAAACGTGTGTACTTTTTATTATTCATTTATATTCAGGGAAACAGTGCTGGTGTAATTATGCCTGTATAGCTAGAGGGGTAGGGAAGGCCTAAATAAATGTGTTCCTAGACAATTGGAGTAACGAGTTTTAATTAGTTTTGCAGCTTCTTCCAGTTCTGTTTTGCCAGTGCTGCAGCTTGTGGTCTTTGACTGGGAGCAGGCAATGGGAGCTAAACCCAATAATCAAGTTCCACATGCACCTTGTTGACCTTCAGCAGTGACATCCTTACTTACTGCAGGCTGGAGCATTTGTTTTAGGGTAATTTGATCATGGGAGTCCTCCTGGGGTTCCTGCCGCTGCTGCAGGCCTTGACAGGGGTCAGGCAAGGGTTATTTGTGTCACTTGTCAGGGTTTCCTCTCCCGGGAGTCCCAATTACAGCCATGGCAGGGAGGGATAAATTTAAATCTCCAAGCTCCATGTTCTCTGCAGATGACCTCCTTGGTGCCCACAAGAACCGTTCCCATTATAAAATATCGCGTAAAACGACAGAGACCTTGAATGGCTGAGAGCAGGAAAAACAATAAACACCCTACAGAGAGGAAATGAATTTCTTCTCCCCCTCCTGCCTTTCCTTTTTGCTCCAATGTATCATAATGGGGAGTGTTTGGATTGCAAGGGCTGCCAGGGCCATGGGCTAGAGGAGGAGGGAAAGAGAAGCGGAGGCAGCAGAAATGGAGATTTTGTACTTACCAAAGCAAGTTATTTTTCAACCTGCACACATCTCCAAAGTTCACCACTGAATTATTAAGTGTGGCAGGCTTAGAATCTGCTCCAGCAAATAACAGCTATATTTCTTGGGGAAAGCAGGGGAGGCCAGAACTTGGGACTGTGGGAAAGCAGAACAGCTCCAGAGTATGGAGCGGAGCCAGCACCTTGACATCATCCCCAGGAGGAGGTTCGTGGTCCAGAGAGCCTCACTTTGTCACTGTCCTTCCCCCGCTGAGGGCTGCTCGTCTCCTGCCTTAGCCTGGGGGAAGAAGGGATTGTCTTGGAGCTGGCAGCAGGAGCAGCAGACAGAACAGAGCAGAGGAGCTGGACTCATGTGAAGACTCCTCCTCTAAAGCAAACATCAGGATTAATGGACTGATGGGGACAGGAAGAAAAGGTGATGCAGCTAATCTTGCATTTACCCAGGTGTTGCCAAAAAGTCACATTTTGCAAACAGTGGGTAAAAACCCAAATGTGCATTCCTGTCCAGATAGAAATACTATCTACTCGCTCCTACACACACTGCAGCAGGTCAAACCAGGCAGTGCACCATAACAGACCCTACAAACACCCCTCTGGTTATCCTCCCACGGCAGGTGCAATTCCCACTGTCACCAAAACTGCGGCAAAAACAAAACCCCTCCAACAATATTTTTAATGTTAGACAGTCAAGGCATGACTTTATTATCCGGCCAGGATGTTGTTCTCGCCAGGGTGTGCCACAGAAATCATCTCATCCACACACAGCCTGGGTGTGCAGAGAGAATCATTCCATGATGCACAGTTTTACAGGATTTTCCCCAAACTTTATACAGTCAAACCCATAGAGATGCATTGTTTCAAAGTTCATTGGCTCAGAGTTGAGCAACCCCCAGTGTTCAGTTTCCCATTGGATCCGAATCCCCTCGCCTCTGATGTAAATTAGATCTTCATTTTTCAATTTTCTTATCAGTCCTTTCCCAGCGAGATGTCTCCAGCTCTGTCCGAGGTGCTCTGGGGTGGATGTTTGGAGATGGCCACCGATGTTCTGTTCATGTTCCGTGGATGGTTTTTATCTCTCTGGGGATCTTTGGGCTGCTTCAGTCTGTTAGAATGTTGAGTTCATCAGACCTCACCTAGCAGAAAAATGTCCTGAAAAGAAACTTGAAATTCCTCTTCCCGAGGTAAAGACAAACAAAGCCTTTGACTAAAGTTATACAAAATTTTTAAACTGGTATATTTTCCAACACCACCATGGCTGGCCTGGAAGCAAAGCATGCCGAGGTTTCAGCGTGGTTACACCACTGGAATGAGAAGAAAGCTCCGAGCTGCAGGCTCAGGCCAGCATCGCTGAGAAGACGGTGTTTGATTCACACTGTGAAGATTCCTCTCGCTCCTGAAGTGCTGAAGACTTAATTATGTTTTTAGATGATAGCTTAGATGCAGGAGCACAAGCTGTATTGTACAAACAAGGGAGCTGACTCAAGCAGACACCCGAGGCAGCCCAGCCCAGCCCCCTGGCAGCGATGATTGCTTTCCCTGCGAGATTAAAAAGTGAAGCAACACGAAGGGTTAGTGTGTTTCGCAATGAATTCTGATTTATCAAACATGATTAGTGGATTATGAATATGGATGTGGTTTCTAAAACCAAAAGAAAGTTCGTGTGGTTCATCCTTCTTTAAAAGATTAATTTAAACTCAAGAAGCTGTAACAGCCATGCAAGCAGATTGTGCGAAAGTTGGGAAATACAGGAAAGGAGTGAGGGAGGAGAAAATTTGGAAAAATCAGGTGAGGTCTAGCAGATCAACAGTGTCCAGGGATTTACTGGAGCCTTGTACAATTAAATACAGTTTTAGAAGGGAACAGGGATGTCTAAAATCTTTCTTGACATTTGTTATTAACCCTTGTGCTTTAATTTACTCCCAGAACGCAGAGCTCAGATGGGAGGGAGGGAGTTCTACCTCAGCCATGCCATTTGTCTCCTCTCCTTTTTCCCCCAGACACAGCCCTCAAGGTTCCCATCAGTTCCCATCTGCAGGAGCCATAGTGGAGGTTCTTTATCACAGCAGGCTCCCCAGGGGCCAGCAATCCTCCAGCAGCTGCTCAAACTGCCTCTGGAGCTGTGTTTCACCAGAGGAAGGGCATAAAGGAGCAACTGGGGCCAAGAGGGGGCCCAGTGTGGTTCTAGCGGGGCTGCCTGGAGATGAAAACGGTGTTTGCGGAATGTGGAGCTGAGGGAGAAGCTCCTCACCGAAGGCTGGTGACAACAACAAAAGCATGAGAGCTGCCTGCAAACCCACCACGTCCTGGAGGCTGGAGAGGTGACCATGGCTAGGCCAAAATTCCATTTTTTTTGCCAGAAAGGAGAAGGAGTCTTGTCCTCAGAGCAGCACAAACCCAGCCCACATTCTGTGCTGTGGCCAGGAGTGAAAGCTGCTCCTCTGTGCGGGGACCTCGTCCCTTCAAGCCATATCCCATTCCTGGGATGGCCCTGGCAAAGCAGACAAGGTCTCTGCTCATCTCCATGGCATCCGAGTGTCTCATTTATTATAGAAACAAACAACTCACTTCAGAGACGAGTTAAGGTTGCTACGTGACAACAATGTACTTACTTATCGCATCGTTTGCAAAGCCCTCACACTTCAAAACAGAGAAATGAATGATTAAGGACTCCTGAAACCCTATACTGCCCACATAATAAATACATGTTTTTAAGCAGAGTACAAAGGAGTGCACTTTTTATTTTGAAAAAACAACCTTATGCTTAACCTCTGGATTTTTTGTTTGGTTTTTCCCCCTCTCTTTCATGTGGCATTTTTATCTCGTTGAATTTGGTGTACAAATATTTTCTTTTAAGGAATATTCTTAGGTGGCAAATACCGTTAGTCAGTTGAAGTATTTCTAAGTACCATTATTGTTGAGTGATACTGCATTTGCAATAGGTGAATATGGGCGCATTTTTATTAAAAAAAAAAAAAAAAACCTAGAGCATTTCCATATTATTGTTTGTCTTCAAATCAATGTTCATTTTGTAGGTGTGTTTCACTTTTTTTTTTAAAGGGTTTGTTTTGTGTTTAAATTCTAGGAGTGATGATAGAAAATGATCTCTCTTGAGTCTGAATTAATTCTGTGGAAGAATCTTATGACACACATTTCACTGTGTTTGCCAAAACAATTTAGGTAAAACCCAAGTTCACCTAAAGTCAAGAAGAACTTTGACATTGCCTTTGGATGGGTCAGGATTTCACCCTTTATATGTTTTATGTAGGGAATAAAAGATTTATGATGCTGTTAATTATTTATCCCCTGGCTTTTAAGCACTTGTGTTTTGTACCTAATGCGATGCGGCTGCGGGTACTTCCTTGTAACTTGTTGGAGGAACAAAATTGCTGTTTGTTTCAGGATTCCCAAGATCACTCAGGTGTTTATTTTCTGCATTTCTATCTTTTACTTTTGGGTGGATAAATTGAGATCCAGGGCCTCAATCTCAAATCTATTCATTTGTAGCTTAGAAAGATGTGAACCTACACCACTGGGGGAACCTCCCATGTGATGGGATCTTGTCCCTGAATGGGTTAAACTCAAGTTGTGACCAACCTTTGTTGAGCTGATAATCACCAAAACCCAAATCTTCTTCCTCTGCCTTTGAAATGGCTGATGAGGAGATTTCCATCAAGGACGCGGATAAGTCCAGATCCTTAGGCAATGATATTTTTCATGCCTCTCTCCATGCCGTGGTTGAGATTTCCAAGTGGTCAGGATGTAAAGGAGAGAGCAGATTTTCCAAATTCCTCCCCTTCCCTCATCCCTGCCATTACAGCACTGGCAAGGAGAGCTCTGAAAGGACTTGGTGCTCACTGAGCTGTGCTCTCTTGAAAAATGTGACCACTTGCTTTGAGGTCTAAATGGGAGCTGGGTAATGCGCCTTTGGTTGCTGCAGAATTAGTCAATGACAAAAGGGCAATCACAGCAGCTCTTCTCCATTAGCTCCATCTTTTCCCCAACAATATCAATTATGGGAGCTCTAGCCCAAGGTTTCAAATAATAGCTATTTCTCTACAATGTTATTATTTTTTGCACATAAAAATGCCTTTTGCATGAACCACTGTCAAGGTCTAATCCGATCTATTTATCTGTATTTACAGGGCACTTATCTTCTGTAGCACCTAAGAGCTCCACATGAATTAATAGACAACACTCACCCCAATACCACTGAAAAATCTCCTGGACTAAAATCTTCCCCACTTGGATTGCATGGAAAATGAAAAGGACTATTAAGACCACAGCCATGCAGGGATCAAGAAAAAACACCAGCAGAGGTTTGTTCCCAGCCCAGCACTGCTGTTCCCATCACCTGTGTCAAGGTAGGACCTGGCCTCCCCTTAGTGTCACCTTCTCAGCCTGGGTGGTGCCACCTCAGGACAGAGAAGGAGATCCTGGTTTCCCTCCAGATGTGGGTTTTCTCTGCCAGAGAAAGGAATTCTGATCTCAAAGCTGCCCTAGAGCTGCTCCAAACCTGCTCTACAGCTCCTCGGTGCCCACGGTGCAAACCTGGGATGGCCCTGGGTAAGCCAAGTGACGACATCCCCTGGAAGAGAATACACCTGGAAATTCTCCTTGGGGAAGCCACGAAACTTTTCACTGCATCTGGGATAGGGAGATGGAAAAGGCAGGCCAGGAAAGCCCTGTCCCTGTGCTGGGGAGGGCACAGAGCAGCTCTGGAGGAGGCACCCCAAGGTTCGCTCCAGGTTTGCTCAGCCCTGCTGTGATTCAAGAGGCTCAGTCTCCAAACAAACAAGGATTTAACTGAATCATAACTAAAGCCAGCACCTGCATATTCCCCTTCCTCCTTCCAAAGGATTTGTCTAGTTTGTATTTCAGGATTAGATTTGCCTCTGATGAGTAGTTATGGCATGGAAAGGAGAGAGATGTGTCTTCTTGTTCAACAGCTCCTTATCCTCTTTGCTCTCTACCACAGGCAGTGTTTTCCAGCCGGCAAGGGGCCCAATGCCCCTTTCTCCTGAATTCTGCCTCTGGACTGTGTGATATGGTTGGACAAGAGTGAAAGAAAAGTGGAAAGAAAATATCAGCTTTAAACACAGCAGTAGATATATATATTTTTAACACTAAAGCAGAATAAATTTCCAGCTTTCCCTTTCCTTCATCCTTAATTTCCCTAAATGAGACACTTTCTGTGATGGATTCTCCCCAGGCAAAATAAAACCAGGTTTTCCTCTGATTTTGGCTGCCTGGGTCAGGCCAAAACTGCCTGACAAGGCCCATACATCACAGGGCAGGCAGAAGTAATGGGGGAACTGGGAAGAGGGGGACCTGGACAGCACAACAGGAAAATTAAATTCTGCATATAGAAAGGAGAAAATGGATGGAGTTTGGTGAGGGAGAGATAAAGACGTTTCCACTGCCAAATTCCTCATGAGAAGTGGTGTTGTGTGGGAGAGAGGAATGGCTTAACAAGAGGTGGAGGGAAAAGATGTTATAATAAAACCCAGGCTGAGCTCTGGAAACTCAGGTATCCAACCCCACGTTCTCAGCCGCGAGAGAAGGCCCCGTTCAGAGCAGCTGTCACTGCAATCTCCTAATTGGAAATAATTGGGATTCTGTCTCAAAACACAGAGCCCTGAATTAGCCAGCGCAGCCTCCACCAGGAATCACCTGCTGCCATCTCCAATGGCAACAGTTCAGCTCCACCACTCCCTCCAGCTGCCAATGGACAGGAGGTGCCCCTTCCATCCCCAGCACCCCGGGCAGCTCAGGGGGCAGAGGGAGCCCAGGGAGAGGCAGGAAGAGGGAAACAGCCCTGGGATGCCAGGGAGAGCCATGGTAGTGATGCCTTAAGTATTTTTTGCTCCTATTCTTCATGTGTTGGTAGCTTGGTGTGTAGTTCTAAGCTTCATAAAGTGCTAAAAACCTCTGTTCTCAGTGTTTTAGACAAAAAATGGAAAAATCCAAGGACTCTTCACTGCCTCAGAGCCCCAAAATATGCAAACAACAGTGAATTGGGGGGAGCAGGCTTGGGGTGGTTGACATCATCACCTGAAGGTGTAATTGGGAATTAGGGCCTGATATGTTAATGGACAGAACTTATAAAATGTGAAGAACTCGTGACTCACTGTCCATTTTGGGTGTAGCCTCTGGAGTAGGCTCTGTCTGACCTAAATGTACCTAAAGGCCTTTAATAATTTAATCTGATTTTTATTTTCCTAATTTTGTCTAGCTTCTGTTTCAGGCAAGTCCAGATAAGGCAACAGTAGGAGGGAGGCCTGGGATTAGAGGAGGATGCAGTGAGGGAGAAATGGAGACACAGTCCCACCCTGGAGCATCGCTCAACAGTGGCTGTTCCAACATCATATGCTGTGAAGGGCCCTGGGAAAGACTGCTGGATTAGGGCACTTTGCTGATTATGTTAATGGCTCCTTTGTGCTCCTCATATGAGTGTGCACAATTAAGTTGGGGTTTATTTATTTACTTCTGGTTTTGCATGATGAGGAGTGGAAAAAGGAGTATCAGTAATGAAGAAAGATGAAAAGAGCAGCTGAGACTTTTGGGGTGTGTTTTTGGTGGGGTTTGGAAGGAGGAACAAGTGACAATTGAAGATATTTGTAGTAGGAAGGGGTGAGCACCCACTGAGCCCTGGTGGGGGAGAGGCAGTGAAATGTTTGCTTGTGGAAGGGTGGGACTCCGGAGAGAGCTGGGGGAGCAGATCACCCAGGGTGCCGGGGAGGATGAAATGGGAAAGCCTTATCAATATGATTACCTGGCAAAAGATGCTGAGAATATGGAAACTATAAGCGAGATTGAAATGAAGACAAGCTTTGAGATACCAAACCCTAGTTACTGAACAGCTGGAAAACAATGGTGTGGCCACTGAAGGGAATACCTCTTTGATTAAACAATCCCCTCTGCCTGCAGGCCGGTCGCAGGGTCAGACCAGACCCTACCAACTTGGCAAAGGGTCCAAAAAACAGTTTTTAGGGTTTAAAATATAATGCCGTATGGTAATGCAATGACTCTCATAGGCTGCATGTAAATGTTGTAGGATTTGTAGCTTGTTCTAGATTGGTTAGTGAAAATTAGAATATTCAGCACAGAAGATGATTTATTGTATTGTAAACGGCAACCATGGGATTCTATTATTATTCGATCCTCCTTCTTCTCTCTCTCTCTCCCCTCTCTGCCCTGCTCTGAGCTGTGTCTGGCAGCTCCCAGCAGCTCCCCTACACCCATGCCCTTTCCCAATAAACCTCATGCTCTAAGACCAAACTCCAGAGATGTCTCGTCTCCGTCCCGACCGTCTGAAACAAAACCGGGACAAAATCCCACACCAGGGACCATGGATTTGCTTCCTCACATCTCCCTGAGGGCTGAACGTGCCACGTTCATCCCTCAAAGATCACAGTTCCCCATCACCAGCCCCATCCCAGCTCCCCTCCTTGCCCCCTTGTGCCTCTCCGATGGAGAGCTGCTGGGCTCCCCTGCTCCCTGGGAGTGCTCCCACCACGAAACAGGCAGGGCCAGCAGGAAAACTGCAGGTGGGATGGGAGCCCACCAGGCAGTGAGAGCTTGCAGAGCCTTCTGGGGCCAGCACAGCAGAAGCAAATCCTCCCAGGAGTGCTGGGCTGTGTTTTGTGAACAAGCAGGGGATGAGGGATGCTTTGGAAAGCCCAGGCCCCGATTCCTGCACAGACATCAGCCTGTAGGGAAGAGGCTGAGAGGAAATCAAGTGATTACTACAAAATGTGCTGTGCTCTGCAGTACCTTCCCCTCCGCATGCTCCAGGCTTCCTTCCTTCCATCCATCCACCAAAGTACTGAAGTCCTATAAATGGGGATTGCAGACAGCATGGGAAGTAATTTTTGTGGCTGAAAAGAAGTACAAAGTTAACAGATGCTTTTAAAGCACAATCATCTAACCTGGGTGCCTTGGAGCCATTTTTGCTTTAGAATTGCACTCAGAGGGTTTTCATCCTGGAAACTTGGAAGGCTGAAGACACCATGGAGGAGTCTGATGCCTCTTGCTAACAAATTGGATCAAATTGCCTGGGCGCTCTGTGCCTGGGGCAGATGCTGCAGTGAAGCTGCAAAACACTGGGGAAAACCTGATTCCCCTCTCTGAGATATCTGCCTGATGCGGGGTGGTGAGATGGAGGAAAAGGGGACTTTGCTGGCATTTTTTTCACTTAACAGGGTTTGAGTTATTCCAGCCTTCCTGGGGAAGTTTCAGTGGCGCACATTTTGGATCTTAATTAGCTGAGCAGGTTGCCTGCCTGTCTTGCGGCGTGTGAGGTTCAGCACTTAGCAAACACAAAAGTGATTTGTTTTCCAAGCCTCTTGAGGACACCAGCTCACTCCTCTCTCAGCTTCAGGCAGGAGGAGGGGGGATGGAGAGCCTTTGCCTTCCTCACAGGTGTTATCCCAGCACCTTGTCCCTTTGAGAGGGACAAAGCCAGGCTGCTTTGTCCCTCGCACTGTGGCCCTGTGACCAAGGAGATTGTCCCTGCCTTAAAATGGTTACTCAGCACGGAACAGGTGAGATGGGAAAAGAAAAGCCGGGAACAGAGAGGCTGCCATCACAGGAGGGGCTGGAAATGTCTCCTGAGGCACAGTTTGGTTTTTGAGCCCTCAGGGACCACTGTCTCTTAGGCTGTCAGGATCTACTCACAGCAACACTGCAGGTTTCCCCTGCCTGGGAGCAGTGCTGACTGTCAGAAGGTGCAAGAAGGGAAGAGAATCTGGAAAACAACTTATTGTGTCTTGTGGATACTTATACGTAGAACTCTTTTTTTTTTTTTTTTTCCCCCACTGAGATGCAGTCATTAAAAAAATGTTCTCATCAGCTCCCCAAGTAAGTATCAAACCAATTGCTAAATTTGGGCTCGCAGGGGGAGAAAATTCGTGACTATCCCAAGTGCCAAATGGCAGCAGGGCACCTTTGGGGGAAAGCTGTTGATGATCTAGAGGAGAGAAACACGAACACTGGGGATATTTGGGGCTAATTTATGGGTGCAGGGAGAAGCAATTTACAGCTCTTTACCTGAACCTTCTCCTGACCTATCCAAACCCAAACTGGCAGCATGTGGTTGTGTATTTATGCTCATGAGAGTTCAGTGCAAAGCAGCAGAAGTACAGATAGGATAGAGCCTGGAAGAACTCTTCCTCACTACAGGAGAATTCAGGCCACTGTACACAGGGTCCCTACATTTCCTTTTCCTTTCTTCCCCTGAATCCTAATCCAGTCTCCAGCTCATGCAGTTCAGGGTAGTGCTTTCCCTTCCTGGCCTCTGTTCTATAGATCACACTAATCCCATCCATAAATTAGTTCATTTAATGAACATCAAGCACAAAACAAACAGCATGATGGTGTCTTTACCTGGCCATAATCCTGAATCAATACCATTTCATTCTTCTGTCTAAATCAGCCCTGATGATCTGCACCACATTTAAAGTGCTAATGGCCCATGGTTAAGTGTTTTAAAGATGGGATCTTGATGGGGGATTGGGGCATTTTCTGCCTGTATATGTGAGATCAGCAGCATTCCAACAGCTCTCCCGCACTACACACCATGTGTGGCCTGAAAGTCCACATTGTGTGGAAACGGAGCTTTTCAGTCCTTGCTAATAAAAGCTGAAGAGGGAAACGTGCTTAGGAAAAGCCTGAAACCAATCTTTGTAACTATAGCTGGGTATAATGTTAGAGGTCAATTTTTTGTTTGCTGAAAAAGTAATTTCAGGGCGCAAGGAGATTTTCACAAATTTGTTTTGACTCCCTCAAATAGCTAATCTGGAAACAAGAGCAAATAAGACAGATAATATCCCATTTTGGCATTTTAGAAATGAAGAGTCTCTTCAAAAGAAAACAGGGTTTTTCTGTTATCCAAATTGTATTTGTCTTGAGCTTAAGGATTCCCAAGGATGAAAAGAACTCTATGCTTAATGGAAAACAAAACTTTTCAATTGAGCCAAAGAGAAATTCCACTTCCCTTCTGCTTTCAGACAAAATGACTGCAGGGGGAGGGAATGGATAATCTCTGTTGGTCTGGGTGAATATTGGATGTTCTGAATGGATAATCTCTGCTGGTTTGGGTGAATATTGGATATTCTGAATGGATAATCTCTGCTGATTTGGGTGAATATTGGATGGTCTGAATGGATAATCTTTGCTGGTTTGGGTGAATATTGGATATTCTGAATGGATAATCTTTGCTGGTTTGGGTGAATATTGGATATTCTGAATGGATAATCTTTGCTGGTTTGGGTGAATCCTAAGGGGTGTTTTACCCCTTGCTTTGCCCAGGAAAACACAAGAGCAGCTCAGCAGAGACACTGCTCCTACAGGATGCCCCGCTGCAAGGAATCAAGGAGTTTTGATGCACGAGGCCCCATTTTTTTCTCCTTTATCCCTCCACAAACACTGCAAACAGGCTTTATCAATCAATCAGATACCAAGGACAGGATTGTTTGCTGAGACACACATGCCTCATTCTTGGGGGCAAGGCCTCGGTGTTTTCGATTCCAGCTGGAATTGTCCCCAGCAGGGATGGGGCAGGGAAATCACTTTCCATTTGGGAAGACACTCACTTAACCAAACCCAACAGGAGTGTGAGGACAGAGCTGGGGGCCCTGAGCCATTTTTTTGTCAAAGAAGACTCCAGAATGCCATGGTTTTGTTATGAGCATCAGCAGAGGCAACAAAGGATCAGCAAGTCCTGGAGGCAGAGCAGAGCCAGGAAGTCCTTCCCAGGATGGTGGCTCCTCAGACACTGCTGGGGAAGGAAATTTCAAAGCGGGAAGACATATCGTTGTGTAGGCAAAATATTTCCTTCCTCCCCTACTGTCTGGTCTTGCTCTGCAGCAAAATTACAAGCAGAGTTCAATTTTAACAAGGTCTTGCAATCAGTTATGCAAAATTTTAAGGAAAATTGTAGTCATTTGTATTATCCATAATTATGTCTCTTTGCTATCAATCAAACTGTAAAGACAACTATGGTTGTCCCCCTCCTAACCACCACAACAACAACAATAATAATAATAGCAACAGAAAGTAAATAAAGGATTATCAGTGCTTTTCATCACAGCTTCCTACCAATGCTTTCCTGTTAATTTTAAGAGCAGGAAAAAGTGGTGTGAGACTGACAGATGGACAGTGTCCTCTGCTCAGGAGATAGGAACAACAGTGGATTTTATTATTCTTAGAGTTTCTTAGACTAATGTACCCACCCCAAGATTCCTGCAAAGCATCCAACACCCTCAGCACGACTTGGTGCAACATTCCCCACCCACGTGAAGTTATGGATGGGCTCCAGCTGCCAGAAGAAAAGCCCAGGCTCCATGCCCAGGGAACAATCTGGTAGAGAGAAGGAAAAAAACCCAAGAAGAAGCTCACTTGCAAATCCGAGCTGAATCATTGGCTATTTGCAGTCTTTGTAGCTGTCAACCCACCTGGAAAAAGGTGATATTGTAGGAAATTGCAGTGGATACCTAAAGCAGTGATTTCCTAAGCAGAAATAAGTGCACAATGGGGAAGGAATCCAAGGCTGAGCCATGATGTGTTGTAGCAAACTGTGCTGGCAGCAATCCTGCAAAGGGATACACAGGGCAGGGCATGGGGGCAAAAGCACCTTGGTTTGGTGTGTGCCCAGAGGCAAAGGAAAACCTTGGTTTGGTGTGTGCCCAGAGGCAGGGGAAAGGAAAACCTCGGTTTGGTGTGTGCCCAGAGGCAAAGAAAAACCTTGGTTTGGTGTGCTCCCAGAGGCAGGAAATGGAAAACCTCAGCCCTCCATCATAATTTCGGAGTCCTCAGCTGGAGTTCCTCACTGGTCTGACCAAGGTGGATCCAAGCTGGTTCTGGTTTCCCATCCTTTCCCTGACTGCCCCCTCTGCTTCAGGCTCAGGGACACCCTTGTCTCCCCTGCTGCCTGGAAATGGGTCTCTTGGCTATTTGGAGATGGGTTTTGGATCCCCCTTCTTGAAAAAGTTCTCACATTGGAGGCAGAGATGTGGGAAGGAACACAAAGGGCTCTGACTCTATTCAGCTGTTACCCACCCTGATTAATTTTCCCGCTAATGACTCTCCAGACGTGGTGATACATGGGGCTCTGTCGGTGACAAAAAAAATTGAACTTTTACTAATTAAGTAGAACATCTTCATGGGGTGAAAGGTTTTGCTAACGAAAGTAACTCACTAAGAATTATGTTGGCTGGAGACTGCTGCTGAGATCCAACAGGGAAGGGAGGGAGAGAAGCATGAAATATTCACTGCAGCTACCAGGCCAAGATCTCATTCCCAGGGTGTCCCTGCACAGAGACCGCGCAGTGCCACATTTCCTTGGTTCCTGGCTCAGGCTGGATATCAGGAAAAATTTCTTCACTGAAAGGGATCCTGCCATGTTGGGGAGGATGAAATAGGAAAGCCTTGTAAATATGATTACCTGGCAAAAGATGCTGAGAATATGGAAACTATAAGCGAGACTGAAATGAAGACAAGCTTTGAGATACCAAACCCCAGTTACTAAATAACTGGAAAATAATGGTGTGGCCACTGAAGGGAATCCCCTTTTGATTAAACAATCCCCTCTGCTTGCAGACAGCTCCAAGGGTCAGAGCAGACCCTACCAACTTGGCAGAGGGTCCAAAAAGCAGTTTTTAGGGTTTAAAATGTAACGCTGTATGGTAATGGAATGACTCTCATAGGCTGTATGTAAATGTTGTAGGATTTGTAGCTTGTTCTAGATTGGTAAGTGAAAATTAGAATATTCAGCACAGAAGATGATTTGTTGTATTGTAAACGGCAACCATGGGATTCTGTATTCTATTCTGTATTCTGTTCTATTCTGTACTTCTCTTCTCTCTCTCTCTCTCTCCCCTCTCTGCCCTGCTCTGAGCTGTGTCTGGCAGCTCCCAGCAGCTCCCCTACACCCACACCTTTCCCAATAAACCTCATGCTCTAAGACCAAACTCCAGAGATCTCTCATCTCCATCCCGACCATCTGAAACAAACCGAACCAAACACCACAGACAGCTATCCTACAGTGCCAGAGGAACACATCCCAGCCAAGGCATGGAGGAGGGAGCTCTGCTCTGCTCTTGCAGAAAGGTGAAAGGTGAAACACCAAACTGGCCTGGTCTTCCCTCCTCAGCGAGCTCTGGAGAGGGGCTCCTGAAATGAGCCAGCGGTGATTTCCACCTGAAGACACTCCACGTGTTCTGCAGCTTGGCCTCTTTCCACTTCCCTCCCCTTTCCAACCAACTTCTCTCTTGCTGCAACGCTCGTCCCTTTGTAATTCTATTGTTGCCCTTTCACAGAGAGATTTGTGGTGTTTTAACCAAGAACCTACATTAAAATATCAAAACCTGTCATTAAATATTTATTTTCCTCAGCTAGTTGTAAAGGCAGGAGGAAATTGGGGGAAAAAACTGTCAGAAAGGAGCACAGTATTCACATTTTTTGAAGAGACTGTTTATGGTTATGTTGCCTGAGGGACATGCAAAGACAGAATCACAGAGGCCATGGTGTTAGCTTTTCCTCCTTGCACTCTGCTTCCCTTTCCAGTGGCCTTTTTCTATTCTAGGATTCAGCTTTCTGTGCTCAATTCTCCCCTTCCATCTCCTGTGTAAATCAAGGTTAGCTCCATTCTGGTCAGTGACGCAGCCAAAGACACAGATCCTCAGCGGGGTGGAAATATGGGATTGACCCCCACCTGTGTGCCCCTGGACAGCCCTCCTGTGAGTGCCCCTTCCTCTCCTCTCCTGTGATGGGAGCCAAGAGCAGCTCTGCTCCAGGCACTAAATAAAATGACTAAAATGACATTAATAAAAATGACGTAAAAAGTGTGGCACCTGTGCCTGCCCGAGGTCTGCACCATCTGCTCCAGCTGCACACGAGGGAAATGTGGAGGTGGGGCAAGAGGGCAGGAATTAAATTAACAGGTAGCAGGCAGCAAGTCATCATTAGATGACTTTCCTTTCCTAGGAGGAAACTGCCTGGGATCTGTGGTAACACCAAGTGCTGGAATCTCTGAAAATGTCAGGAACCATCCAAGAGGCTTCTGTGACCACAGCTGGGGGTACCTCCATAAATCTGCCTCTCAGCATGGCTGTAAGGGTTTGCCCCTAATTCTGGTTTCTGCTATGCACCATAACAGCTCCTTGTTCCCCAGACCTCCTGCACAGCCAGGCTGAGATCTGCAGGCAAATTGCTGCTCTTCAGCCCAAAGAAGTTTTTTACAGTGAGGGTGGGCAGGCCCTGGCACAGGTGCCCAGAGCAGCTGTGGCTGCCCCTGGATCCCTGGCAGTGTCCAAGGCCAGGCTGGACAGGGCTTGGAGCAGCCTGGGACAGTGGAAGATGTCCTGGATGACCTTGAAATGTCCCTTCCAACCCAAACAATTCCAGATTCTGTTGTTCAAGCCCTGTGTGCGATGGCACTGTGCATACAGCCCACACAGACACAACGTTCCAGGAGCCTTGGCCACTGAACAATTCCATTTCCACTTTCAAAAGGGCTTAGTCTCCAGTCCCAAAACGCAGAACATTTGGCTGGGTTTCTCCACTTCTCTACCAGACACAGACTCCAGTGTCAAGCCCTCCATTTCTGGGGTGTGTAACAATTTCCTGACAGCAGCCTGCTCTGCTCTGTGCTCACACACATCCCTGGACACTCAGGATTTGCTGTCACCTGATTTTCAAGGCTTTTCATTTTCATCTGCAGGTGACAGCACTGAGGGAGCCAAGCGATTATGGCAACAAAACTCCAATAACCCAACAGGTTGTGAAACAGCTGCTCAGCACCAGCAGCAAGCACAGATCTGCTGGAGGCTGTTCTGCAGGAATTCAGGGGCAGCCTGGTTAAAGAGCAGGGCTGGAGCCCCTGCCTGCTTCATCCATCTCAGGGGACCTGTGCGTGAAGGGCAGGGATTTTTCTGAATGAGGATGATGCCTTAAGAATTCTTAGCTTCTGTTCTTTGTGTGCCTGTAGCTTGGTGTGTAGTTTTGGGCTTCATATAAAATGCTAAAAACCTCTGTTCCTAGCATTTTAGACAAAACAATTTCCTCTGAGTGGAAATCCAAGGACAGTTCGCTGCCTCAGAGCCCCAAAATATGTAACCAACAGAGAATTGGGGGGAGCAGGTTTGGGGTGGTTGACATCATCACCTGAAGGTGGAGTTGGAGAATTGAGGCCTGATGTGTTAATAGACAGAAATTATAAAATGTGAAGACCTCATGACTCAATATCCATTTTAGGTGTAGCCCCTAGAGTATGCTTTGTCTACCCTAAATGTACCTTAAATGCCTTTAATAAATTAATCTGCTTTTATTCTCCTAACTTTGTCTAGTCCTCTGTTTCAGATAAGTCTGTTTTAGGCATCAAGGAGCTGAAACAAAAGCAGCAACACCAATATCAGACATTTTGCACTCAGCATCCCAAAATTCAGGCCTTTGAAATTTGGGATTTGCATTCACAGAGGCTATTCAGATAAAGGGAGGACACCTCACATGGAGGATGATGATGTGGAGACTGCTGAAGTTTCCATTCCCAGTATTTCACCTTTTTATCTGCATTACCTGATTAAAATACTTCCCTCCTCTTGAGAAAATACCAACGGGTGTTGACATTTGTTAAGTGATGATCAGATAAGAAATTGAAAGAGAAGGAAAAAAAGTGATCCCCAAAATCATCTCACCTGCAGGAGACCAAAAAAAAAATAATCCATTCACAATGAAAATTTTTTGCCCAACCTTGGAAGCTGCAGCAGTGCTGGCACAAGGGCTGTGCTGCAGTCTGGGATGTGGGGAAAGCACTCCAGAAAACAGAGTTCTACAGCAAAGATGGGATTATTTGGATTTTCCACCCCATTACATCAAGTGCCCTTTTCCCTCTCCATCACTCCCTAAAAGTGCTTATAATATGTAATTTAACTTCAGAAAATTAATCATCTCCTGTAATTTTTTTAATTGCATCCCCACTCAGGTATGACTGTATTTCTGGTGGGTAAAAATTAAATATTTCACCCCTAAGCCCAGAGACCTCGGTTACAAAAGATTTTCTTTTCTTTCCTTCTTTCTTTAGGACTTTCTTTTTCTCAGTGCTCAGTTTTGTCACAGAACAAATGAGCACAGAAACTACAATACCAAGCTGGCACTCCCTGAGACATTTCATAATAATAATTAAATGAATTGTTTTGAGCTGCTCAGCTCTTTGATGTGTTTCAGGTGGTTTTTTTTTTTCCCTTGTCTGTCTGGGAAATGGGGAAGACTCTGCCAGGTGCTGGCCCAGGTACAGGGGAATAAAAAAAGGAAGATTTCTTTGAGACACAAATAAGATCCACGTTGGGCATGACTCAGCACCTCATGTCAAAATTTGGCCCATATCAAGAGGAACACAAAAGGCTGATCACAATGAGCAATAATCCAAAAATACGCTGGCAAGAGGCGTGTACTGTGGATTTCAGAGCGGGGCATGACAATTAGAGCTGTGTAAGATAGTCACAGGGACAAAAATAGATCCCAATTCCAAGGTGCCTTTGAAATGTGGGATTTGCATTTTTTTGTGTGCGCGCTTTCAACTCAAAAATAGCACCTTGGTTCAATAGAACGGGCAAAGTGAGAGGATAAACCCAAATATTATTAATTTTAACAATAATAAAAATCTGGAAGAAACCCAGGAGTATCGTTTGTGTAAGATTTAACACAAAGGATTGCACTTTGTTTTATTTTCCTTTAACAAATCTGTTTCTAATTCTAGTCACTGGAAGAGAAATACTCCCATCTTTTCACAGTCAGAGACATCTCAGGTGAAGAGGATGCCCCATGATTCAGGAACCCATATTCACGTTCTTGATCTTCCACTGACGTCTGGGGGAATTAAATGCTCTCCGTTTTTTAGAGGTAGTTAAGTGCCTAGTGGGACTCTCAGATGCACTTCAGAGCCTGGCAGCTGTACACATAATTCTTTGCATGTTTCTCTTTCTCTCTCTGCACCACAGGTGATGGGAACGGCAGGATTTCCTCAACTGCCATGAAAAAGACAGCAAAATCCTTAGACAGAGCACACAGGATTTAAAGACAGGCATAACCAGCAGATTTGGAGGAGCTTGGTTTAAAAAATAAATTAAAAATTTAAAAGTTCTCCGCTTTTCACTCTCAGCAATCCAATCTTTTGACTTTGCCCCACTGGCACTTGTGCAGGGAGGGGAAGAGGCTCTTCTTGGCCCAGGGTGTCCACCCAAAGCAATTCAAAGACCTTATTTGCAATTCTCATTATTAATATTTCAGTCTGGATTATAAAGATGCTTCCTGCAGCTCCTATTTTGACTCTTTCAGCCCTGTTCCGAGTGCTGAGCTCTTTTGAAGCCACTTTGGGATGGCCCCACAGGTTCAACCCATCAGTCAGCTCCCCCTCTGCTTTTTCTGGAAATTTCCTTCCCAGTGGCTCTGAGGAATTTCCCTTTCCATGGGCACAAATCCCACCCTGAGCACTGCAGTCCTTGCCTGACTCCCTCTTTCAACCCTCCAGCACTTTCCAGGTTCTGCCTCAGATAAAAACATCTTCATGCTGCTGTGTTTATTCCGTTCCCTGCCTCTAACAGCATTTTCCAAGGTCTTTTAGGTGGCTGATGCACCATTAGGGCACACAGCTGAGGCCTGAAATCCTAACATTTTCCACATTTTGTAAAACAGCTCATTACCAAAGCTGGCATTTCCCTGTAACTGCTCCTCCGACTTTCTCCCAGACCTCCAGACAAAACTTGATTTATTTTTTGGTGCTTTAACACCTCTCCCTCCTCGGTTCTTTTCTGCAAGGAGGGGTTGAAACAGAAAAATTTGTTCATAAGAAAAAAGGAACTTGTGCCTGTTGCTCTTGAGGCCACCCCACTCATGTTACACCTTTTAAATGGACTCTGCCAGCCCAGGGATCTGTCCAGTCTTGGATACAATTGGGTACAAAAATCCTTAAAACAGATCCCAGGAGAGCAGTGAGGAGGAGCACACAGACCAGCCTGAATGCTGACAACATCCATCACCTTTCAGCTTCCTGGAGCCCATATATTCCCTCACTTTTCATTGCAAAATAAATCCCTGCTCCCTCCAGGGTTTGGGTTAGATACCACCCATGGGAATACGTTGGGAGGCTGAGTCTGGGTCTGATCAAGATGAAGAGCTCAGCTCCCTCCCCACTCCCCTTTGGCTCTCCCATGCTCTGACATCTCTTTGGACAAACGGGGTCACTCTGGGGTTTTTTGGTAGGAATTAGCTGCCACATTTCACAGCTGAAAGGAAGCTACAGCCAGGGCCATCCTCAGTGGTGATGGATTTTTGAAGAAACACGAGGTCATTACTGAAAATTTGGCCATGTGTGCCAAGGTCAGCCCACGAGAGCTCAGTGTGATGAGCAAACCTGGCCTGGGTGTTAATTGATGGGCCCTGCAAAACCATCCCCTTCTAAAATAGCATTTTCAGGCCAATCAAAAGACAGTGGTGCCAAGCTCCAAGGCTTGTCCAGATCATCACAGCTCTGCCAGATCTAAAAACACCCTCAGAGCTCTGGACAGGGATGAGGGAGGAGAGGGAAAGGGTTGATCAGAGCCCATGGAGCATCACTGAGCAGCTCAAAGCTGTCATTTGTCCTCACCTTCTTCCCATTTCTCTCCCTGCCATGTTCCTCAGGCTATGGAAGATGCTCAAAAGCAAGGAGCTGACCAGCCTGATGTAGATAAAGGAGGGTATTCCCAAACTACCATCTGCAAGGGTCTTTGCACTTCATTTAAAAAATTAAATCTCACGGATTGTGTCAGAAATGCTGCAGACAAGCTCAATCCCAACCCATCCACAATGGAAAAGGCAGCCCAGGGAGCTGCTTTGGGAAGTGCTTGTCCCATGGATGCCCTCTGAGAGCATCTCCAATGACAGCTTCCATCAGACAGCTCTGACCTGAGCAGTCCCTGACCACCATTCCACAGAAACCTTCTCCTCTGCCTCTCCACAGCCCATCAGCACAAAGACACACATTCTATTTAACACTTTTCTTAATACTTCCTGGGTGACAAATTGCATGAGACACACAGAGGGAGGGTGTGGTGGCTGGGGCTCAAATATGAGACAAGAGAAATGTCAGTCCTATTTATACCTTTGGCCCAGACAAAACACATGCCTCAGAGCGGCCTTCACACTTGGTTTTTTTTTTTCCGTCAGCTGTTTTTGTAGCACTTTGGGAATGCTTAGGTAAAAAGGTGAATTGTCATCACTTTCTGCCCTCATCACTGGAAAACTGAACCACTCAGACCTCAGGAAATTTGGCTTTTCTATTTCCATTTCTATGTGACCCTTGAGCAGTTCTGAATACCAGGAAGCTCAGATGACCCAGCTGACTTCTCTCTGTAACTCCATTTCTGATTTAATTGTCCGTACTGAGAAACTCTGTCCCAAAGGATCTCCAGTATTTCAATCACCAGACTCTCTCAGCTAAACAGCAGTACCTAAATCCTTGTGTATTCTAGAAGTGTGATGGGAATTATGGACTATTTTTTGAAGTCATGAAAAATCTCCATTGATACAGTGAAAGGCAAAACTGGAGTTACTGTGAATTAACCTTGGATTTAGCTACCCAGAATAAACCCAAAGATAAAGCCACCTTTACCTCTGAGCCACCACGATTTTTATCCCTCTTCCCTTCTCCCTTCCAGCTTGACAGAATGGCAGAAAACCAAGATCAAGGAGAAACAAGCCACCAGCACCAAACCTCTCTTCAGCAAAAGCCAGCCCGGGAAGTTTGTTGCTCTGTCAGCAGGAAAAGCAATATCGAGCTTTGAAAAATTAATATGATGCTCACTTGCTGTCTAGTTCCTCCTCTGCTTGTCAATAATTCTGTTCATTCCACGAATATTAAACCTGTTTGCCAGAGCCCTTAATGTGACAAGAAGCTGACGCCTGAAAGCACGATTACTTTCAACTACACATCATATTTAATTTATTACATAACCTGGTGTTATTGCTTTTATTGATGAACTGTACAGTGTAAAATGATTATTTGTTAAAGATTTCTCTGTAGTAAAGGAAAATGGGGGGAAAAAAAGAAGAAGAAAAAGAGAAAAATCTTTACTGCCCCAGAAAGCTGCTTGTAAATGCTTTTCTGAAAAGATTCAGGACTGAGAGTTACTATTATTACCTGATTTTTGGCTCTTTGCACTGCAGAGCAGATCCACCTTCCTCCATCACTTAATTCAATCCCTCACCGACACAGAGACAAAGCAGCACAGGAGCAGAGTGAAGCTTTTCCTGATGGGATGATGCATGTGGAACCCTTCCCTGCTCTGTGCCATTAAATCCAGGTGCTTTGTTTGGGCAGGAAAATCTAAATCCCACATCTCAGCTCGAGCTGCGTTTTCTCCTCTGTTTCCCTGTAATGTGATAAGAGCTTATTGGTCTCTGCCATTGACACCCAGGGACTGCCTTGGCCCAGCTCTGACGCAAATGTTCCTCTGCTGCTGCACATGGGCAAGATGAGAGATGAGATTCCTGCCTTGAAGGAACATTTACCCTGATTTGGGGAGGTAGGAAATAACGGAGCTTGGTTTGTGCATATGAGGAGCAAAGGAGCAGAGAGACATTGGAATTAGCGCTCATATGGCAACTTAATTTCAATAAAGAGACCTTTTCTTTGACTTCCAAGTTTCCCCCCATGGAGTGGTCGGTATTTTTATGGGTGCTAAAGGATGCAGATATCTTGGGTGACTGCTGTGGATGCTGATGGTTGAGTCACTGGATCATCCCCACTGTCTATTTGTTATTTTAGGCTTCCAGTTCAGAGGCAAAAATGACAATGTGAGAAATGTCTCATTTGGGCAAGTCAGCACTGAGAGGTTGTGGTCCTCATCCAACACTTCAGCTCCCGAGGACGAGAGGCTGAAAAACCCTCTGGACCTTCCACTGAACCTCTGTGGGCCGTGACATCCTAATTCTAGACCCACAGACTGAGAATATCCTAAAAATCCTGACCACAGCAGGTGACTGCAGAGGAGCCAAGAGGTCCCCAGCAGAGTGTCCCACCAGAGTATTTTAGTCCTGACACCGCTCCTCTCCCAGAAATACATGGCTTTAATTTGTGAAGTGGTGGGGTTGAAGCTCAGTCTGTAAAAAAATGGATTAAAAAAACCAAACCACAGAGGAAATGCATTACTCAGTCCCAAGTTTTAGAAATTAATTATCTGCCGATTCCTGAAATCATGATACCAACTGGAGTTTTATCTCTGGTTTCACTCAGGTAGCAACACAGCATTTTGAACAGAAGGAATTTTGAAGTCTGCAAAGTGAATGGAGATGTCCCTCCTGATTAAAAGGTGCTCTGCATTTCCATAATGCACTGGGAGAAACGTAGTCTCAGAAGGGTTCTTGGGATGGTTTGATACTGAAACAGATGTAATGAAGAATTCAACCTGCTGCTGAGAGACATTGCTCTGGCAAATTGGTTTGAAACAATAACTACTGATGGCATTGATATGAGGAGCAACAATTAAGAAATAAGGACACCTGACTTTGGATGAATTTCTGTCCATGGCTGATTGCAAGTACCAGCTGAAGATCTTATTGCTTGGGATTTTCTAAAATAACTTTTTCCCTGTTGAGTTTTTATTTTCAAGTCTTGGACCTCATGCTGCAGATTCTCTGTTCAACCAGGAGCTTCTTAGAGGCTCTGATTTCATCCAGCTGAGTCCAAAAAACAGAAGCAAGAAATGTGATCATTTTCTTTGCAGTGTTTTGACCCAAGCTCTATTTTCCTGGGTGAAAGCAAATTTCAGGGGTAAAAAAAAACCCAAAAAACAGAAATACAAACTCCAATGGTCTGCATTCCCCAGAAAGACTCAAATAACAGGAATGATTCAACTTTGCTGTTTCATTGCCTTCCTGACCCCTGCCATTCTCTGCCTTCCTGACGCCAACAAGATCTTAACCAGGATTCTGGGAAACACAAGAGACCTGCAGCCTCTGATCACATAAAAGGAGTAGAACAGGGAAAAGAAAAGAAGGGGAAAGCAGGCCAGAATAAAGCAGATAAGCAAGGAGGAAAAAAAAAAAAAAAAAAAAAAAAAGCGAGCTACAGACCAGATAAGATTTTTAGGTGGCCCGGGGAGTTTTGCACATCCCCAAGACATTGTTGTTTATTTGAACAAGGATCTTCCTGCTCTGTCATGTGAGCACCATTTTCCTTCCTTCCCTTTCCCTGGCTCTGTTCTCTCTTTCTCTTTTCTCTGCCATTGCTCTCTAACAGCAAAACCGAGGCCTCCTTCTTTGCAGAGGGCCTGCTGAGCCAAGCAGGCCACCGCCGTGGATGCTTTGCCAGACAGCCCTTGGACTGTGCCTCGTTTTTCCCCAAATCACTGCTCCTCCTGGCAGCCCAGCCAGTCCCTCCCACGCTCCCGCCTGTGCACAATGCAGGGCCCTGCCTGGCACAGCCGTTCCTCTTCTGAAGGACATGAAAGATGCCTCACTGACACCTGTTTTTCTCCTCTCACCTCCTCGTCCCTTGTTCCAGCCATCCAGACTGAAATCTGGGGTAATTAAAATGAAAGCAGATATGGGAGGTGCAGGATTTTTTTTTTGTTTTGTTTATAAAACTCTTCCTTATCTCTGAGGAATTGACTCAGGAGTTGATTTCTCAGTTCCCTTTCTTTATTCCTGCTCTGGTGACTTCCTCTGTGCCAGGGATGTGGCTCTGAACTCCAGCAGCAGAATTTTCTCTTTGTTCCCAGTGCTGTCCCGAAGTGCTTTGCAACTCATTGAAAACCCATTAATTCCGTCTGTGCCCTATCAGATTAAAACTTCTCTTCAAATAACATTTCAAATATCAGCTGCTTCGCCTTAATATCTTCCTTCCATAACATTTCTCCCAGCTCCACACTCACACTCAGCTCCCCTGGGTGCTTCCCTTTTCTCTGAGTATTGTTGATTCTTTAAGAGCTCTTTCTGCTGATGTTCTCCACTGCCTCTTGCTCTCTCCTACCTCACCTCCTCTTTCTCTCGCCCTTATCCTATTCCTCTTCTATGAGGAGAAGCAGCAGGTCTTTTCTACATTTCCCAGTCCCAAATTTCAGCCCCAATGGGGACGTGCTGCTACCAGACTCTTCCCACTTGGGAAAGAACTTACCCAGCTACTTGTTCATCGAAACAGCAGCCTATTTCAAACTGAATTTGCTGTGCAGAAGCACAAAATCTTGGTTCTGAGTAACCCTGAAGGCCCAGCCCAGTGATTCAGCCAAGCCATCCCTGTTTCCACTGGACTGAGTTCCAATCTCTCATGGCCAGATTTCAGTTCCAGGGAACAGGGAGGCTGTGAGGTGTTTCACACCCCACCAACCTCACTGATGGGCCTGAGCTATGACTCTGCAGCCTCTGTCACAAGGTTTTCGTGGGTGGTAGCTCGTTTTTTGTTCCCACCAGTGAGCCCCAGAAGTTACGGATGCAGCATGGGGACCATGACTCAGTACATCCTCCCCTTCCTCAGCCAACACCTTCCAGATTTGGAACAGCAGAGCGTGGATGTAGGTTCAGTGTCAGCAGGCACGGGCTTGTGTAGGAGACAGAAGGGGATGACAAACACTGGATGTCATTAGAAACTCTCCTCTGATGTCACTGAGGACCTTTCAGCCTCTGCCCAGGGGCAGAAATCATCCTGGAGTTTGTCATGGTTTCTCCTGCCTGTGTTAACACTTGTCAAAGTGCTTATCTGAACTTATCCACTCCCTTAATCCTTCTCCCCTCTCTGCTTGGCTGGCAGCTCTGTGTCCCTGGGGTGCAGGAGCCCAGCCAGGGCTGAGGGACAGCTGGGCTCCAGCCAGGGACACAGGGCAGGAGCCAGCAAGGGGCAGCAGTGTGGGCAGGGGGAAACGGTGACAGCCCATAAAAACCACCTCTCACCCAGGAAATGTGTGTTTACCTGGGGAAAGAGAGTGGGAAATGGGTTTGGAGAAACCAAGCACAGCAGGGATGGGGGAATGTGAGGGTGAGATTGTCCCCTTCTTGCAGGTCCCTCCCAGCAGGGCGTGGGGAGAACCCTTGGCCTCCTGGCAAGGGCTGGGTGGGACAGGGACAGCTCGAGCCACCCTGGGGGGCTGCTCTGGGGGGCCTGAGCAGTGTCCAACAGGGGGGACTCTAAAGCTGCTGCTGAAGAGGTCACTCAACTCTCGTTCCCAGCCATAACCCCTCAGGCAGACACCACAGCAGACCTGTGGCTTCATTCACACGCTCAGGATGATCTAACCCCACTCAGAGCTCACCTCCACACTGATCCCAGCTGATGTCCCTCCAGTCAAACCACCACAGCTCCCACTCCTTGCTGATTCCTCACAACCCAGGATATGATGCAGACAAGCATTAACACACAGCCAATTATATTTTTTCCTGGGTGGCTGAGGCAAGGGAGTTTGGTGGGGCAAAGAATTGTCTTAAAGTGGTCTGAAATATTCAGGAGGAACAAATACAAATCTCTGCATATATTTCATTCAGTGCATTTGGGGAGAGGTTGCCCACAGAGAGCAGGAATGCTCCATATGGATTTCAACCTGTGCAAGGTGGAATGGGCGCAGATGAGTAGTTTGCAATACATAATTTATCAGAGGAGTTTATCTTCTATTTTTGCTTATGGTGTTTCTCAGCTCACTTTTTTTCTTTTTCCCACAGTCCTTCATTATTCAAGCATACTTGGGGATTTTACATATATATATATTTATGTATAGATAAAATCGCTAAAGGTTTCTCTGAAGAGGTTTTAGTTGGTCTCAGTGTTTCAGTTGCAATGGGCGAGTTGAATCGCGTGTCCCTGGTCTTATTATCCTCAACAGGAGGAAGCTGCAATAACCACTGAATAGCCACGCACATTAATTTTGAAGTTCATGCTCGTCTGGAAAAATTCTGTGGGGTGAATGTTTATTGCTGCTGTTGTTATTACTGTTTATTTTATAATAGCAGGAGGAGCTCCATTGTCCCTGGTCTCCTGGTGGACACCGAGGGGTGCAAGACAACTGAAGGAACTTCATTATATGTTTGGAGGATGCATTAATACCAACGCTGCCATTATATTCTTTCTGTCTACTATTTTTTCCTGCACTGAATACTTAATTCTTCTTCAAGGACCAGCTTTAGCATATGCAAGGCCCTGTGTGAAATCAACACAGCATAATCACAGAGGAAAATTATATGGAGGGGAGCATTGGAGGCTGGAATTATGAAAACTATATATAAAAAAATCCAGACCCATGCTGACTCCTTTCTACTTCCAGCCATTCATCTAGACCTGGGCTAGTGGCACAAATAAAGAGCAAAGTAATTGGATTTGCACCATTACAAAGTAATCTTAAAGGAATTTATTTTACAATTTCCTAATCATTTCATCATTAGTAGCTCAGTTCACAGCCAGATTGTGCAATCAGCTTTCACGTGGGTTTGAAATTTAAAACAGTTCAAGGATCTTTCACACTAAAAGTGTTTCCAAAGAATGGGGATAGCCTGAAGTGAGGAGTTTTAAGGGAAGAATAGCACCCTTAAACCTATTTTACCTTGTCTCTCACCACTCAGTGAATCAGGACGCAGGAAAATCTTTCTCTGTGCTTCCCCCAAAGCCAAGTCCTCTGGTTTAGACCATTTTTGGACTAGGGACTAAAATGCAGTCGCTGTTCAAAACAAAGGCAAAACTCAGAAAAGCCAATCTCCTAATGATGTCTACAGTTTTGAAAGGAAAAAAAAGAAGAGGGAGGGAAGGCAGAAGGACTTCCTGTGATGTCCAAGAATAAAGCAACTGCAGACTGGAAATGAAGCCCCCTTTAAATGAAAGTTGGAGTCCCCAAAATCTAAGGCATCCTGCTTAATTAGGCTCTTCTGCAAAACAAAGGTAACAAATGCTATGGTGAGGCAGCTCGCGGGGTTTATTTCCTTGTTTGTTTGTCTGTTTGTTTCTGAGCCGCCAAAGAAAACTTCTCCAGGGACCTGTTTGATTCCTCTCTGCAGTCTGGGCTGGAATATTGATCCTGGAGAAGAGATGGGTGTTTTGTGTCTGCGTGGTGGAGAAGAGCTGTGGATTTTGTGTGTGTGAGCTTTGAGTATGTGACGATGTGCAAGCTTGTAGGAATGCAAGAATGGTGAGACAGGTTCGGAATTCACCTGAGAGCCCCAGAATTCATCTGAGAGCCCCAGAATTCACCTGACAGCCCCATCTCCTCCTCACAGCACCTCCTCTCTCCAAGCCCAAGCTCAGAGAAAGTCGTGCGTTGCCGTTGCTTCAAAACCCAGCTCTAATTTTCTGGCTAATGAAAGACGTATTGACAAAAGTTGACATTAAGTGGAACTAATTACACTGTAACTGCTGAATAACTAAGAAATAACTACCCTGTAATTTATGGTGCGGCACGGACTCTGTGCAGCAGCTCTCAGAGCTGCTCTGTCTGTGCTGAGCTCAGTGGTGCGTGAGCTGCAGAACTTTTCTCCTGCCAGGAGGATCCTGTGGATCCTGGACAGTGCCAGCTCTGCAAACACACTTGGCCACGACCACAGCGCAAAGCCAGCCGGGCTTGCCACAGCCCTCCGGAGCAATAGGACACATGACTGCCTCCATTGTATTCCTGGGTTTCATTCAAAGCCCTAATCCCATCTGGGATGCCCTCTCCTCGCAAGGAATCCGTGCCACCTCCTGCAGCAGCTTCCCAGTGTGGATATCAAGGTCTGGGGTATATCAAAGGGCTGGTGTGGGGTCAGGTTTGCTGCCTGCTGTAATTGTGACACCAAACTCATTCCTCTACTCAAATAATTTGTCAAAAGAGGCGTTAAGCACAGAGCTGGGAGCAGGCGAAGGCAAGATTCCCTGTTTTCACAAGGAGGATGGGGTGTGCCAAGGGACAGTGGGAATCTCTTCCATACATCACTGTCACACAGCAATATCAGCATCCAGCTCCGAAGAGGAGTTTAAATGGGCCCTGTTCCATCTGATCAAACTCAGAATTTCTTAGACTTCATCATTAAAGTTGATGAGAAAACAGGCATTTGGTCTCCAGAGAAATCTGGCAACTAAACTTTTGTTTATGTCTCAGATAGGACCAAATCAGGAAATATGGGTTTGAAATATTTCTGTTCAGAAGTTACGCCACCACCTACTGAAGTGCTTCATTTTGATATTATTGAAGCACAGTTTAGTACTGCAATACTGGATGGTATATAGATATGTAAGAGAATAAAATTAAGATTCTAATATAGAAGTGAAAACAAGTGGGAAATAGAGCAGGAAAAAAGTTGAAATAATAAAAAATTTAAAATCCATTTTGATTCCAAATTGATTCAATATTTTGCCTTTGAAATGTCATTGGAATTAGAGTACTCCAATGAGGCATTCACAATTTTACCTATTACCTAAAGAAGAACAGCCTTCTCCCAGGGGGAAAATGTTCCGTAGACCAATTTACAACCGAGTACAAGCCACAAAATTTTTAGCCTGGAAACTCTTCAGCGCAGAAGTCAGAACTTTGTGCTTTGGTGGTACAGCTCCAAGCACAGCAGGACAGATCTCCAGGCACCCTCTCCACTGAAAGCACAAATAATAGAGCTGTTGGTCAGGAGATTTGCTGATGAGCCCCACAGGAAGGTACAGCGTGCATAAGAAAACCGGAGAATTTGGAGGTAATGAGAGAAGGGAGTGAGAAAAATCACCCTGTGTTGGAGACAGGAAGACAGACAGAGAAAAAAGAGTGAGATTGCAAAGATAGACAGGTGGGAGAAAGAGAGAGAGGTGCAATTCAGCTCCTGCTCCTGCCTGATTCGTTCCACCTCCATTATCATGCACCAGAACAACTCATTCTTCTTTTTTTTCCAGAAAGCGTAATAATGTTCCACAGGTGAAGGAGTTATCTCAGCTTTTCTCTTTTCCAGCAAAGCTAACACTCAGTACATGAAATAAAGGTTATCTTGAAAAATAGACGCTGCAACTCGCATACAAAGGAGCCCTTTCCTGTGACAAGGGAGTCTTTTCTGAAGGGGTCTGTTAGGTTTTGTGCTCAGAAGAAAAAGGGGAAGGAAATGGAATTGACTGCTTAGTCCCCCTGCCAGGTTGCCAAATTGACTTTTGAACAGGAGCTGGGAGGCTCTTTCCCATGGCATGAAGAGGGGGATGGCAAGGGTGGGGATGGAGAGGAAGGGAACGCTGCTGGCTGCACAGGGGATTGGGCCAAAACTCACCTTTCACATCTCTCCCAAATCCATGAGGTCATGGATTCTGTGAAGGGCAAAGCCCTCGTGCACAGAGCCCCAAATGCACCACAAAGGGCAGGAAAAGACAAATTTCCCATGGGCTGTGTGTCAGGATGACTGAAGCACAGCACACAGCTGCCCACACCGAGGGGAGTACAGCATAGTGGGACTGGTCCTTTTAAAGCAAACCCTAAAATTGTTTCCAAAGACAGATCCTTTAAATCCTCATTTATATGACTAAATAAAAGGCCTGGCTGCAGTTTTCCATGAAAGGCCAGTGTGAACTGCATTAAATAACACACCAAGCCATGCCAAGGGTTCCATGGGACACAGCTCAGTGGTGGCTCCTTCCAGGTGTCCCTGTGCTGATGAGAATGAGCAGGGACAGCTCCTGGGCAGCATCTCCAGGGATCTCAGGTGTGTCTTTAGTATTCAGCTGGAATAGGTCTGGGTGTGTGCATCCCTAATTTCCTTGCAAGAGTCGCCTGTCACTTTTATGTTCTCGGATTCCTACAAAAGCCCTTACAAGAAGGGATGTATTTACTGTACTAGCAGCTCCTGTCATTGTGATCAGCACTGGGGTGAAATACGGATTTTTATTCTCGCTGAATTTTGTTTTCTTTTTAAATAATTGACAATAATTTTGTGACGCTCCAGAAGTTTGTCTTCCCTCACATCAAACTGTTGGAAGTGTCTGAGTAGCTCCAGTGCTCACCGAAAGCCTTGAAGTGTTGACGCAGCTCAGAGTGATATCACACACCTTGGGCTCAGCTGTGCAGCTTAGTCAGTCAAATATTCCCTTGTTTAGAAGGCACTGGACACCATTGTGGATGCTGGTGACACGCTGCCATTTCAGGATTGGGAAATGAGGCTCTTTTCAAATCCTTCCTTCCACCCCTCTGAGGATCCCTTCCCATTGTCTGCAGTGAGCTGTGGTTCAAAGACTGTCAGAGCACATAAACATGACACAGTAACTGAGAACATCAAAGAGTATTATGTTTTCCATACATAAAGAGTGACAAGCTGCCTAACACTTTATATTAAAAATTCAGACAAAAAACAATTCAAGAAAAATCAAAGCAAAGTCTCCAAGAGAGAGTCAGACGCCACGCGTTTGTTACACGCTCTTATCTTTTTTGCCTTGCAAAGTGTCCTTTAAACTCTGCTCCTAAAAATATGTATCTAAAATCTTGTTTTCAGCAGCTATTGTCTGTAGGGAAAGGAAAGGTATGTAAGTGTTGTGGGGAGTCAGCTTCTGGAAGGGAAACCTCTGCCATTCCATGAGGCAAAGCTGGAAGGGATCCTGGGAGACAGCAAAGTCCATCACCACAGCCACCATCCATGGTTAAATCCCCTAAATTTGGATTTATGGACTCAGCTCTGGTGCTGTAAAGAGATGATCCAGGCACCACTGAGTAAAGAAAGAAGAGGTGTAAGGACAGAAGACATGAGACCCTCTAAGCAGCAAAATAACTGAATTAATGACATGTAAAACCAACGTGAGGCAGAGGAAAAGCTGTTGAAGAGCAGAGGCAGAATAAAGAAGAGTCAGCTGCTTCTCTGACATAGAAGGCCTTGGCATGAGCTGGGCACTCTTTGAAAAATGATAGAAATATTAAAGGAAACATTCCGTTTCAAAGAACTGAAAATCACAGTGAATTGGGTTCAAATTTAGTGAGGAAGTTTGGAACAAAAAAAACCAAAAAGGAACAGAAGGAATTTTGAAAATCTTTAAACATTTCAAAACTTTGTTAAAAAATTTATAAGTTTTATACTAAGCTTTTCTTTGTTTCACATCAGCATTCTCATTTTATAAATCAGCTTAAAGTAAAACTAGGTGAAGAGGTTAAATAACTTTGAGAAGAGACCTTCAGATCTTAAGCAAATGCAGTGCTCCAGATGAAACAAAGGATTGCACTTTTCTTTAAATGCTTTCTTTTCCTTTCATTCTCCTTTCAAATATATTTTCAAACTCTAAATGATCTGAAGTGCATTTTGTCCTTTGACACTTTTATTTAGCTTCTTTTGCAAATATGTATTTAAAAAAATGTTCTTAACTTAGCTCTTATCACTGATAACTGCTGGAAAAATACATAAAACCAGCTGTTGTTTGGACAGTGTTTGAAAGGGCTTCAATAACAAAATGGCCAAAGGGACTGGGGAAGATTCAGGGAAAAAATCCTGTGTGAGCTTCCACTGGAGCACTGAAGTGGTTCATCACACCCCTCAATTCCCTGCCTCCTCTGCACATCCTCCTCCCCAATCCCTGAAATGCCATCCCATTTTAATAGCTCCTGCTGCCTCTCTGGGAAAGAAACGAAGCTCCAAGTGGCATTTCTGTGCTTAAAATGACCACCTGGTGATGGCCTCAAGCTCATTCCTTGCGCAGCTCGTTCTGCCTCTGAACCCAGAGATTATTGGGTTTGCTCCATCCTTCGTGCCCTCTAAGCTGTGCCTGGAAAATCAGGGGCTTTTGGGGAGCCACCAAAGCTTGTGCACAGAATATCCCCAGCTAATCCGAACCAGAGGCACGTGAACTGTGATTGGACTTGATTTGATTCCTTTTTTTTGTTCCTGTTTTCTTCTGCGGGTGGTGTTCTCTCTGTTCCTATTTACAAGCCAGGGGTTATTTGAAGTGGGTTATTTATTTATTTATGCACTTCTATTATCACAAGAACCAAATTGCAACCTTCAAGAAAAAAAAAAAGTGTTTGTGAAGGGCGGTGGCGGGGGGAGCCAACAAATTGAAGTCAGAGAAAGGGGGCTACATCTTTATCAAAAGACAACATCAAATTAATTTCTCTCTTGGTCTCAGGAACTCATGTAAAATTTATAGGCAG
>VZRL01003383.1:0-32287 GCA_013397895.1 Origma solitaria
ACCGGGATCGGGACCGGGAGCGGCACCCACGGCTGCCCCACCGCCCGGGCTCCGCAGTCGGGCGTGTCCATCCCCCCGCGCAGCAGTCCGATCTCCGAGCAAAGGGGTCTTGAAGACCTATAGGGACAGGACCAGTGGGATGGAGTCACACTGCCACTGGGTGTTGCGGGGAAATTCCTCGGCGTGAGGGCGGTGAGGCCCTGGCACAGGGTGCCCAGAGAAGCTGTGGCTGCCCCATCCCTGGAAGTGTTCCCGGCCAGGTTGGATGGGGCTTGGAGCAGCCTGGGCTAGTGAAGGTGTCCCTGCCCATCGCAGGGGGTGGAACTGGGTGGGCTCTGAGGTCCCTTCCACCACAAACCATTCCAGGGGTCTGTGCTTCCAGCAGGGCAGGCTGGGCACAGCTCAGGCTGGCACTGCCGCCCTGAGCCCCCCAGCGATGATACTCGTGCCCCGGTGCAGGGTCTGGCCCCTGACAAGAGCTGCTCCAAAGGCAGGGATGTTTCCCTGCGGCTAAAACACCTCCATCCGCACCCTCCAGACAGTTTCTGGAAAGCCAAGCCAATGCTGCCCGAGTGGTTTCTCCTTGGCAATTAAGGACGTGGGTCATCCTGCAGAGCACATGATCGGGCTGATGGATGTGGCTGTGCTGAGTAGGCATAAGAGAGTGCTAATGAACTGTGTATACCTTGGTTTCAAGGGGAGGCTACATCCCGAAGTAATTTATTTTCGTGCTGTAAAATAAATAGTCAAGTCGTATTTTGATGGCAGAATCAAATACCCTGTGCTAAACTCTGGGTTTGGTTATATAAGGATAAAAGCAGTGTTTATACCCCATTTCGATCAGAATTTTACTTCATTTTAGAACTTGACCTTGAGCTTTTCTTTTTGCTCATTGTTTTGTTGTTCTGAAAGTAGTTCATTTTTCATCAGATTAAAATTTTCATGCTGTTCCCTGAGCTGTATATGCTGAAAACATTACTTTTTCTACGGACAGTGGTCTATAAAGTAACATTTAAATAATCTAGTAAATATTTCAGTCGTTGTTCTGCAGAGGAAGGAAAATAAACCATTGAGCAGAGTTGAAACACAATTTCCCCAAGAAATAATCATGGAGTTATTTATAGGGGGTTTGATGATTTTTTTAATGACATTTTCAGTCCATGACTAAGGCGTAACCCAATGGATCTTTAATCATCTTTTAATTCTTACGACCTCAGCATTCTTCCTGCTGCTGTTTGCTCAAGCTGGACCCACTGTGATTTGTTATTGTTTTGTCATCATTAATTGACATGCTGGTACTTTCACATCTTCGTCAAAGTCAGACCCATGAAAAATAATAAAATTTGAACCAGTTTATTAAATCTTGTGCTGTTTTATTCATACTAAGAAAATAAAGCACAGACAGTGTGGGCTGAGACCTCAGGATGATGTGCTTTTGTCATTTCCACGTCCCTTGGGTACCATGGCAGTCTGCTATAAAAATCCAGCCAACAAAGAAATGGTGAGATTTTGTGAGCTGTGTGAGCAGGAGAAATGTACCCATGTGTGTTTGTCGGTGTGACGCCCACACACTGCTGATTCCAGAGCGTCCCCTCTCCCCACTGGTCAGGCACATTAAATACTGACGGCAGCTGTAAGGGCAGTGTATGCTCCTGAAGAGAGATTTAATGTAAAGATCATTTCTTGTAAGATGCTGAATTTTTATCTATGGCATAGAAAACAGACACCATATTAAATTTAGCAACACTAACTATTGTCCTGTATTGGTTTTGTGGGCTTTTTTTTAAATGAGAGATTAAGTCTCTGTTTGGAAAATAAATCCGTCTATCTGTGCACATTTTCCAGATGAGTTGCAGGGCAATTTCTAAAAGCTCTTTCTAAAGGACAGTTCTGATAAAATTATAATTTGCTGAATTGGATTAGTAAAAATATTCCGTGCTTAATGAGGTTTAGGAAACAAATCTCTCTGCTGAATATGAGTGTGCACTGTGTGAGTGAGAAGAGAGAACTATGCAAATAGGATATGCTTTTTCTGGGGTGCAGAGCTAAGACATCTGGAAAAGGAAAAAAGAAAAGCATTATTTCCCTGTGTCCTGAGATGCCTCAGCCTCCAGTGTGCGATACAGAAAAAAGCACAGAGGTGCAGAAAGCCTGAAGTACTGGGTAAAGCTGAAAGAACACAGAGGGAAGGATGTTTGCACTCACTGTAAAATCAGTTGAAGATTGGTTCTTCTGTGAGAATTTCAAAGAATAATGAGTTTGGTAGACAAAATTATGTCATCCCTTTTTGTACTGTGTTTGCCTTCTCATCCTGAGAAAGGTACCAGGCAGGTCCTTATTCTTGAATACTTGTGTGTGAATCTTAGTGTAAAAATATGAATAGGGAGCCCACCATCCTAAACCATATTATATTGTCATAAATAGGACTTCAAGACCTTCCTGAAGGAAAAGGAATGTCCTGTGTCATAACTGATACATGCCAAAAACTGAGTAATGACAGAGCAAAGTGTTACAGAATTAAGGTTGAGCTGTGAGAAATAAAACCCAAATTACTTCAGGGTACAGTAGATAAATTAGAGGATTGCAATGTATGGGAAAGGGTAAAATCTTAGGAATTGAGGAACTGCTGTTACATCTGACCTATGTACTTCTTAAATCTTGAATACCAGAGAATTCAGCCAATTTAATACCAGGTAAATTTGGGGAAGCAAGGTTATGTTACCTGCTTCTTCCCAGAGCAGGCCGATGTCTGTGTGCACTGCAGAGTTGCTGAGCTGTGTCACGTCAGCATGTGCATGTGAGGTGATGACAGAGGCAGCTGATAGAGCCATCCTGGGTAATCTAAATAGCATTAAATACGTGAAGTAAGTCAGCTTAAAGAGCTGCGGGATGCTGGTGAGAGAAGGATGTACCTCTCCCTGTGTCCTCATCTTACTTTTTAAGGTCAGAGTAGGAGAGGAGTCATCAGTCTCCTCATACTGGACTAAACCACGTCACAAATTAAGGTTAATCTTGAATCTTTTTCCCCTCTGAGGTAGAGAGGATTATAGAATGATTTGCTTTTCTGATTTGCATTCGTTATCAAGCAATCAGAAATGCTGGCAGGGTGTATTGCTGTCCTAACATCCCTAGATGAGACAGCTGACTGCAGCGGAGCCAGAATATCACTGTGTACCCCTGGCCGAAGGATGCAGAGAGCACGAGCAGAGCCAGGATGTGGTGTTCACACTCCAGAGCAGAGCTGGGGAAGGCAACACACACTGGCACACACATCCCTCACCCACAGCCCCGGGCCGACGTCTGAGTCGCTTCAGCTGCTTATTTACTAAGTAGCTGATGCTACTTAGCTACTCCTTTCCCTCCAGGAGCTTACACTCAACAAATTTGCATTTCCTAATCAGTTAAGTTGCCTGTAGCAGTGGGAGTCCTTATTTGTAAGTATACTGTGTCTTTGCTACCCCTTTGTTGTGCAAATAGGGGCGTGTAACTCGAGTAAACCAATTGGCTTCAGTAGGATTATCCTGAGGGAGTTAAGTGCTGCGTCATATGAATAAACACTTCTCTCCAAGAGACAGGTTCTGCAGTCCAGTACAACCTGATTTTTTATAGGAAAGGGGTAGCAGAACAAGTCAGTAGCTGAAATGGGGAGATAATCACTTTCCTGTTCCATTTATCTGCAAATGTGAGATGTTCAGTAACACTATCAACAATACACCATATTCATATTTACATTTCAGAGTATCATTCCTTTCCATGTGGAGGAAGTGTGGAAGATTGTGTCCTCACATATCTACACATATTGCAGATGGGAGAACAGCCACCGAAGAAATTAAGGGATTTAGGGGAACCAAATATCCTATGGGAAGGACCTTTGGCTTCCATCTTCCAGGCAAGGGTCTCTGAGCCAGAAGACAGCAGGGAGTCTGGCCAGCTTGTACGATGAATTTCAAAATCTTTTAAACACCTTCTAAAAAAAGGAGTATGGAAGTCATAAGATCAATCAGATACTATAGCTGGCATTGCAAAAAAAAATTCTGAAAAAAACAAAAACATTTCTAGATTCCAAAATTTTTCCCAGCTGTCACTTTGTTATTATGCAGGAGTGGATTCAGCAGTTTCCAAGGCTTTTTTAACCATTGTAAGTGGAAAGTCACAGTTAAATCAGCAGCAGGCATTTGAAGAAGGTTTCTCGTTTTAAGGACTGGTGCCATGTTGCTAAAACTTTTGATGGTTTAGTTGGGAATGCTGCCAAAATTGTTGATGTTTCTTCCATTTGGAGTTCCCTAGATGACAATTCACTATTGTTTTTGTTTAGAAGTGTGGGAAAATGGTAATTGTGATAACTGCCTTTAACAAGAAATTAAGGAAATTGCTGATGACTGTGCGGAATTGTGTATCTGCAATAAATTCTAAAGAGGTGACATTTCTTAAACTTTTGGTGTCTCAGGGTGACTGTGATGATGTGAGTAGAAAACTCAGATGTATTTTTCTTTCACATCCACTCACATGAGGATAAAAGAAAAGTACTGTGTTCATTCCTTACAGAGAGACCCCTTCCTACTCGTAAAGCACTCAAGCTGCTGAGCAAAACAATGAATCCTTTCCACAGCATAAAACATTAAACATCAGCAATTTCTTTTTCTTGTGTCTCACCATTCATAGTAAATATCCTAGGGAGATGTTGGAAATGATGCTCTTCCAATTAAGTTGCATGAACTCCAACTCTATTCAGCTAAAGGCTGTTCAATGCCCAGAGACAAAAAGCATCTAATGAATCAATCTTTGTGCACAGAAGAAAACTTTCTTTTTATTTTCTCTTTTCTTTTTTTTTCTTTTTTTTTTAGGAAATTACATAAAAACTAGAAACTGATGACCTGTTTGAAAGGAGGAGACAGGGGTGGGTTGCTATATGAGCTTCACTTTCTAAATGATGTGAGGGCTTTTTTTTCTGAGCTATCCAGGACATTTCCAGTAAAAACAAGCTAAAATTTGCAGCTTTTATCACTGTGAAGAAAAGATTATTCTTTGTCTTTCAGACTCAGATAAGCAATAGTAAATCTGGCTACAGATATTTTTCATGCTTTTCTCTTTATATTCTAATACTCCTGTTCTTCAGTCTAGGTTCTCGTTTATATTACTCTGGAGAGTTTTATTGAGTTCCTGGGGGGAAAAAAAAGCAACACTACATTTTTCTGAAGATCCAGAATGAGAGCTTGAATTCTGAATTGCAGGGAGAGTAGGTTCCTACCAACTCACATATTTGTAATCAGTCAGTTACCACAACATGAATGCCACCAGTTTCTTCACTGCCTTCATTCAGATTTCTTCTGTCTGGCTTCTTCAGGCTCACAAGCTGGAGAGGATGTAGTCATCTGCATTTCATGTGTTCAGCTGCCTGTGCTCTTTGAACCATGGTTTCAGCATGATTCCAGCCCTTCATCTGTCAGCACTAGATGAGCAGAATGCTGATATTCCAGGGCTTTTTCAGAGCGTGAATGCTCCTTTTGGCCCATGGCTCACTGTCTTCAGCCAGCAGAATCTCTGAATTCCTGAAATCTGATTGCCTCTTGGCTGCCGCTTTTCATTTCTGGACTGTGGATATGTGGTCAGGCTGTCCTGTGTTTTTTGAGGCATACTAGAACAGGAAAAGATCCAAACTCTTTCTTCTCAGATCACATATGGGAAAGGAAATCTATCTGCATCTTGCTGGAGCGCACTGCATTGTGCCAAAAAGTAGAGAATCTTGTTCTTAACTTGTGAGGAAGCTTTTCATCCTTCAATTAAAAAACAAAAATGCTATAGGAATGTCAGGTTACACTGAATACATACTGAGAATTTGACTGATGTAATGTGATTACAGTCAGAATGAGCACATCAGAAATTCTGTGTCCCAGTGAGAAAGACTATTAATATAACATCAACTAGGATTTCCATGAGGAATAGAGCAAACCCAGTTTCTTGCTGGCATTCCTGGTCATGGGGAGACAGAAAGGCGGCTGCTGGGAATCAGTTTCTAGAGGTGGGCTGAGAGCAGCAATTTCTGAGCTGTTCAAAGGTATCATGGGCAGAATGGAGGATTTGGACAAGGTTTATCAGGGAGACCCTCCCACTGAGTCAGGAGGAGCAGAAAGGACCCCCCTGCTTTCCAAACCCCTTCTCAGAGACAGGATGCAGCTGGTTCCAACCCTGGCCACAGACTCAGTCAATGGTTTATGTCTAAAGGATTACATAGGTGTAATCGAACCTTTGTACAACTTTGTCCTTCAGGAGTAAGGATGTTAAACCAAATATATTTATATGAATAAAATACTTTATTTATTTGAATTGATGATAATTAGACTAAGAGATCCTAATCAGAATTATTTACTACACAGAATAGGTAGGTATAACTCCCAGTGCACTATTTATTGCAGCATTATTGAAGCAATTATACCCAAGCCAGCAAAATAATTATTAAGTAGAGGTTGATGTTACTCACCCATAGCAAGGACCATGGGCAAAGCTCTTTTGCTCTTGTGATGTTTAACTTTGGGACTGATGAGTCTGGCTGATACCAGCATTCTTCAACACCAAAAGCAGCTGACCCTCCTCCTCTATCCAGCACTGCTCACTTTTGCACTTAGGGTGAATTTAGAGCTGTTTCACCCCCACCTAGGCAGAGCATCCTGATACCAAGGGATGCCTGTGGGGCCCTGCAGGTCCCTCTACCCACTGTCACTTGCCACACCAGTCAGGTGATCCCAGGTGCTGGGAGCTTAGGAACATGTGGGGAGAGTCTGAGATGTCAGCCATTGGAGTCCAGGGATTAAGGGGAAGATGCAGTTCATTTTGAGCATCCTATCTGGAAGAATTCCAGTGATTCACAGTGTGGGGGAATGCGAAGAAGAGACAAGACAGGCAGCTTGCATCGTCTGACAGCTGAGTGGCTCTGTAGTTCTGAGAACATCCTGTCTCGGTGTATCCTCAGATCTGACAGCTTTGCTCTGTCAGGCAGGGACTGCTCTGTGATCCTGTAAAGTTTATCTTGGTTTTCATGAAACACCCCTGTACATGCCCAGCAATATATCTCATTGCCAGAAAGTCAGCAGTGTGCAAGTGCCAGCAGCTAAATATCCAGGAATGTTATATTCAAAAGTGACAAAACCCCATGAGATGTGTTAAAAGCAAACACATTTTCTCTGGACTTTGTGGCTTGTACTCAGTGGCAGCCTTTATCACACAAACACAGATGAGGATTTTTGACAGGGTTTTAACCTCTTCTAGGAGAAGCGGCGTATCTTTTGATTTTCTCATTTTTCTTATAATCCTGTATTTACAAGCAGAGCTAGTAAAAAAACAGAAAAACACATTAAGTGGGGAAGGTTTGGCAAACACAGCATAATCTCATTGAGATGACTGATGGGTTTAGATCTTGTTTTCAAAATAAGGAGTTCAAAAATCTATCTCCTCACAGAATTTAGGGCAGAATACTTCCATGGTATAAATAGATGTAAATCCACTAGAGAAAATGCAGCTATATCCATTCATCAAGGATTATTTTGTTGTTTTGTTGATAACATCAATGTATATTACAATTAGCAGTCCTTAAAGACATTGACACCTTCTTTGATGGGTGCTTCCGTGCAAATGCTTTGCTTTTCTCCTCTTTTGACTAATGGTCTCCATCCTGGTGCCTCCGAGTGCATTAAGTGTTGTATCATATACATTTTTGCCTTTCCCTTATGTCCCTTCTGAGACTTGTATGCAGGGCAGAGTTGTTTCTGTGCTCCAATTCTGAATGCCCACAGATCTGTGGCTTTCTAGTAGAGATGTCAGACTGGATGATAGTTGTTTTTTACTTCAGGTGAAACATGACAGAGTTTGTGGCTCCTAATGAGCTCGTTCCACAAACCAAGTCTCAGCTTTGCGACAGTGAAATGTGTGAGTCAGACCTTGAAGATAAAGGTCTTATGCAATTGCTTAAAAATGCAGCAGGTTGTTTATAACATCCTTTGCATTCAAGCCTACTTTGGCTTTAAGCATTAGGAATAATTTTGTGACAGAGCAGTGCACTGGATCTGTCAGGGTTGGAGTTAACTTTCTTCACAGCCGCCTGTGCTGTGCTGCTCTGCGTTTGTGCCTAAAGCGGTGCTGCTGCTGCCCCAGAGTTTTGGCTGCTGCTGAACAGGACTTCCACAGTGGCAAGGCTCTTTCTGCTCCCTCCTCCGGGCTGTGGGCTGGAGGGGGGCAAGGGATGGGGAAGGGACACGACCAAAGGGATATTACATTCCTTACAATGTGGGCTCAGCAATAAAAACTCAGGGAGAGGAGGTGGAGGAGGAGGATTTTTGTGTTCATGTTTGTGTTCTCAAGCAATGGTTGCACATGCTGAGACCCTTCTTCCCAGGCAGTGACTGGACATCTGCCTGCTGATGGGAAGTGGTGAATGAATTCCTCTTTTTGCTTTTGCTTTCCCTGTTGAACTTGATCCACAAGTCTTTTAACCTTCCTCCCTTTCTCCCCACAGAATGGAGTGAGCAAAAGGCTGGATGGTTGTTTGGCTGCTGGTCGAGGCCAGCCCATCACAAGCACTGGAAAACAGACACAGAGATCCTGTTCCTAATAAACATTGCTCATCTTGTTTCCCTGCATGAGGTTACATTGTTATTGCAGAATGTTCCTCTGCTTTTACACTTTCACTTTTACATTTTCCCTTGCATTCAATTTCCTTCCAAATAATTAGTTGTGGATGTAATGACATCATCCCAATTCTCTCTGACTGCCCACACCAAAACAGTTGGCCATTTCTGCAAAGCTGATTAGGAATGACACCCTTAAAAACATTTAATTTTAATTAGCACTTAGTTTTCAGAGTGAATGTCTCATGGAAACACGACCTTCTGAGATGTAAGAGAGTGGTATTGACTCCCTTCTCTAATTCATCAGGTTTGTACAAAAAGGTTGGAAGAGACACTCCTGGACTACACAGTTTTAAAAGGAGCTATTGAAGACTAGATTCCTACAGAATCTCTGCCCAGCTTTTTCACTGATGCCATTGCAAGGTGCCTCATCCACAGCAGGTTGCTCACAAGGGCGGTCGAAGCCCCCCAGGAGGATGGCTGAGCAGCTGGCCAGGAATATGCTTTGTCTTATTTTCAGTCTCATCTTTTCACTGTGTCCATTCTACATATCCTCTGCTGAGCCCATGGGCTCAGAAGCTTCAGCTCCATAAATGCAATTCCTGACTTGCAGCAGCCTGATGGATGATCCCCAAAGAAGTTTTAGTTTGCCATTGCTGCCAGCAAGTTCAGCCCAGCCTCACACACCAGCCATGTCTTCACACCAGCGGAGAATACAATTATTTCATAATTTTTATTATTTCCTTTTCAGCTTTTCTTTTGCTTGTGCTTCCTGCAGTTTTTATAGAAAGATATTTTTAAAAGGTGGGTGAACTGGTTTGTTATTAATTGTGTTTGCTCTGTATAATGATGGGTATTTCTGGCAGAATTCATCCTTTTAATCCAATTCTTTGCCACATATACACAAAGGGAAACAAAATGCCTTTAAGACATCATATATTTGTAAAGTACATTAGTAATGCAGTGAGGTGGATCAGCTTCATACATTCATTTGAAGATTAGGGTCTAAATTTAGATTTATTCCCAAATGAGAAGGCGTTTGTGGCCTCAATTTCAATAGCTGTTTCAATCCAGAACTACCACAAGAGTTAGTGCAATGAGAAGCCTTTGATTTGGAGTCTGGGAAGGAATGATAGATTACAAGCTGGACCTCCAGCCTTCAGTGGAAATTCGTGGCAGAAATTCCTTGGATGCCTGACTTTGGTCTCTGTCCAACCCTTCTGTGAGTTCTCGATTTCACCAGATTCCCCTTGATTTTATGGCAGGTTACTCATAAGGCCCAGGTGTCCCTGGATGATCCAACAAACCATTCATGCCTTTTGTAGGTTCATGGTGCTGAAAGCATAGGTTTTGCAGCCTTTTAACTTGTTTTCAGTGTGACATTCCCTGCTGTGGAGTGAAAGCCATAGCTCCAGGTGAGAGATTTCGTTTGGGCTAGAAGTGTTACCCTGCTTTGCCGTCAGTACAATGGCAGCTTGTCCCAGAGCTGGTGTGGCTGTCCCTGTAGAAGAGCTTCTGTGTTATCTGTAAGTCTGAAAATTACAAAGTATTTAAAAGCATGTGGGGAAGACTCACTAAGTTATTGCGTAGCTTATGAGCAGGTCTTACCCAAAAGATGCAAAGCTGGGGTCAATTCTGTCATTTTCTCTTTCTATATTAAGTGTCATAATCTTTACTCCTTGTATATGTGTAGCCTCCATCAGGGAAAATGGTAATGAGTTTGCATACCAAGGGGATATTAAATCCCCATTCTCCTTCAGTAATGCATAATGTCAACAGCAGCCTTTGATGAATTCAGCTTCTTCTTAATTAGATGCTTGAGCAAGAGATTATTAATCCATTTATCTCAAATTCTAATTGTACCATGAATTGCTTGCTGTTTCATGCCCAAGTTTATGATCATAGTTATCTTCTTACAACTTTTAAGGAGTCATACTCATAGTGAATGTATTTCTGGGAACTTGAATTGTTGTATTCTTATTTGTATTACTTTCCTCAATATGTGTGAGTGTAAATATTCTGAAAGTCCCCCTCCATCAGCCAGGGGTATCCTGCAACATAACAATTCAGCAATTGTGCCTAGATGCCATTTCCATGGTACTGACATCAGGCCTTTAAAGAAATAAATTTTAGTAAGGGGAATCAGGGGGTTATCATAGCAAAAGCTGGGGGTTTTATACAGGAATTACTGAGTGAACTTGGAGACCTACCAGATTTCAAATGCACATTAATACCATAAACTTCAGTTGTGATACTGATGTATAATTACTAATGATCCTATAGCTCTAAAAATCAGTCCTAGGACATTCAGGGCAAGCCAGTCAATTTGTTAAAAGAGGATGTAGTTGCCTAAGTGACACACACTTGCCTGGATACAGCCAAGGATTCTTTTGAAAATGTCCTCAGAGCAGGCAGAAGGTTCTTTCCCTTTGAACAGGCTGAACTGGCCTAGTTTGCAATCCATGGTGAATACTGCAATGGCTCCATCTGCTGAAACAACTAAATCGCTGGGAACTTCAGAAAGTTGCAGCAAATGGGATATTTCTTTTTCCTGGGGTCTGTGCTACTCATGCCCTCTGTGTTTCTGTGTCTGGGGTGGGCTGTTTCAGAATGAACTCAGAACATACTGTAGCTTCTGTGTGTGTCTTTGTGCCCCCACAGAGCACTGGGGCTGACAGGCATGTGGCTGACATTCAGTCAAGTGGAATAATAAATGATAGTGGGTGAAGCCACTTTCTCAGTGTTCCTGTTTGTATCTGGGCTGTTGTGTAGGGCCTGCTGTGTGCAAATAGGGATTTAATGGCACCATCTAAATGCTACAGGGATATCTGTGAAGAGAGAAAGGTATTAGAGTAATGGTAGCAGCTCCTTCTGTTGTGTTCTATGATTTTAACTCTATATAGTGGCTGCTGTTAAAAGATACAAACAAACCCTCCCACAGTCACTTCCTATTCTACATACTGTGGCAGATGACAGCTCTTCTGGCACTGCTGGGCTCATGTGTTGCCAAACAATTCCTTTCCAGTGGTGTTTCTGATGTCCTCACTGACAGCTTGTCCTGGTTGTCCTTTCCAGTTCTGAGCTTGTTTCTCGTTAGGGTCGCTGTATCTCACTGCTGAACAAATTCCAACCGGGATGAGGCTGGCTGCTGCCATCCCTTCAGTTCTGGGAGGCCCCTCATGGCAGAAGCTGCTTGTGCCCCTCATGGCACAAGCAGCTGCGCTGAGTTTAGTTCCAAGTATGTCTGCAATAAAATAATACCTGCCCAGCTGAGTGCCACTGTATCTTGTTTTAGACAAGAGAATGATTTTAGGTGTCTGTTTCGAATGCATCTGGCAGACTGCATGAACAGAGATATCCGCAGTTGGATTAGCAAACGTAGGGGAGTTTCTTGCACTGTCTGCAGTCGGGAAGCTGTGGTCACTTGGTGTGTGAGCTCCTGCTTCACTGTAATGGTTTTACTTTCCTCTCTCTAAGTTGGAGGGCAGCAGATCTTGTTTGTGTATCTCATCATTACTCTGAAACTGTACCTCACTACCAGGTGAATCAATGCATGGAGCCTGTAAGAGGAACTGCCAGGACACAGAGTCACCCAACCCAGAACCCTTTGCCAGCACGGCTGGCAGCAGCCATTAAAAACCGTGATCTGTTTATGCATGGGCTGAGCTCAGAACTGGGATTTCTGCACCCTACAGTTTTCTGAACCCCTCCCAGCTCTGCCAAGGATGTACTTTGTGACTTGGAGAAGTCAGATCTTTCTTTTTCAGTTTCCCCTCAGAGAGTGTCTTTGGGCCGTGGAGATGCCTCTTGCCTCACTGAGAGTGGAAAAATTAATTGACCTGTACATTTGAAGACATAACTTGCCATGTAGGGCCAGACACTGCACCACTGCATAAAGGGAAGTTTTATAATTGATTTTGAAGGGAGGAGGACTGTGACCCAAGTGCCTACAAGTGAGAAAACCCCTTCACCCCTCTCTCTCAAACCTCTTTGTCAGCTTTTCTTATTCACTTAATAATATTCCTGCTCAGTCTTCAGGCTCAGCTTTCTCCTGAACTTATTTCCCACTGTTCTTTCTGGCAGAGCTCTTCTGCTTGAAAAAGGCACTTTGATTCATTCTGTGCTCTTGACTTGAAGCTAATCGGACTCATCCGATCTGGTGAGTCAGAGGAAGTTCCTCTGCATCTCTGTCTCGAGGACTGAGCAAAGCAGAGCCTCTGTGCAAGACAGACATGGGATCATATAAGTAACGTGTGTTTACAATGTGCCTGACTCAAGCTTGTAACTAATTCAGTGTAAAACGTGCCTTTTTTGCCATGAGTGTATGGGGAATTATGGCTAAAATTATTTCAGTTCTCCTCTGCCTCTGACAAATTTGAAAGCAGTGTTACGCTGATGCTGAGGGGGTTTTTTGAATACTACACTGCATGCTTCTTTTTAGTCAGTCTTATTTATTCTGCTTTTTAACTTCTCTGCTCTCCTCTTCTTAGAATATATGAATCTTTTTTAATGTAGTACACAATGTCTTCTGGTTGTACTACTAGTATTTTGTGGGGCACATAATCTCAAAGCGGAGATTTTTCATGACAGGATCTCCTTTTAAATTAACCCAAGAATGGCAGTGTTGGATTCAGGCTTCCCATGTTGACTGTGTGTGGCAATGAAGAAGTCATTTGTGGCAGAGGCCCAGCTCCCATCTGAAACCTTAGGGACAAGAGGAAGTGATGCTGTGAAGGAGTTCATAGTCAGGTGCCAAAACACAAAGACGCACAATTAATAATTTTTGCAACGGTCTGGCTGTTCACTGTGCCCCATTTGTACATTGGGGCAGCAGTGTTGGGCTAAGCAGGCACACGCATTAGAGACAGTGGGTGCTCTGGGTCTGGTGTGGTGGAAGGGCCCAGTGAATCCCAGGAGACAGAGCAGAGGCATCCCTGACCTAGTTTGCTGGAGGCTGCCCAGGGATCAAAGCAAAAGCAGAAGGGGTGCAATATTCCTGCTGATACCATCACCTGGACGTCATGAGAAGCTGAGTAGTGCAGCATCAGCCATTCCTAGTTACGCAACTCATTTGTGGCCTCAGATTCATTTGATCCCTTTTATGCATTTTGTTGGCAGCAGAACATTCCAGCCATTACCCCAGGAAGGTTGAAAGAGGGCAGTCAGAGCAGATCACATACCCAGTGAACCTGAAAGTGGAAGGTAACTAACCATCCTTTTCCAGTGGTTACCTCTTCTCTGTCAGCAGAGTAGGATTTTTATTACAAATCCTACCCTAAGTTGCTGAGATAGGCCAGCAAGTGGGTAGCTTCTTCTTCCACCAAAGGAATAACTATCCATTTCATAATCTCTTAGATGTGACATTATTCCTTCAAAATCCAACCTTTGTTGGAAATTACTGATTTTAGAAGTGACCTAAGATTGCCAGTTTCGAGCTTGGTGTTGTATATTTGACAGCACTTTGGGTATAAGAAGTTCTGCCACCTCCTTCTGCCTGGCCTGTTTTGTGTCTTTCGCCAGGCGATGGAGACAGAGAAAAAAATTCAAATGGAAAGCATTTTTAGAAAATCACAAGTGTTGGTGGCTAGTGAGTATTTCAGGGCACATGCGGGTCCTGAGAACATTTTGAAACACATTTTTGAATTATCCCTTTTTGGTGGCTGACAAAATTAATTTGCATCATTGAAAAGTCTCTTCACTTGGTCTCCTTGAGTGCTGTGAAGCTTTCTGTGTTCTGAAGGTCAGGGTGTTAGCTTAGGTTCCCAAATGGCAGTCTAACATTAGATATCTGTTTATTGAAAGCCCCCAAACTCATCATCACGAGTTCCACGTGTGATGCATGTCTCACAGGCCTGCAAGCCATCAAGCCAGGCAGTCTGTTCTGCAGAGCACTGGTGATAGTGCCTGCCCGCCGTGCAGCAGTGCAGGAGCGCTCTTTGATCTGCTGGGCAGAGATAAGGCCCTGCTAAGAGGATGTATTTACCTTAGAAGCTCTCTTTGATGGGTCCTCTCATTTAGGAGAGTAGAGCTCTGTGTCTGCTCAATTTCTCTGAACAAACACCGTATCAGCTTTTCAGCACTAGGCTTTGGGGTGCTGTCCCCCTGCACTGAGCAGGAGGTTCTGTGCTGACCATGACAGGGCAGCACTCAGTCCAAAGGACAAATGCAGTGGATTTTATCTGCCATGAAGTGCAGCTGGGGCTTAGGAGGTTCTTTCAGCTTTGTCCTTAGATCAAGGTTCTAAGTCTGATGAGTGCTTTGTCATTTAGAATATGCAAAATTAGAGAACAAATCTTTCACTGCCCCACCCTTTAATATCAAGAATATTCTTGGTGACCTCAACAAGCAATCACCCTATGCCATTACAGCGTGGGTAATTTCTCCGTGTCATTCATCGTTTTCCCATCAATGTTGCAGTCCTGCACTTGGCACCATTCTGTTTGCTGCCACATTATTAATCCTGAAGGAAAGTTTAAAGTCCCTATTCTTCTTTTTTCTTGAGGTTAACTTATGGCAGGGATTCAGTGATGTGCTGGTCACGGTTCTGTACAGTCACAAGAGGATGTACATGCCCCATTCTCAGGGCTGGGAATGGACTTCATAAAGCCTGAGGCTCTGCTTAGGATTTGTACATTTACATGGGTTTCGACAGCTTGGTGATTCCAATCTCCTTCCCAGCTACAGCTAATGAAACCATGATGAGGTATGCACTGGTACAGCACCCAGAGCTCCACAGAACAAGCTGGAGTCTAAATGTCAATGCAGAACAGTTTGTCACTAGACCATACACAAAAAATAATGTGGTGTTTCCCTTCTTTTTTCCCAGACTCATACTACTTTCTGCTAGACCTCACACTTTGCTACTACCTGAATTTTCCAAGATATTCACAGGGCAGACACAGCTGTGTCATTAAAAGGCTACTGGAAGTAGTGAGAAAATGACACTGTACTTATACCTGTCCACTTCTGAGACTCTTCTTGGATGGTAACGGTTCTTGTGTTGAGCCAAAACATTCATACCAAGGTTGACAAATGCTCCCTGGGATACTGACATTACAGTATTACTGTGTGTCAAGCACTGCCCTACCACACAGGCACATATCTTTTGGTGTTTGGCAAAAAGTGGGGAGCTATTTCTGATATTGCAAAACTATTTTCTCAACTCTGCAGGGCCCTGGAGGAGTAAACATGCATCCTACAGACTGTATGTGCACCGCTAGAAATGCAGCCATCACCAGAGCTGCCTGACACTCCTCTCCTTGTGTCCAAGTGCAACAATTATGCAATTACGCTGTGAAATAATGAAAATTTCAGACATTACACAGTGGTATTTTGCTACTCATGGGAATTTTACTCAGCCCTTTCTAATGTCTCTCCCTTTTTAAAATATATTTGAATGGAAATTACTGCTTGATTGTCAAGGATTAACCTTTTAAAGGGCTCTTGTAGGGTCTGATGATTTCACAGACATGATATGAAGCATGTGGGGCTTTCACCTCCTGCCAGTGAACCAGCCCAGATTAAGTCCTCTGGTCTAGCAGCTCGTCACAGGAAAGACAGCATGGTCCACTGCCAGTGCAGGCAACATGCGTGATGAGAGCTCTGAAACTCTGACGGTGAGAGGAGTCCTTGCTCCGAGATGTTGACATCTGTGTTAGAGTGAGTAATGTGCTGGGACGTGTGCCAGCCTCCAAGACCTTCATGGGAAGGCAGCAGCATAAGCAATTTCAGTGTCAGTTAATTACACTTGAAGACACTGTGGTGGTTGTGGTATCTAAACACAAAAGAGATGGAGATGCAGAGCGATGCCTCAGGACATGGTGACTTTAGTGTGACAGACTCAATGAAGGGCTTTGAAGTCTTGTCTTGTTTTCTTTGCAGATATTTCTCTTTGATCTCATGCTGGGGTTTTTTTTTTCGACAGGTGTTGGTTTTTTGTTTAATGTTAAAGCTCATGGATCTGCTGTCACATATAACAAGAGCTGCTGGATATAGTTCTTAGCCTCTGACATTAGAGGAAAGTTATGGCTGACCTGCATCGCTTAGTTCTCCAAACCTCCTCTGCAACACCTTAATGCTGGTGTCCTGCAGGAATGGCCTACTTTATCATGACTGTACCTACCCTCATCTCCCTAAAACACAGTGGCTACCCCACAGATGATGATTCTGGTGCCTACTCAGTGCAGAGAAAGGAAAGGGAAGACACTGGGATCAGGGGTGCTGTCTGTCTCATTTTATGGCCTCTTAGATGACCCTTTGATCTCTGGATGTTTTCTCTTCTCTGTGAAAGACTGTAACTTTTTAAGGTACCTTGAGATCCACAGAAGAAAAGCTTTGTAGCTGCATTAGTACAAATAATTATTTTCCATCCTTTCCATGGCACTCTCCCAGCAGCTGTCACTGGCCTTTTCCAGGATCTCCTGCAGAATTTCTCCAGAACCCTTTTTCTGCCAACAGCATGAGCAGCTGAAAATAGTAAAAGAGTATTTGCTCAAAATTTGGAGTGGGGGGAATAGAATATATTTTTCATGCCAGTATAAGTATGATATGGTTGTAATAAAGCCATTGCTGTATTGAGGCACTCAAAACAGCTTCCCCTGCAAGCTGCTTTTGCCAGCGGATATGCTGTGGATGCTCTTGGCTGTTAGGATATCCCAGCAGAACTTTTTTGTCTCTTTCTCTCTCAGGTAGAGAAGAGTAGAGGACTTTGTCCTGCTGCCCTTGGCCTGTCCTGCCTACACAGGAAGGTTTCAGTGGTGAAGGCTTTACGGCCATCCTCATCCTCTCTTTGCCAGTGCCAGCATCTCATCAGTCTGTACGGACTTAAGTGCAGCAGGGGCTGCAGCTGCGTTTTCTCACCAGAGCAGACACAAAATAATGAGTCAGTTTGCAGGGCCTTCCAATCAAAACTGTGTGTACCTTAATTCCTCTCTATTTTTCCTTTCAGTGCATTTTACCAAATATACGTGAAACAGCAAAGCAAATAGCTATAAGCAAATAGTGCCAATTTATTTTCTTTAGGCATATACTACTTCATGTCATTGCTAGAGGTGATGTTCTAGTCTGTTTCATTTGTTTTTCCTGGAAACAGTGTTTCTTTCTTACAGAATACATTTGAAATTAGCAGTAAGGTCAATCTACAAGGTTTTTGTTGAACAGCTGCTCTGATGTGCTTGTTACAGAGTTCACCTTGCACCACAGAACAAAGGAGGTCAGGGAATGCAAGCATGTGAATTCTTTTCCCTTCTAAATGCTGTCAAATTCCATCCATTGCCCTTCATGGTGGTGTTACTGAAACACCTTCGCACAAAATACCAATATCAAAACCAGTGGATTTCATGGATTCTCTGCGTAGTGTCTCTTGTGAGAATCATATCTTGTGTAGGCTCTTTAATCAGTTTTTATGAGGCTTGAGGAATTATCAGTACTTTGCTGCAGAAAGGCTTTTTCGGATATGAGTATTTTGCAGTATTTCTTACAACCTGCCTGGAACTTTATCCCCTGCTGGGAGAGTATTTAATTTCCAGCTCTTTCCTGGCTTCTTTTTGGGCTGTTGTCTCCTGGCAGTGTAACTCTTTGGTGGTTTGGGGATCGAAGTGTGGTATCTGCTACATCCCGTTGATGCTAAGGCAGGAGGCTGTGAATGGCTGTGTGTGAGCTGGGCAATGACAGCCAGTGCTGGCTGGAGCACACGCTCGGCATTCACAGCCAGCTCCATGCAGGGACTCGTGGTGACACAGCCAGGAAGTGAGGAGCACATGGAGTCTGGGCTGAGAACAAGAAACAGACTCTTTTAAAGCTGGAGTAAAAATTCCAGCACTATTTAGCAGCCATGCCCCTCTTCCAAACACTTGTGCAGGAAGAAGCATCCCATATCTGAGGGAACCATGTGTGTTATTTTCTTCCCTGGATTCATTCTGCCCACTTCAATCACATCATATTCCCATGCAGAGCACCTCCACTGTTCCCCATCCGCTGCCCCCGACCCACTCAGGGGGTCTGCAACCACTACATGGGAATTTACGAGCAAAGCTGCTGCTGAGGAGGAGCAGGGGATCTTCTGCTGCTGCAGCTCAGAGCCCTGGTGACCTTTACAGTGAGTTATTGCCCTCCCAACCACTCGTATTATTTTAAGTGGACTTGGGCCCAAACTCAACGGCCAATTTAATCCCCAAACCTCCTGCTGAAATTAATGGGCTGCAACATTCATGCTGACTTTAGCGGGATTTCTCTCTCGTGATTCATTCATTGCTCTTTTCTGTGTCTGAACCTTTTCCATTCTATTTAAGGTGCGTAGGGACTGAGCACAGCTTTGCCATCTCCCTTTGTTGCACATTGCTCTTTGCACACCCTTCATTTTGTTAAATTCTGTGTTATTTGAGGAAGAGCCTTAATAGCTAGGATTCTGCTCAGGGATGAGCTTTGAAGGCTTCTAGGGTAGCATTCAGACTGCATGGCCTGTGGGGCTGCCAGACACTGACTTCATAGAATCATAGAACCTTGGAATGGTTTGTTGGAAGGGACCTTAAAGACATTCTAGTTCTATTGCCTTGCTATGGACAAGGACAACTTCCACTAGTCCAGGTTGCTCAGAGCCCTATCCAACCTGGTCTTGAACACTTCCAGGGATGGAGTGCCCACTTTTTATGTGGCAGCTTCCCTGGATAAGCTTCCGTCACCTGCTATCCCCACTGCAACATGAAACACTAATCACTGGGAGGACTAATTTATAGGTGATTGGCTAAAACCTGTGCACATTTGTCCTGACTCTTCCAGTATTTACACCCAGATGTGAAGACACAAATAACTAGGACTGAAAGTTTGCAGTTTGCTGTGGACAGCTGTAGATTTTCAATTTAAAAGTCTTGTTAATCCTGGAGAAGCAGCTGCCACCATTGGCTTGTATGTTTTTGCCCCTCTGCCTTGTCCTACTGCTGTCAAGACATGAGGATTGATTTGTGTTTCTGTTCACTAATGTGCAGACAGCATTCAAGGCTGAGACTCTCATTATACCTGTGTTTTCCCAGCTTGGATTCATCTGACTCCCTTGTCTGCTGCCTGCCTTTCAGGCTATGCACGTCCAGGGAATGCTAATGGCAACAAACTCCAGATTTTGTGTGTAGGACAGCCGAGCCAGGTGCTGCTGGCTGCCGTGTCCAGCGATGCGTAGTCCCTTAGGGTATCACACAAGACATGAGAGGACCTTGTTTGACATCAGTGTTTCTCTTATAGCGCCCACTCGAGCACATGTTTACTTCAACAGCGCATCTTGGCCTTACACCCTGGTGTGTTGTGTTATTTTCCTTGCCCCAACACAAAGCCTCAGCACACTCTGGAGTAAATTGTAATATGAAAGATGTTTAACAGTCTCTTTTCTGCAGTTTTTTCCATTTGATGCTTTCTTGAACTATCAGCCTTGCAATGAGGCTATAGTGGATATTTTCAGTCTGCAGTTTACCTGACATTTTCCTTAGCTGTAGCTAAGTGTCTTCCTTTACTCTGCAAGAGACATGCAGCAGAGGACCCTGCCCAGCCCCACAAAGGGCAACACCCTGCCAAGTGTTGCAGCCTGATTTCAGTGTCATTTTCCCCTTGTCTGACAGATTTTCCTGTGCCCATGTTCCTGCTGGAAAAACTAGCTGGTATTTATCACTCTTCTAATCATGGCAAGTTTTCAGTATCTATCCTTGTTTGCTTCCTTGTGGTTCCTTGGTGTTTAACCTTTTAATTGCATCTTTTACTTTGTTTGTTTGTTCCAGGATCGATGGCTGCTAAAGTAATTTTCCACATTAGTAGTTTATCGTGGCATTCATGGCATTAGACTCTTGCACCTTAGAACAGGCACCTTGTGTTAGAAGAGTCTCTGTTGTTCCTCAGCTTTTTTTTTTGTGCCAAAGCTAAGATCTTTTCCTGTTTAGCCCGGGAGCAAATTGCAAAACCTTTCAGTGAGAACCCGTAGTAGATAACAGGGATATCAACACAGTGAGGTGCAGACGATGCCACACCTGCCCCAGCCATGCCTGAGGCCTCCAGACACGCACCAGTTCCAGCTAATCCTGCATTACACAGAGCTGAGCTCAGGCTAAAGTCACTGCTTGGCTCAGACTGGCGCTACCTTCAAAGTTTGCCCTGCTTTGGGTTGGACGCCCAGCCCAGTGACCTCCAGATTATTCCATAATCCATTGCCACTCTCTCCTGGCTCCATGACTCCCAGGCGGGAGGTGGCCTGTGTACACACTCAGGTGACTGTCTGAGCATGGGCAGACTCTCAAAACAAGATTCCAAAAATTGCCCAGGCAATTCCTGTCCGATTCAGAGATGTGTCAGAGGAACAACTGTGAATTCCTTGAAAGCCTGTGTTGAAAACCTAAGGGCCCAACACGTCCTCTGCCTGTTTCTGTGAAACTATTTATAAAATGGGGTTTATACTATTTCTTGTATTCCCCTGCTTGTATCACAATCCTGAGCTAGAAGTAGTATCCTTAGTCTTGTGTAAGAGCCCTCAGGCTTAGAGAGTAACCTTGGTGTAGTTCATGATAATTAAGAGGTCACAGCTTCCGTGTGCAGGCAAGGTTGAGGTTGGTGACACTCCTGGAAGGTAACACTGTGTTTAATGCACAAGCATTTATGAGCTAAAGGTCCTGAGTAGATGTGTTTGCTGTCACCCTGGTCACTTAATAAAGGCTTTTCTTCTTGAAATAACAAATTGCACACGTGTTTGCTGTCACCACAGGGCATCCCCTTCATCCATGCCCAGAAAAGGGGGCTGAGGAACATGAGCAGACACCAAAGCTGTCTCAGCCTTGTTTCCTTAAGGGCTGTTTCTCATGCTTTCTATTCCAAAATTATCTCATTACACAGCATAGACCCAAATAGCTTTGCAATATACTCTTAGTACCTTGCCCTCTCTTAGTCTGTGAACTTATTTATATCTGAAACATTTTTATTTGTTGTCTTTTTAATGTCATATTTTAAAGCTTTTCATAGTGCTTGGCCTGCATATGGGTACTTGAAATCAAGATGAGGTACATCTCTCTATAAGAACAGTTGCTCTGGAAAGGGCACATTTATATTAGATTATGTTCAAACTGTGCTGGAGGAATGGAATTGAACCAAGAGGGAAATATGATTTTTATTGCCTGCTTCTCCTGTAAACGACAGATCATTTAATCTGGCTCATTTTTTTATTGGCATTTTCCCTCCTACCTCAGTTGCAGAATTACTGTGATTTGGAGACTGGCAATTTTACTGAGACCAGTGTCTTTCAGGTAAGGTGTCTTTCACCTCTTGCAAAAAGTGTGCTGCTGCTTCATTTGAGATCAGACTTTCAGACAACATCACTTGGGTTTGTTAAGAACTGTAAATCAGTTTTCAAACTAGAACACTGACACAGGTCTAATTTGACAGATCTCTGTCATAACAGAATTTAACAAGTCGGGTTCAGTGCATAACACGTTTGGCAAAAGCAAGATGAGACTTTCACTGAAAAAAAGTCAAAGCCTGGATGTATCTCACATTTAGGATTGTCATTGATGTTGTGGAGAACATTTTGATATCAGTAACAGATGACAAGGAGTCAGCAGCTAAACAAAAATGAACATATGTCCAACTACAGATTCCTTGACTAGAGCTGAAGTCATTCAGAAGCTACTGTACTTCCCATTGAGACAGAACACTTCTGATAGATAGAATTTTTTTTTAAATTGTGAGATAACCCCTTCTGAGAAATTAATTTTGGTTACCCCTTTTGTCTGATTGATTTTGAAATATTTCATTTTCAAATTAACAGTTTTTATCTTCTTTAGGGGTAGATGAATTCATTATACTTCTATATTTTAGCCAGTAAAACCCCCTTAATACATGTTAATACTAATTACATACATATGTATATATATATACATATATTATGTACTTATATGTTCATTAGGTATCTATTTGCCATATATATCACTAATTATTCTCTTGAAAAAAAATTTAAAAGTTAAATGTTGAATGCACAGAAGTTCTAATGTGAGTTTTCAAAGAGAACAGGGATTTGTATTGACTGAGAAGGGAAACAGGAAATGCAATGCCTTAAATGAATGAGGTTTGATCTGATATATATATAGAGGGAGAGGGAGAGAGAAAGAGAGAGAGACTTATGTAAGACCTGATGTTAATAAAGTTGATTTTGATCTCTCTAGTGTCATATTAGTCAACAATACAGCCCTTTGCTTTCAAACAGCATTAGATTTTTTTAAATTTGTAAAATTCATTCAAACTTGTTAACATTTAATGTAGATATTGTAGTATTATTTTATATGAAAAATAAAAGTCATTTACACTTGGAGCAGGTGCTACATTAGGGCAGGGTGCAGGTCAGACCTGCCCCGCTGCTCAGTTGTGGTGGCAGTGGGACAGGGAAATCCTGTGCCAAGGCAGCCCTGGTCAGTGGGATGCACAGCACGTTTTAGTCTGTGTCATTGCTGTTCTCTCATTTTCCAAGGTGCTGTGAGGAGCTTTGTGTCCTTGCCATATCCTCTAAACTAAAAAGATATCAAGTGTTGTAGTGTCTGCTCTCCGGGGATGCTGGCTAATAAAGTGCTCTCCAGCTGGCTGCCACTGCCTGCTTCTTAAAAATAACCGAAACACAGGTTACAGAATCCATTAACCCCAGGATGTGTTATTATCCCTAAGCAACAAAGATTTTTATGAGCTAAATCACAGCTTTGACAACAATATATTTTAGGAAATAATGCCATGGTCTCTAAAAGTCATGAAGCTGTCTTAGAAGTCATAGGTTTGGGAGTTTTTACAGCAGGTCTGAGATTTATTTTTTAACATTATCATTATTATTATTATTATGTCTAATTCTTAACAATTTTTAAGCTTTCAAAAAGTACTCAATTTTTTCCTTCTGATGAAAGGTGGTTTCAGGCCTCGGGCTCTGAGGAAATCAGTAAATATTGCAATACAAAAACATGCCACCATCTTTTAAATCCTGACTTAATTTTTAAGACAGCATAACTTAATTGTAAGTTTCTGACATAGACACAGCATCTAGGAGTACTTCAAGATTACAGTCCCCAGAGTATAATCAGAAGATGCTTTCTTTGGATGCTTCATCTTCTTTCACTGCTGAAAGCATTGACAAGAATATGAAACTTTAGTATTCTGGCAGAGTCAGAGACAGGACAGCGAGTGCTGGTACCTCTCCTCTAGCAGATGTTTGTCACACCGACTGACCAACCATTCCGGTTCTCCCTGACTGCCACAGCTTTAAAAGAGAAACTGGCACTGGTGGTGTTTGAATTACAGGCTCAGACACCTTCAGCTCCATGGAAACAGCACTGGATATGTGTCACAGCTCAGGTGTGCATCAGCCACGTGTGAAGGCTGAAGAAAGGTGTTTCCTTTTCTCCTCCTGGGAAATACCTACAGCTGGCAGATCATTTCCAGAATATTTTCCAGTATCTGATTTTGCCAAAATCTAAAGCTGATGTTTTTAGAGGCTTTCTCTTGGTGCCCAGGACTTCAGACAGGAACTAAGCCTCACTCACCATCTTAACTGTCAAGGGCCAAAAAAGTATTTATCATCCCTAAGGTAGTTGACTTACCACACCACCTCTGCAGCTGTTATCTTGCACTCAAGGTCATGGTCTCTAAACTCAAAATCTGGAAAATAAAATGGGATACTGCTATAGAAACATAGCATGGCTCGCAGCATACAACAAGTATTGCCTGCGTTTCTGGTTTCAAGGGTGGCCAAGGAATCCAGCTGTTCACAGGAAGGTTTCAGCTGTGCTGTGATAACCAGCCCACATGCAATTTGTTTCTTAATGCACCTTTACCTCGCCCATGGGGAAGGATGCCCATCTGGTAGGATGGGTGTGTGTTTTCTCAGCTGTATAATAAAGCCTGGTTTAACTCTTCCTCTTGCGGGAATGCAGACTCACTCTTACAGCTGTACACCAGAAGGAATGCCCCAGCCCAGGGATGGTTAGACAGGCACTGAATGCTCCAGTAAACATGTTCAGTGTTTGAAAGAGGAAATACTGGTGCTGGGAAATCAGTAACATTAACCATCTTCATCTTTTTTGAAGGAAGAATTTGCAATGGGTATGTCTGTCTGTCTCCTGCATGGCTCTGAAAGTTTGGCTGGCTTGAAATTTAACTCAGAGGCATTGTAATTAAACCTTGGCATTTGAAGTAATTAACAAGCAGTCTACATTTTAGCATAATCTCAAAGGAACAGCAGGGTTCTGACAGAAATGAAATATGTTAATTTACAAGCGTCAAAGTTCCTGTAAGCACGTGGTCCATACTGTTGGCAACAAGCTCTTCAGAAATAGCACTGTAGCCCCAGTAATCTAAAACCCAACCCTTCTCTAAGGAAGGATCAAAGGGGGGAATCCAATTGCTGGAAACTGAGGCCCAAAGTTAACACTCGCCATCAGGGAATACATCTTACATCACCATTCTCTGCTCCTTCACCTCAAAATCTTGGGAAGGTCCAGGAAGCCCAGACTGTGAGCATCTCCAGGAGCTGCCTAGGAAGGAAGAAGATTCCAAACCACTGCTTAGTACTTCATCTGGAACCTGGATCTTTTTCACATCTGTAAGTAGCCAGAATATGTTTCTTTCCATCAGTGCCTCTGATGGGGGGAGGCTGCTCTTTGCTACATGCAGATTCAGAAAAGTAAAAACTTATGTGTTTCAGCCCAAAAGCCTCTGGGACATTCGGTCACCTGTCACCCAGTGCCAGCTGGGGAGTAGGTACACAAGTCAGGATTGCTGCCGTTTTACTGCTTGAGGAGTGTTGAAAAGGCAGCAGTGTAAATACCGATCCTTTTCAGTGAAGAGTTCAGGACTGGCAGTATTACTCACCCCCTACAAAGTCACAAACATTTTGTGGAGCACCCTTGTGTCAATCTCTTGGTGATAAGAGCTTTTGCCAAGTTTAAAAAACTAGTTCATAAAGTCAAGCTCCTGAGGCCAATAAATCAGAAGCCAAACAAAGGTCCTCAGAAATGTTCATGGTATCTAATAAGTACTGAACACTGACGGAAAGCAGACGCAAGTTGCGTGTTTTCAGTGCCCTCAATGTTAAGGAAAATTCCCAACCCCACCATTCACGAGACTCTCTGGAAGTCACGCTCCCAGCGCCAGACTTTCACTGCAGGGACAGGAGGCCCTTCAGAGCAGGCAGGTCCAGTGAGCTGAAGGGTGCCCCGCTGGACTCCCTGCACACGCAGCCAGAACAGGTTTCCTTCCCAGTTTAACCCTAGGTTTCCCATCGCAGAGTCTCATTTGTCTAGTTCCACAAAGCCATTTATTCCTCCAAGGGGGACCGGCAACAAATGAACCCCTGAGCTTTTATAACCTCACAGGCTCCCGACACGCAAGTCTCACTCTCCCTCCTGAGTCCCCCTCTCTGTGTGCATCCACCTCGCTGGTGTCACTCTTCTTCTTCTCCAAAAGCTAGGCAATTCCCGGCTCCTGCTTTGTCCCTCAATGTCCATTTGCCCGGCTGGCACCTGTCTTTGCGCCCTTTGTTATCCCAAAGGGCGGCAATTCACAGCCTCTTGTCTCCGGCTCCCACCCAGAGCTCAATCTGCATCTCAATCTGCAGTTTGCAAGTCGAGATACCTGGATCAGATCAACACTCAGTATGGACAGAGAGCCTAACTTAAGAAGTTCATTTTTTAAGGTCTCCAGCTCCTATGTCACTAGATTGGTGATGCAAGCACAGTAAAAGATGCAAAGGAGGGATTAAAACAGATCCTGTTTCTGAGTGCAAAACTTGTGGCCACCTGTAATCCTTCCCTTTTAGCCTCTTCCAGCCTTTAAAAATAATTCCATACTCTTTCCATTGCCGCGAGACCTGTAAGTCTGGCACCTCTTTGCTCTGTGGGAAGGAAAAGACCCTTTCTGTGCTAGCCTGGTAAGATTTTAGCATTAATGGGGTTTTTAATTGTTTTATCATGGAGTACACAGACACAGAGCCCTTTGGCAAGGGCACCCTGTAGAAATAAATTGAGTCATCATCCTTATAATAGAAAAGCTAATTCAGTATGGATCTGTCCTCCAGTTAAGGGCATGCACATCCCTTAGAGAATGGTTTTACCAACTGACCAGACTTCTGCTGATAACCACTGTTTGCTTTTCCTGACAGATCCTACTGTCCTGCCTATGGAAATGGTTTATTGATGGCAGCTACAGTAACGGGTGGGATCAGCCCGGTCCTGCTCCCCTCTCTAACTGTGCTGCTCTACTTCCAGGACTACTGCATCATCCACTGCTAGGACTCGGCTTGGAGACTGTTTGTCCTGCCCAGAACCTAATTGCCCTCTACTTTCCTCCTTCTTCTCTACACAAAACGTAGCAATACAACCCCAATTTTGAAATACTCTTCTCCTTAATATGGGAGAGTCTACAGAGGCTGTAAAACTTCCATCTGGGTACAGAGAGAAAAATTAAGAATTTCAGCTTGTCCATAGTGAAGATGTGTTTGTCCTGGATCACCTCTTTGTACCATTGTTATGACTCTGGACAAAGGCCTCTTCAGGCACTTTTTCTGCCTTGGCTCTCTTAATACCTTCTCTCTTCTGATTTGATGTCCTCTTCTTATTCACAAGGAGGGATTTCATGTGGGACTGGATTAAAAGGAATTTTAAGGTTCACTGACTCCAGTGTCCTGCCAAAGGTATTGTGTCACTTCACAAAATGTCTCTTGATGCCCTGTCCATCACCAGGCTGCTCCATGCAAACTCCAGGGAAATTACTCCACTGAGCTGCCACAGGCCACGCCTGAGAGCACCGTGGGTCACACAGGGAACAGTGCCCTGCCACAGCTGCTCCAGGCAGCACCTGAGAGACCCTCCTTGTGTGCTTTGATAAAAAGCAAAGTTCCCATCCAGAGGTGTGTTCCAGGAGCTGACTAAGCTGTACAGCAGATCTCCTGTGCAATAGCTCTGCCTGCCTGGAGATATTCCCTGCTGGCCACACAGTCCCAGGCCACCTTCGCCGGGGATGGCAAACACCAATGCCTCTGTGTGTTAGATGGGTTTGCTCATGTGTGCTCGACATCTGCTGAAAGGAATTCAACCAAGACAAACACGCTGATGGCCTCGCTCTGCTGGTACCTGACCCATCCAGGCCGTGCATGCCTTTGCCATGGAAGCGTCTTCCAGCTGCTGCTTCCAGCGCAGAACCAACACCATCCATCACAGTGCTGGAAGTCTTCCAGGATTACTCACAGGTGGTTCAAATTTTATCTTGGAGTCAAAACTTGCCTTGAGATTTGTCTCTAAGGCAAGATTTGAACCATCTGTGAGTAATACTGTGAGACTTGAAGGCACCAGTGGCCAAAAGTTGTTTTCTTGCAGAGTTCCTCAGAAAATACAAGGTGCATCATGCCTGCCAGGCACCTGGCCAGGAGGGCTGTTACCAGGAGTCAGGTCTCAGTGCTAAGGCCAGCAGCAAGGGAGCAGCATGGTATGGAAGTACAAGAGGAGAAGCACAAAATGCCAAGGCAATGACATAAGAACTTGTCTTTGCACAACCGGGAACTGGGCTTGAGGGAGGAAGCAGCCCTCAAACATCTCACTGTGCTTTGGTAACACAAGCTTTACTCAAAGTCTCCACACTGGTGACATTGCAAGTACCACACGGCATTTGTTTTTCTGGGTGGTAAATAGAATGGACGTGTCCTGAAGGCTATGAGGGTTGTGCTGTACAGACTGGTTTGGCTGGGTTGGTGCTTTACTGTGGTTGATAGATTTTTATCAGATGCTTTTACTTGTTTAATTTTCCTTGGTTGTGGGAACAATCCAGTAAATAGTAAAAATGATGGAGCACCAGGAGACATGCAGCCAAGGAGATCATTTGTTTGGCTGGATCCCTTCCTGCACAAGGGAGGCTTTGTGTGAGCTCACAGAAGTGCCGTGTTCATCTTGCTGTGGGCAGAGCTGGCAGCAGGCTACAGGCTTTGTCTCCATGCAGAGTCAGGCCGGCTTCGTTCTCCACGGAGCCGAAAACTCATTATTTCCGAGGTTACGGCCAGGCTGCCGGGAGGCTACAGTTCCTTGTGAGAAGTGTCTGTCTCCCAGCAGCATTGGCAAAGAGGCAGCCAGGCCGTTGGACAAAGGAAGAGGTTTGTGCTGGTCTCGGAAAGGAATCCCATGCTGCCCATGAGAGCTGCCATTGGGGTCATGCTTCTTTGGCAGTGCTGACCTCCTCTGAGACCTGCAAAGCTGAGGGGAACCGGTGGGCCATGGTTAAGGACATGGGCTGGTCATGGTTCCACCAGCACCTGGTCTTCAGGGTGAGCTGTCCTGGTAGAAGTATATACACAGAACTGGAAACTGATCAGATGCAGTACCAATGCCTCTGTGGAGGGCTGGCTGCAGTGACAGGGGGTGTGATGGTGAATGGCAGCCCTGCTGGGGGTCCCCTGGGGTGCACGTCACTCCTGCTCTGTGGTGCTAGCTCCCAGAAGCTCCTGGGCAGCCTGGTCAGGCTCCTCCTCACCAGCTGTGCCAGACAGGACCCAGTCCAACAGCTGGGTGGCAAAGCCTCCAGAGGGTTGCAGGCTAACACTGACCCCCTGCTCACATCTGCACCACAGTGGGACTTTCTCTGCCCGTGACACTGCAATATTCCTCTTACAGACCCCTGCTTTGTCACAATCTGGCTGTAAAACTGGGGGAACAGTAGCACCAGTCCTGAAGGCAGCTGTTTCCACAGGCATGCCCAGTTTTAGGAGCTTTGTGAGGGTGTGAAGAACCATTTGTAAGTATCCCTGTTGCTGGATCCAGACCATGGCACAGCGATATGCACAGCTCTCCATGCTGGATGCTCAGGACCAATGGCAGTGGGTAGCAGGTCTATTAAAATGTGCATGTCTCTCCCAAAGCTGATGATGTGGCCAGTGATATTTCGCCACAGCTTTTTTGGGATGAGGGATACAAGTCAATCTGATTATATAAACCGGAGAAAAATCAATGATCTGGCAAAGCTCCTATTTCTGGCTAGAACATGTCAAAACTCATCTTCAAAATGCATCTTGAGTCATAAGCAGGTCTAATCCATGGGAGGAACCACCCTTCCCAGTCTTGTTGGGTGCAGGGATGAATGTCCCTCATTGCAGGATCTTCATCACATATAGAATTCGATACCACAAATTGAGTGTTTTGGGACAAAGTGGAGGGAAGAGCATATATGTGGCATAGCCTGGAGATCCTCTTTGCATGCAAGGTGGGATGGGGATCCCATGACAAAGCTCAATATGGGGACATGAATTAAAAGCTGTCTTCAAAGCAGTGCTTGTTGCCTGATTAAGATAATTATAACACCAGGTCTCCACAGGAGCCCATGGCTGTGATGCTTCAACCTGAGACAGGCAGTGTTGCTGAAAAAATATTTTCCCTGACTTTGCTCTGGGAAATAGCTGGGCTTTTATGGCCAGATTTGAAAATAGTAGCAATAAAAAAAAAATAAATAATAATAACAACAAGAACAATAATAATAGTAGTAAAAACAACTCTCTAGCATTTCAACGAAAGTCGGTAAAGCTTGGCAAACTTCCCTGTAACTGCAAACAGGGTTTTTTGCTGCAGGAAGTGCTGGGCAGCATTAGAAGGCAGCAGGCAGCCGCGGTGCCCAGAGTCGGGCAGCCCAGGCGCCAGCTGGAGGTGCTGGCAGCACACTGGCCAGCTTTCCTGCCAGGAATCAGCCTGGCAAGCCAGTTCAATAGCCTGCCTGTGTCCCACTGGAAAGCAACAAGGAAGATGTCACCAATGAAATTGCTGACAACCCAGCGTACTCCACCAGGAAAATTATCCATCAGAAAAAAAATTGCCAACTCTATGCTTGAGCATCTCTGCCCAAACAGTAGCACCGTGTGGAAGGCAAATTCCCTTTTAACACAGGATTTTGCTGTGGTCCCATGCAGAACTTACTGGGAGAAATGAACATCTCAGCTGTGTGGCAGGGCAGCTCCAGCCACCTGCACATCCCAGCATCGTGGCGCCACTTTAACTGGGCCTCAGGCGTCAGCCTTTGCATATCTGCCATGAACTCAAGTTTATCCAGGGCCTGACTGCTTTGCTTATGCATTTCTACATCTCCTCCGGGTCCTAGGAGATGTTGTTCATCTTCACTCTGCAGTCCTGGTAGGAAGGGCAGTAAGTTGGACTCTGGACAGGGCAGTCTTCCCGAAGCAGAGCTGATTTTCCTCTTGCTTTGTTAAGACAGGTTTAGCAGGAGTGGGTGTCATGTCTGCCTTTTCTCTCCAGGGCTGAGAGCCCTGGAAGAGCAAGCATCATGGACACATCCTCCTTGTTTTCCATAGATCCTGTGAAAGCCTTGCCTGGACTGCATTCAGACAGGACTCAAAGTATGAAATAATAGAGTCTTCTTGGCTTTTCTCATCATTCAGTCTCAGGCACTTGGAAAGCTCACTGGGTTTTGCAGTGTCTGGTTGAATCCACATGCTTATCTTTCCAGGGATAGTTTGGAGTCAAGGCTGATTTCCACCTGAGCCTAAGCTGATGTTTTGAGGCCAGCCATGAGGAGCCCCAGAGTAGCCCCAGAGTACAACTAAGCAACTTATGTCCCAAGCTATGCTGTGTCACCTCATGGGCTGATGTCTGCAACCAGCCCTCATGGGCTTGAAGAGTTGGGGTGGGCAGCTCCCTTGGCACTCGGGAAGGTGAGGTGGATTAAAAACTGGCCCAGAATGTGGTGGTTAGCAGCACAAACTCTAGCTGGAGGCCAGTCACTAGCAGGGTATCCCAGCGGTCAAAATGGTGTCCAGTTCTGTTGGGAAGCAGCTTTTCTATAAAGGATCTGGGGGCCGTGGTGGGCACCAAACCGAACACAAACCGCAGAGAAGACTAATGGTGTCCTGAGTTGCTTTAGTCAAACATTGCCAGGAGATGGACAGAGAAGATGCTTCCCCTGTGCTCAGCCATGGTGGGTCACCCCTAGAGCCTTGTGTCCATTTCTGGGCTCCTCAGTGCCAGCGAAGGGACACGAAGGTGAATAAGGGACTGGAGAGAGGGTGCAAAGCAGAGGGAGCCAGGCTCTTCTCAGAGGTGCCCAGTGCCAGGACCAGAGGCCTCGGGACACACTGGAACTCAGGAGGAACTCTGAACTTCAGGAAACATTTTTTCACTGTGAGTATGACCAAGCACTGGCACGGCTGCCCAGGAAGGTTGTGGAGGCTCCATCCCCAGAGGTGTCCAGCAGCTGCCTGGACAAGGTCCTGGACATGTGGCCCTGGGTGATCCTGCCGGAGCAGGGCTTGGACCAGGGCACCTCCGGAGGTGCCTCACCTCAGCCAGCTGGGGCTCTGTGAGTCCAGAAGAACATGAAGACTTTTGCTCACGCCATGTCCCACCTTGGGGCTGGCAAGAGATGATGGGGTGACAGAAGTAACAAGGGAGTGTGACTGGAGGTGACAACGCGGTGCCAGTGGAACAGGGGAGTGACCAGGCTGAGGTGGGGTCGTGAGGGTGGCAGAGGTGACAGTGTCTGCAGCGGCGTGAGGCGGTGGCGACGGTGTCAGGGTGTGGCGGGGGTGTGACAGGCTGCTGTGGTGCAGGCAGGAGGAGGCTGGGCGGGTGACACTCAGGAGGGGTGTCGGGGTGCGGCGGGGCGGTGACAGGCACAGGTGACAGGGGACG
>VZRL01003383.1:32514-67569 GCA_013397895.1 Origma solitaria
CTCGCCGGCCTCCCGCGCCGGCCCCGCGCCCTCCTCCTCCTCCTCCTGCAGCCGCCGCCCGGCGCCGCCATGCCCGGCCCGGCCGCCGGCAGCCGGGCGCGGGTGTACGCGGAGGTGAACAGCCTGAGGAGCCGCGAGTACTGGGACTACGAGTCGCACGTCCCGAGCTGGGGGTAAAGCGCCGTGCGGGGACCCGCCCTCTGTTCCGCGGGAGGGCCTCAGCCCGTGGGGAGGGTTTCCTGATCGCCCGCTCCCGTGCTGGGGTGTCCCCGGGGGGCTGCGGAGGGGGAGGGCTGGGAGAGGACCCCCCCCTCCCCGGCCTGCTGCCCTGTTGGTTACCCACTCTTCCCCCACCACCGCCTCTCTCCTCTTGCTGCCCGCAGCAATCAGGACGACTACCAGCTGGTTCGAAAGCTCGGCCGAGGGAAGTACAGCGAGGTCTTTGAGGCCATCAACATCACCAATAACGAGAGGGTCGTCGTGAAGATCCTCAAGGTGAGTGTCCCGTTGATGGTGTAGAGGCTTGTGGTGGCTGAGAGCGAGAGGGAGAGGAGCTGTGTTGGCTGGGCCAAAGAACTATTGGATCTCCTTTTTCACCCCAAAACTCCTGTTTTATCGTTAAGGACATTGGGATGGTGTATTTGGAAATGGATTTGGTATCTTGTGTGCTGTAGGGATGTTTTGGTGTCTCCACCCCTCCTTATCCAGCATAGCTCAGGGCTTAGAGTTCCTCTGGAGGGGGAGAGCTGCGAGTCCTGACATTTGAACAGCGTTGCGTGTGCTGCCTGTGTTTGGCAAATTGTATCTGGCAATGCCTGTCTAAAACAGCCCAGGGACTGCCATGTCAACAGGAATGCGAAGCCTGGAGGGGGGAATCCTTCTGTTAACTTCTAGACAGCCGGCATGTGGCCTTTTCCGAGCCAGGCTGTGGGATGCTCAGCGGTCAAAAAAAGCACCAATATTTTTTATGCTGTCCTTTAGAGGATCTGATGTAGAAAAGAACTTAATCACAGTCAGACTATAAACAGTATGGAAACTTAAGGGGACCCAAGGAGGCCTTCCGAAGTTTGGCATTGTTGGTGGACAGCGTGCTGGTGTGTTGACCCTGGTAGGGTCAGGCTGTGGAGATCTTCATGTAGCAGTGGGAAGTTGTAGTTTGGGATGGCTGTGCCTGAGTTAGTCACTGCAGGGCATGTCTTACCGTGTTTGACCCTGAAGCAACAGCTCACAGAGAGCTGTAGTAACTGTCCTAGCAGCACTCTGTGTTGGTGATCTGGGGGAAGGCAGGGGAGTTAAGACAGAAATGAAAGGTTAGATTTGCAGTATGTTTGGTTCTGGCTTGCCTGACACTTGTGGCTGTCACTTGTTGGACCAGCAACACTTGTCACTTGTTCCCCAAGGGCACGTGGGAGCCAGTGTCTGACCATGGGTGTCCTAAGAATTTGGGCACACATTCATCTGCAGTGTGCAGGGGGGTCTGAGCTTAACATGCCCTTGCAGCCACTAAGAAGAGCAGTTTTCCAGGACACGCATCTCTGCAGGGCTGTAGCCTTAAGGCATTCATTAGATCCACTTGGATAGTGTGTCTGGCTGTCTCTGCTGTCATCCCCACTCACTCACTGTGCCTGCATCCAAGGGATCTGTCTTAGCTTCCCAGAGAACTTGTCACGGTTTTTCCAGGCAGTGCTTCTGGGAAAGGTATGATCTTCCATCTGCCTTCTGGGAGGAGGCACACAAGCCCCAGCTTTGGCTGTGGGCAAGGAGGTGGCCAGGTGAGCTGTTTGGGAGAGCCTCTGTGGTTGAGTCTGACGTCAGGGCAGAGTGGTGAGGCTCACGTGTCCTTGCCAAGCCAGGTTCCCCTGGCATGCTGTTTGGACCTCCCTCTCCTTGGGATGCCTTGTGTGGTTTGGGATTTTGTCTTTTTTGAAGTAGAGGGAGGCAGGAGTTTTTGCTGTGAGACAATAGTCACAAATGGCAAGTGCAGAGCTGGATTTAAAGGTAAGATGCCTTGTGGCTGGCCTGGGAAAACTGCACTTGTGCATGCTGCTCTGGAGCCCTTGATGGCCTCTTCAGGACTACTGTGGTTTATTGAGATCGTAGGTCTTGTCCCACATAGAAAGGCACCACAAGGCTGAGAGGAGACTGCAGGGAAAGTCATCAGATATCTTGCTCCTTGCCTCTTCCCAGCCCAAAGAGCCTCCCCTGGAGCGATGCTCCTCTGCCTGTGGCAGTTGAACTCTGTCATGTCTAGGGAGCCTGTCACCAATGGACAGTGAGTCAGCTGGCAAGAGTCATCTGAGGGCAGCTGGGTGCTCCTCCTTGGGGCCTGAATGTGTTGCCTTAATGCCCTGCAAGCAGGAGACTGGATTGTCCCAGATTTGAAGCGGATGGTGTTGCCACTGGTTCCCCTGGCTCTCCCCACTTGCATTAACATGCAGACAGCATTCCTGTGAGTGAGCAAGGAAAAGCAGAAGGTCCAGATAAATAAAGATGAACTTTCTCCTCAGTGGAAAGTGGGTCAGTGAAAAAGGAGTTTCAGAGCACCACATTGTGTACATTATGAAAACCTGTGAAGTGTGGCAATAACATCACTCTGATCTGTGGAAAGTGCCTCTGGTTTCCTGTAACTAGACTGAAAACTTAATTGCAAATGTAATTGCACATAGCTACAGTGGAGCCTTAGCAAAGGGGCTGGGTGTCTCTGTTCCTCCTAACTGGGGAGGAATTCGGATCCTGTGAGGTGGGAAATGGAACCAAAAGTCTTCAGGTTTTTGTGTGGTCCAGGGATGGGACAAAGGGAAATACTGTGTGTGTGTGATGGATGTGACCGTCTAGCACAGTTGCTCCTTTCTCTTTAATGTTTTTTGAGAGGACGATTTATGTTAAGTGTTAGAATGAGTTTTAGCAAGAGTCACTGTTTTAATATCTCAGCTTCCTGGGAAGTCACTGGTGTGTCTTCCTGGTCTTTGCTCTTTGAAGCAGCTTGTCCTTACTGAGCTCAAGCTAGCAAATAGCAAGTACTTCCCCTGCTTTGGTGTTGTGCTACCTGAACATCTTGTACCCTCCTCCACAGAGGTCAGGAAATTTTATCACCCTGTGTCTGATGCAGAACTGAGCCACAGAGATTTCCTGTGTGACTTTGGGCAAGTCCCTTAGCCCCAGGGAGGGCTGAAGCTGAGACTGGAGCATCGGTTCTGGTTTAATGCTACATGAGGGTGATAACTGCTCTTCTCTTTGGGCAGCCACTTGCCTGGTTTGTTTGTAAGTGCCCCATGAAGACTTTAGCATTGGACAAGGCCATGGAGCTGGTGGCTCTGGCTGCTACCACAGTGCCCCAGGACTTTTGGGCTTGCATAAAGCAAGGTGTCACATTTCCCTGGCCAGTACCCAGCATTTCCTCTCAGTTCTACTACCCTTGGTCCAAGTGCAGGACCAAGCATAATTCCACAGGAAAATGGGATGTTGCTAGTTGTGGTCATAACATGTATCAGCAAAGAAAGAGAATTAAGATCATGCAAATGACTATGACATTACCATTTCCTGAATCAAGTGCGTTACAGGAATGATGCTCTTAATGTCACTTTTCCCGGGAAAATTCCACAGCTCTTTTTCAGAAATTCAAATGAAGCAAGCAGGTTGCTTCTCACTCCATTGCAGCAGGACATCAAGGATGCACTGTGTAGGATGGTGTGTGCAAAGCAGTGGGGCAGGAGCCTGGTTTGCCACACAGACATCCCCTGCCAAACATCCTCCAGAAGCTTTTACCTTGAGCAGCGAGGCAGAGGACACCTCCCCACCTTTTCAATCTATTCAGGGAGCAGAGAGTGAGAAGGGTTTGGAGTGTGGAGACTCTGCACTGTACTGACCTTCCTACCCCTCAGGTTAGTAGGGCATGGAGTTAGCCAGGAGCTGTGCTCCTGCAGTCCCTCACTGGTGTTGGAGGTTCTTGTGGGCTTTTTGATCTGGCTAGCCTGGGTACAGCTGTGGCCCTGTTTCCTGCCTGCCTTGGGGCAGCCCATGCCAGGAAGGGAGAGTGTGTGAACATTATCTGTACGTGTTTTCATGTCTTGCTTAAATTTGATGCTAAGCTTTGACTCCCAGGATGAGGTCTGACATTGCTCAGCATGTACAAAGGAAGCTTAAGACATCCTTGTTTCCAGTGAGTCGTGTGTTGTCTATGTTCAATGCAGGTATCTAAAGCGCAGCTCTGTTCTTCCATATCTTACCACGCAGAGGTTTTTGGTGGACTGCTGAGGTCAGTCTGTGCTGTCTCTTTGATGCGCTTCTCATTTTGTTTTTCTGCTAATGCAGCTCCAAAATGTCTCCCAGCATACGTTTAAAGTGAATCCTCTGTTCTGGGGTAACTGTGTTCCTGGAGGATGTGAGCAGTGTTGCAAGTTGCCACTCTAAAAGCCCAAGGCTAACTTTCCACATTGCTTTTAACTGCTACAGGTGATACCTTATAGTGAGAAAGGTGTTGTCAGAGTTACCTGCAGTTAGTGCTGCTGTTGTTGGCTTTACCACTGTGTCCTTCGCCTTCCATTCTCCTGTACTGCCTCCATCCCAGTGTCCACTCAGGGTAGAGATTACAGCATCCATGTTGGCAGGTCTGTACAGGAATCAGGAATCCTCCTGCTTTCATGATGCACCTGTGTGTCCATGTATGCCCTCCTTGCCTGCAAAGCAGTAAACCTATCAAAAAGAGGCTGTTTTGTCTCCTTGCTTGGTTACTCTGCATAGGCACAATGTGAGTGGAGGTAGGGGAAGAATGGAGATACAAGGAAAGGGACTAGTGAAATGGAGGTCCTGCAGCAGTGATGAAATAGCCTTTTTCTCTTTTGGTGCCTTTTGTCCCTCTGTGCTGAGTCCATGCACTGGAAATTTCAACCATGTACATGGTTTCACAAGTGCATTCTTGTTTGTTTGGCTTTGTTTTTCCCCTGTTCCCCCATTTGGGCAGTGTGAACCCTCCAGAGCTGCTGCTCATACCAGGCTTTGCTGGAAGGCCCTTCCACTGTTGAGCTCAAATTATCACTCTAGTAACTACAGAACCAAGTTGGAGTGGCAGCTCTGGTAAGTTTTCTTCTGTCTCTAAAAGCTTAGAGCCCACATGCATCAGCAGGTTCTAGATGGGGGCTGAAATGACTCCCATGCTGGTGTGCTGAAGGGAAATAGGACTGGATGATGTTGGTCCCTCAGGCTGGAGCTTTTGACTGCGTCAGTGACCTTCCATCAAAGCCGTTCAATGCCTGCTTCTGGTAGCTCTCTGTGTCTCTTGCTCCTCGTGTGTTTGCATGCACTGAATCAGCTCCCCCTGGCCCACTTCCTCCTCTGGCAGTCTTGAAATGAGCCCTTTTGCAAGAGAGACGGGTACACAGGTCTTCTCTTTTAAACACCAGTTGCCCACAATAAGCTTGGCAGAGTTGGCTGCTGGAGTCCAGCCTTGTGTGAGCTGAGACCAACTGGGACAGTGCTGGGTGTCTCACAGAGGCCTGGAGATGCAGCTGGTGACTCTTGTGGTAGTGTAGCCCCAAGGAACTGATGAGCTGCAAAGCTGCAGCTCCTGCTTGGAGAAGGGTGAGATACAGCACTGTCTGTTCACAGGGGCCTGCAGGAATGATTCCCATCCCATGGAATGGTGGTGGTGGGGATCAGGTCTTGATCCTCATGCATCTCCCTTTTACTTAGCTGCAGAATTCTTGATGTATCATGGGCAGTCCTGAAGCTGCAGGAGGGCTGTACTGGGGTGTGCCATGTTGGAAGGAAAAGGATTCTGAAGGACAGAATGAAACTGCCTTCAGAACACATGCTGGGATATTCTACCAGACTTAAGTATACTTTATTTAACTAAAAAAGCAATAGTACTTCCGTAGTTTCAAGATATGTTTTCCCCACCTCTCTTCTAAAATTCAAGAGCAGCTCACAAAAGTTTGAATTCCCACAATGGAAGTGGAAAATGCAAACAACCAGCAGAATGTTAACACAAGTGGGCTCCTTGACTTTGTAGCTCTTTGGAATACGATTATTTGGTTTCCCAGCTAATGTCTAGCAAAATAAGCAGAGCTGCTCTGAAGCCAATTTTCCTATTGAGCAGTTGGCGTCGGGCTTTATAGGCCAATTATTGTGATCCTTTCGATAATACTTGCTAGAGACAAATGAGCTTCTAGTACCAGCTTTTAAATGTTTAAAACCTGTGATATGGGTGCTGCTTGAGCCTTTTGCTGGTCCTGGTTGTGTGTTCAGATCTCCCTGCTTGTTCACTGGAAGCATTATGGTATTTTCAGGCTATTCAGGTTTGGTGAGCAAAGAATTGATTTTTTTTTAATGGGGTGGTAGCATACATTACTTTAGTTTCTCATGGATACTTATCTTTTGACTGCTAAACCTTCTTCCCTGCTGTGCTAACCCCAGTTTCATTTCAGAGCACCTGCTGGGCAAAACCCAGCACCTTCTGGGATTCCTTCAGAGCAGCACGTGTGCTCCTCAGCTGGCAGTGTGTGTGCGCTGCCGGGCTGCCTGCTCTGGGCTAATGTAAAATGATTTTTATGCTTTGGACTTAACTCGTATTTCACATGCCTTCCTGGTCACTGCTTTTCTTTCACAGTATGAAAATGCATAGAGAACTTTGGATAACAAATCTAATTTCTCTCTTTGCTTGAATTCAAGCAATGGGCCCCCAGGTTGTTGGGGAAGGCTGGAACTGGAGCATCTGACAGAAGACTGTACTCCCTTTGCTTTAGAAACCAAGCAAAAAAGATGTTTAACCAGGCAGCCATTTATTCGTTCAGGACAGGAAGTGATGGTTGCAGTCTTTTATTTAAAGGTTTATTTTAGCAAACAATGTTAATTCTCCCAGCTGGTGTTTGCTGCAGCTGGACTTCTTCCCTGCTTACAAGTTTACATGATCCTGTGGAAAATGACCCAGGATCTGTCCTCTTGGTCACAAAGAGGTGTTTTCTTTTGGACCTACCGGACTGCAAAGCATATCCTGTGCCATTTTTCACCTCTGCAGAGGGATAGCATTGCATCGTGCTCCTCAATCTTCCGGCAAAGAGAGTTGGGATAGCTCTGGCCTCTGTCACTACTTCTTCTGACTAACTTTCAAGAGGATTGAAGCACCCTTATCCATTTTGCTGGTAGGGTGGGAAACCTGCAGCAAAGGGTAGGTGGCTGGGGACAATCAAGTGAAAGCGGCTGGGTCCAGCAGAGACCATCCTTCTGTGGCTGGAGGTTAGCTTGTCCCTCTGCTGTGGGCACTCAGCATAGTGGACAGCTGTAAGCTGCATGTTTTGTCTCCACAGTCTACAGCCACCTCACTTCCAACTTGCCTGAGGAAGGAAGCAATTTTCTGGGAAACTGGAAAACTGGCTTGTGCTAGACAGTAACGTTGTTCTAAGGGTACTGCTGCAGTTGAAGTAATTAAACCCCTCCCAGTGTAGACACGGTTAAACTGAGACATGTCTTTTAGCCTGGTTTCCTATGGAAACGAGTCTTATGCAATCCTGCTGTCTGTCAGCCTTTCTCCCCCTCCTTCCCCCAGTAGTTTTTGCGCTGGTTGGCCAATTTCAACCAAATGCGACAGAAGTCTCCAAGCTGTCAAGTTTGTACAGATTTCATGGAAGTAGGTGTTTGCACAGAGTGGAGGGACCGTGTTGGAGCCGGTGTCAGAGGGAAGGGCTTTGACCCGTACCGGTCCCTGGAGAACCCCAACATGGAGGAAAGCTTTGAAATGCCTCTGGCATGGGACAGATGGAGTTGGAGGCTGCACCTGTGTCAAACATTGCCTTACAAATACAGGCAGATCAAACTCAGGAGCAGTTAATTTTATCGAGGTGCCTGCTCCTTTCCTCTGCTGGAAATCACCCTCCCAGGGTAGGAGGACTGGCCTGTGTAAAAAGCACAACCTGAAATGCTGCTGTTCATAGCCTGGTTTAATAAAATAGTCTAAAATGAGTATTGTTAAAAATACTCTGGCTGCAAGGGCTGGTGTTTTAGAAGCTATCCCTGCTGGGAGAGGCAGATGGTTGGAGGCCATAATAGCTTCAGTTCACATTTAATCCATGTGTGTTTGGAGTCAACATCCTTGGAGAGACAGATCGGGTGACTCTGAGAGACAGTTGTAGCAACCCAGACTTAATCCCAGTGCGTGGCTGATATGCTGCTGCTGGCCTGTGGTTTCAGCACTACTGGGCTCTGGGACATGAGGGAAGTCAGCAGAGTTTCTCTGGTTTGAATAGTTACCCCTAATGCAATGCTGGCCATGTGCTAGAGTGATTTGCACCAAGGTGTTTGACCTGCCAGATGCAAGAGCTTGGGCTTGGAATGAGTTACTGGGCAAAACCTGAGCCCCGGTGATGTGCTCTTGGCCAGCACACGGTGTTTGCAGCTGTGGCTGGAACAGTGGTGTGGGACGTGTGGGTAGGAGGTGGCATGAGGCTGGGTAGGTGAAAGCTGCATGGGAAGGGGTGCAGGCCAGCAGTCACCACTGCTTTCTCCTACAAATATGAAATGGGGAAACTGTTCCCTTGCATTGTTCTCTCTGAGGACACTCCTAGGCAATAGCTTTTCCTCTAAGATTACTTCAGCCCGTGACATTTCTTCGTGCCTCATCCTTGTTTACCTAATGGTGGAAAACCCCACTCCAAGTGCTGGCTGTGTGCAGGGAGAGCATCTGAGGATGCGCTGAGCAGGGCTTCCCATCCCCAGCCCTGCCTGGAGGCTTGTGGGGCCCTCGTCCCAGCTCACAGCTGATGTGGAGATGGTGTGGACAGCCTGGCCAGAGCTCTGCAGTCCTGCAGCTTACCAGGAAAAAGTGCAAACAGCAAGCGGCTTTTAAGTCTCCCTCTTGCTGAGACAGTGTTTGTCAGAGTGTCTTCCCCTGGGGATGTCAGAGATGCTGCTGGTGGTGATTATCTACAGGCATTTCATTAAAAAAAGACCAACTTTCTTCTCTCCTTTTTTCCAAAAGTTACTGATTTTGTCTGCTTTAGTGTTCTAGTAAGTGTTAGGTGGGTAAGGATAGATTTCTGATGGAGGTAACGTAGAGAATCATTTTCCCATCCTGAGAAAGGTGAAAGAAACATGTGGAAGTGGCTGGAAGACAACAGCTTCTGTTCCAGTGGGAGCAGCAGTTGCTATGAAAGGAGAAAAGGAAATCTCAGAGTGGTATCTTCCCCTACCTAGCTGATGCAAATGGCCCTTGAAATAACTACAGCGCAAAGAAAAAGGTGTTTTAAAATGGGCTTTGGGTCCTCTTGGCTGTGTTCAGGCACTGTTTTAGCTTCCAATCAGGTGTAAGTGTTGCAGCAGAGAGGCTGTAATGCATGTCTGTCATAGCCAGGCCATTCAGGGAGCACCTTCAGGATGTCAGTGCCTCAATTTGTCTTTGAAGTTCCTTAGAAAACAGCTTGAGTGTGCATCTGCCTCACTGGACAGGGAGAGTAACCAAATTATATCCTCTAATTCCATCTTGGCCTTCTGGTAAGATCTGTGCATGTGGGTGACTCAAGGGCGGTGCCTGTCTCCATGCTGACATAAATTAAATTAGTTCGTAATGAAACATCCTCCTGTCAGGTTCAAAAACATAGCCCTTGCTTCTGCTGGTTTACATGCCCCTGCTCTGGCTGATTGTCCCTTTCTGTCCAAGCTCCCAGGAGCTCCAGCATTGTGTGGGTACTGCCCTGGGGCTGTTGGTCGCCCACTCCTCAGCAAGCCCTGCCCCACATCCCTCCAGCTCTGACAGCTGCCATGGCCTTGCTGCCATTTTCCACAGTGGCTTTATGAGGTGCTGATGCTCCCTGTGCTGGCATTGGTGTTATTTTTGGCACTTTGCTTCAGGCTGAGATTCTCATCTTTTGGCTTTAAAGTCTAGCTCATGCCTTTTAACTTGCAAGAGGAGAAGAGCAGGATTCAAATCTGAAGGTTTCAGCCACCTGAAGAGCCTTGAAAGACAGCATATTTTATCACTTACATAAACGCCATATTTTCCCACTATATAAAACCTTCTGTTCCTTCTCCTGTCTGCTCATACATTTCTGCCAGGGGTCTGAAAACAGGGATTGCCTTGGATTTGCTTGTAAGGGGACTATGAGTTGTCCCATCAGCATTCTGTGGCCATCACAGAAGTGGGAGGCTGTGGCAGAGGCGAGGTGGTGAGCACAGGCTGTTGAGCTCCTGTGGCTCCTTGTCCTTCACACAGGCATCTGCTAATGTGTATTACTTTTGGAAGGTGCTTCGTACCTTTGCCACTCCTCATCACACCCCTCCACACACACCACACTCAGTGCCAGATGATGAATGTTTTAGAAAGCTGGAAGTCTAGAGGAGTGTTTCCATCAGCAGCCTCAGAGATGGGGCAAGGGCTTTACCAGTCCCTCCAAGATGGCTCTGCAGCTCTTTTCAGTGGTACTGGTGGGGCAGGAGGGGATGTTCCAGCTATGGAAGGAAGGACTGCTAGACTTGGTGACTTGCAGCTGGTGCTGCCCACGCTGGTCACTAGCCAAGGCTCGTTAAGAAAGTCTCACCTCTCATCTGCTCTAAACTGCCTTTCTTTTCCAGCAGGGACAGAGCTAGGGTTGTCCTGGGAGTGGATGAGTTACAGAAACGATCATTTGCATTGAAGTGAACCACTGGATCAGCAGAGTGTAAAAGCCAACCCAAGCTCTGAGCCTCTGCCTTGGGAGCAGCTGTTCTTTGTCACTCTCCGCAGGGTGATGTCCAGAGAAAAGCTTACTTTGCAAAGAGGGCTCCTGAGACTGAGCAGATTAGAGGAGGAGTCAAAACTGTTTAAAATGTCTGTAGGCTTTAAAAATAATCTTGGTTATGGATGTGGTGACATGCAATGCAGTTGGCTCTCTGCACTTGTGGTTGTGAACCAGGCACAGCAGTGTCTGAACTTAAAAGAAATCTTGGTGGTGGGAATTCTCAGGTCATCATTTCATGGTATTAAAGTACTCGTTGGCAAACAGGTTGGGATTAAGGGGTGAAAAACTGGTCAGTGCTGATAAACAAAAGCAGAGATAGTCCACCATGCTTGTCCTGTGGCTCTGAGTGCACAACATGAATCAGTGTGCTGAGGTTACCACGTAGTGGTCCAAGGCACTTTTAACCACGGTTACTGGAGTCACAGTTATGTTTGTCTGGAGTGGTTTGATTTTTTTTCCCCCTTGATGAATGAAAAGGTTTCATGGATGAGAGGGAAATCCTAGTTCATGCAAGATGTCTGTCTCCTCTTTGGTGCTAAAAACATTCCCATGTGAGGGTGGGAATGAGAGAGGAGGGGAGGTGATGTGTTCCAGTCAAAATCAGTGGCAGAAATCAGTGTTAATTTCTGAAAGGACTCTCACTTCTAATTTCTTTTGTCTATTTAAGCCAGTGAAGAAAAAGAAGATAAAACGCGAGGTTAAGATTCTGGAGAATCTACGTGGTGGCACCAACATCATTAATCTGATTGACACTGTCAAGGATCCAGTGGTAGGTGCCTGTGTTGGGGGTGTGTGCTGGGATTTTGCCTTACTGCCAGCTGCAGGCACAGGCTGGTTGGTTTGGATGGGCTCCTCTTCCATTCCATGTTCCCCAGACTCTTTAGCACCCTTTCTATGTCTTCTGTGAGTTGCCACGGCTGACCAGGGAAAAGCTTTGAAGTCCTACAAATTTTCTGTAAGAAAGTAGAGCCTGTAGCTTTCTAGTTTCTGTCTGGCATCTGGAATCTAAGTACCAGCCAGGACAACTGGATATTAAGCACTTTAATCCTTCTGGTTGCTGTCCTACCCAGTGACCAGCCATGTTATTGGTCTGCATTGCCACAATTACCCCATTCCCAGAAAGCTTCCTCTCACTAGCAGCTGGCTGAGGCCTGCTGGCAGCCATGGAGAGGAAATGCTGCTGCAATGTTGGCAGGCCTTGCTGACCTTCCTCCTGTGAGGAAGGCTAGGAGGCCTTAGCTCCTGGTGACACTTTTTGTCTCGCCCTGTGCTCTCTTTGTTCCATGGCATGGGGGGAGCAACGCTGGCCAAAATGCTGAGTTGGTGCTCAGTGTGTGGGGTATGAGCAGGGCTGCACTTTCCATGTCCTGCTCCCACCTTGCTCTCCCTAGTGAGGGCTGGGCAGGAAGCAAAGGCTTTCTTAGGTCTCTTGGAGCCAAAGAAAGGTCAAATGGGTGTTTTAAATCATGACTTTCTCTCTTTTGCAGTCAAAGACCCCTGCTCTGGTGTTTGAGTACATCAATAACACAGATTTTAAGGTGAGTTTGCCTGAGTGTGGAGGAGGGAGGCTTTCCATTTCTGTAAAGTGCTGATTTTCAGATAATCCTCAAGAGCTGTGGGGGGAATTTAGAGTTTTCACAATTGTCAGCTTCACTTTTCTTCCTCCATGTAAATCAGAAACCTGTTAATGGGCTCTAGATGAAAAGGAATAAAAGGTTTGTGTGCCAAATGTCCCAACTCTGAGGACTAAATTCAACAGGTTAGATATTCTTACTCCCCTCTCAATTTAGTAATCACTGCTGTGCTATATATTCAGCCCAAGTTAATCCCTGTGCTGTAGTTCTCTGTTTACAGCAGTGCAGTTGATGGAGCTGGTGTCAATGATTTGTTCTGGAATCCTTCAGACCTGGGGACTGTGGGGTGGCAGAGACTGGAGAGCTCATCTCCCACTGCCAGTGGGCCTGGTAGTGGGGGATCGAACATTGTTGAATACATCTTAAGAACATTTTTTTTTGTCTGAGGCTGCAGCATATTCCCTGGTTCTTCTGATTTCTGGGGAGCTCCAAGGGGTTTTACCTGTTCCCGAAATGAGGGTACTTCTATCTGAGTGCAGCTACAACTGCCTTTGCTACCAAAAGGCTTCTAGACAAAAGCGATCTATAGTCAGTAGCTACACCTATTTTAATGGTATCTTTACTTCCCCCATGTGAGTCTTTACCCTAAGTCAGTTGTGGAGAATTAATTGAGCAGTTGCCATTGGAAAGCCAGCAGTCATCCCTCCTGCACTGCTCAGGGATCTCTTTCATTCCGTGTTATTGGGATGGTGTTTTTTTCTTCCTCTCTGTACTGGATCATTATGTAGGTATGGGTATTGTAGGAAGGAGATGCACCAGACACCCAGAGAAGAATCCTGGGTGGTCTTGGTGGAAAGGAGGCAGCTGACTCCTGCAGCCCTGCATGCTGAGGGGCAGCACACAGTTTCTGTCCCTCTGGGGAGGGCCTGGTGAGCTGGATTCTGCCGGCTGGGATGTGTGTGTGTAGCTGGAGCTGCAGACATGCTGCAGTGAAGGTCTGAATGCTATTTAGTCTCATGTAGAGTTACACTGCAGGAGCCACAGTAACAGCAACTTGCAGCAGCGCCTGCCCTGACAGCTCTGGGCAGGGAGATGAGTGTTGCCTTCTTCAAGTAAACAGCCATGAGAGGAGTGCTCTGCGGTGACCTTTCAGGGCTAATTAAAGCAGGTTTGGTTTGCCTGAGCTTTGTTGACATCAGCTGGGCTGTTCAGTGCCTCCTGTGTTGGGAATGTGCCCCTGTGCCTCTCCTGGTGACCCACAGCCTCCTTGTAAGGCTGGTCTTAGTTGTTTTTAACTTTCTATTTAGAGACATTTTAATTATTGAATTAATTTTTAGTTTTAATACATGGCTTGAAATAAGCTACGTTGCTCAGGCAGTGGTACACCTTGCTGAGGATTGCTTTGTGTGTCTCCAAGTCAAAATCTGATTACATTGCTCTGTCATGTCCTTAGAGGAAAAAACTATCATCAAGGATATCCCCCAGAAACTGAAATGTGTCCATGAAGTGGAGTCTTGAGCAGCACCTTGAGGCTGGTGGCCAGTAGAGACTCTTAACTGAAAAATGCTGGGCTCAGAGTCCATGATCCATTGGCCATCCTGGCTACATGAAGAGCCAGGGCAGGCACTGCTGCAGCCACTGAGGAGCATTGGACTGTCCACTGCAGAAGTGACAGCACTCAGCTCTGGCTGTTGCATTTGAAACAACTACGTGAGCTTGCAGCAGACTCGTCTAGGCTCCTGGGAGAAAGCCTGGCTCCTCAGGGAAGTCCAAATTCACAGCTGTACAAGTCCAAGACAGAAAGTATTGATGCTTTTGATGCTGATTGGTACAAGGCAGGAATAACTTGTCTTGGGAATGCAAGTGTGTCCCCAGGGCATGCAGTGTGGCTTCTCGTGTTCAGAACTTATTTGTAACCTGAATTTCCCTAGCTGTGTATGGGGTGTGTGGGTTGTTTGATGCTCCACTCCCATGAGCTGTCTGCCTGTTTGAGTAGGTTCTTGGGGCTGCATCTGATTGCAGATTATAGAGCTTCTTCTACTGAGGGTGCCTGTGGGTGTCTTCTTCTGTGTAGAAACTCCCAAGATGTCTCTTCCTTTGCTCTGAAGTGCCAAGCAGAGAGTACAGAGTACATGAGACCACTTGTGTTGGAGGCCTCAGTTTGCTCTGTACCTCTACACCTGAAACAGCTGGAGAGCATCCAGTCATTGTCCTCTCTGCTCCACAGTCCTCATCTCCCTGGGCAGCCAAGTTCTGCTGGAGTTAAGTGCCACATGAGCTAATCCAGGTGACAGAGATCTCTTCTCTTTGAACATGGCTGCTGCTGATCTGCCTGTGTCTGTGTTGACATCTGGATTCAGTAGTACTAATGAGAACCAGCATCTTGCTAGCAAATCACCTTCAGGGTGTGTGAGGGGTTCCCAGGGCAGCTGGTGGGGCTGAGGGCTGTGACTCTCAGCCTGCTGGCAGCCATGGAGAGGAAAAGCTGCTGCAGTGTTGGCAGTCCTGGCTGACCTTCCTCCTGTGAGGAAGGCTGGGAGGCCTTAGCTCCTGGTGACATGTTTTGCAGGCAGCAGGTGGTTCCTGAGCACAGGATTTCATTTTTCCCTGACCTATTGGCAGTAGTTGCTCACAAGCTTGGATGTCTGCTCAGTTGTCTCCTCTCTGAAGTTCCTTTCCTTCAACATCATTACTTTTTGCTTGATGTTAATATTTTGACCCCTTTGCCTGTTCAGACGGCAGAACTGTTCATGCCAGTGCACCTATATGAGTGGCTGCTGGGTTTCCTCAGCTCTCTGTGCCTGGGTAGAAGCTTCAGTTCTGTAGGGTCAAAGCCTTGGCTGTGGATGATCCCAGATCAGAAGCACAAGCTTTTATTTCACTGTTTTTAAGTATATGGTATAAACAGAAGACTTAGGTGATACCTCCCCACAGCTGATTACATTTTCTTAAATTACCTGTCTGGGTGCCTTCTGGAAGTGACAGCACTGTACTTGCCAGGAGGATAAGCTGGAGCCAGACTAGATGTGTATTCTGCTGTGTGAGGACAGCAGCTTGTGTACAGGGTTAGTGTTTCTCTTCAGACCTGCTGCATTACTTGTCATCTGAGAGCATTCAAGCTCCCTACAGTAATTTGCCTTAAATGCAAGCTGCACTGCAGAGCCACATGCACTTGAGGAACCATCAGCAAAATTAAATGTCTTTTGCTAATTAGTTTCAAACTAGAAATGAGACGCCTGTACTTCAGCCACTGTCAGCTGTCACGTATTTTGTAAGTGTACCTGCTACTGTGCGTTTCCTTGCCCTGAAGAGGCAAATCCCCTAGGAAAGAAAGGGGCAGAGAGAGGTCTCAAGGAGCAGTTCTGTGTTGGGTTTGCTATTTCATTCTTAAAACACACTAGCAGGTTTGGAGCTGAAGATGAGGTGGGCAAAAAAAGTGAGCAATGGAAGGTTGCTTCAGGGTGTTCATCCTGCTGGAGTTGTGGGTACAATGGGCTTTTGAGTCAAGTCTTCACTTCACCTGCACTTTGGTGCATTTTCAGGCCAAATTGCTGTGAGGGAAGTACGTGCATGGGTTTTATCCTTGTACATCCAAGGTTTGTTTAAAAAATGGTTGTCGCTCTGCATAAGCAATGCAAAGGATATAAAAGACTCCCCTCCCTTGTGTGGCTGCCAAGGCTGGGATGCTTTGGGAACTGTTTTCTTTTTCTTTTGCTGCAGCTGCCCTGCACCCCAAAGCAGTGTCTTCCTCGCAGCCACCCTGTTGCTCTGCAGATGCTGCTTCCTGCACGTAGCCAGCTGTGCTGCTCACTCAAGGGAGAGGAATAAGCATTTAACTCCTGTCAGCCCCACGGTGGGGGCAGCGTGTCTCTGCCTCCTCGGGCACTGATGGGACTTGTTTATGATCGGTTATGTGATGTGTGCCAAATATCACCGAAAGCTGGAGAGGGGTAGTGGCTGCCTGTGGGTGGGTTTGGCCTTTCCTAGTGCTCTATGTGGAGAAAGACCAGCCCAGGTCTCTGAGGCCTCGTGGGATCCTGAGTGCTGAGCAGATGTTTGAGCTGGGTCTGAGTGATCCCCACAGTGATGTTTCTGATAATCCTACTCCACAGAGACAGATGTAAGAGCAGAGCATGGGGCATGTCTGCAAAGGTGTCTGCCCTGCCCTGCTAGGCTGGGCAGAGGGGATTTGGAGGCCACTGTCAAAGCCTGCTTGAGGCAGCTGCTGTGCAGGACCCACTTGCAGTGGAAACCTTGGCTCTGTCCTTCAAAGCTGTCTGTGTTCACTGGCTGCCTGCAGGGCTGAGCAGGGTCCTGCAGGGACTATTGCCTGTGGTGAGCAGAGCTGGGCACTGCTGGCCACACTGCTGGCCTTGGCACCGACAGAGGTCAGAGGGGCTGGGTTTCACAGACAGCTCTTCTGGGGAAATCTGTTGAATGCTGTTTGCCCAACAGTGTTTGGGCATATCATGGCCCAGTGCTGAAGGCCATGAATCAGAGAAGTAACAGCATTGCAGGTCTGAGAGAACGACATTGATGACCTCTCTTCCATCCCCTTCCCACTTATAGGCAGCAAGAGACAGAGAGCCAGGGAGTAGGGAAAATGAGGTCTAGGCTTGTTCTGCTACTGCCTTTCCTGCCCTCCTCCTTCCCCGGGTGCATTGATGTTGCCAGGTGTAGTTGAACATGGCAGTGAATGTCAGAAAGACATGTTTTACACATTTCTTACAGTGTTTATTACCTAGCAAGCCATTTAAACAGACTTCTGGAAGGACTCAGCTGTCCTCTGCTGGCCCTGCGTCCTGCATCAATTGTGCACAAGTCAGGAAATCCATCCCTGCTATGGCTCTGTAGCTTGTGGCTATGTCTTTTTTGCTCCCTGCTCATTTGTCTGCTTCAGTGGGTTGCTCCAAAGCGTTAGGATCATCCCAGCTCACGAGAATACAATGCAGTTGTGTCCTGGAGGCTATTAAAGCTCTGTGTATGTAAGTGACACTTGTATGTTGTCAAATGATTTCTGAGAGCAGTATGGGGGGGATGGGGGCAGGCTGTTTGGAGATGGCCCTGAATAAGGCAGGAACCTGAGGATCTCAGCGTGGGCCTGGAGGGGATCCAGAGCCAGAGCTGCATTTTTGGAATGTGAATTTCAATCCCTTGCTCTGGGATTTTTCCTGAAGCTGCCAAGTGGTGCCTGTGATGGACAGTGGGCTCCAGTGCTGATGCAATTGGTGATTTGTCTGAGCTATGAGATGATCCTTGTTTGTAAGAAAGGCCAGAGAGGTCTGGTCCCACTGCTGCCCTGTGAGTGTCCTTCCTTGCCCTGCCCTGGCATCTTGCCTTGCTTTCCCTGGAGGAGAGAACAGCTCAACAAGGTTGGGCTGACACTGCTGCCAGTGACAGATACAGAACAAGGCAAATTTTGGGGCCAGCTGTGCCCTGGTGTCGGAGCAGCAGGATGATGAGTTCTCCAGTGATGGTGCTGATGGCACAGGGCAGGTTAAAGTGCCCCCTGGAGCTCTGTCACTTCCACATGAGCAGCTGCAGAAGGACACAGGAGAGGAGAGTGGTGAACACGTGCTGGCAGTGAGCACTTCCCCACAGCTCTGAGTTGTGTAGTCTTGGCCCCACAAGCATTTCTGTGCTCGAGTTGCATTAGCCTTTATCCTGGGATAGAGAGCAGCTTCTGTGGCTCTAAGGCTGCCTCTCCTCTTTGTGCTTCCCAACCCTATGCTCCTTTAGATTGATGTTTTCCTCTCCCTCCCACATCCTGAACACCTGGACACCTTTCCACGTGTTCCCAGCCTGCATGCTCTGAATGCTGTTGTCAGTGCTGATACGCAAAGTCATCACAGTGACTTGACAACAGAAAGAAAGTCACAATCGTCTGTGCATACTCCAGAGCTTTTGCTCTGTTCTCCTTGGACACACAGCCTGCCCACCTCCTGTTGGAAAGTTGTGACAAGACTGAATGATCCCAGTAGCATTTCACAGGAGCTCTTGCATCCTTCCTAGATTTCCTGGCAGGTCTGAGACCAGGAGAACCCTTGGGAATGGTAGGGAATCTGGAATGGAGTCAATGATTGGAGGCAGGTTGGGTGCAGGAAATGAAACTAATACAAATCTGGAGTATTTATTTTTCTCTCTTTTTTTTTTTTCTTCCCTCCCCAAATCTGTTTCAGCAACTGTACCAGATCCTGACAGACTTTGATATTCGGTTTTATATGTATGAGCTGCTTAAGGTGAGTGGCATTGCATATGACAGTCTGGATGGGGAGACCAGGAATGACAGCGGCAGTAGTGGGGCGCATGGGGCAGTGCTGCTAAGAGGTTACTTCTCTTACGTTCAGTGCAAAATCCAAGTCTCATAACCTGGGAAGGTTTGGGAAGAGATTGTGTTACCTGGCTTGTTGCTGTGAGGTATTGCAACCAAACTGGGGGCTTTTGGTCGCCTCCAAAGAGTCTGTGATTCTCCGGGGTCTGAAGTATTTGTGATTGTTAGTCACAGGTAGAGCTGTGCTTTGTCTCCCTGTGTCTCTTGCACCATTGGGCTGCTGTGAGGAAAATCAGAAAAACAGCCAGACCTAGGACAAGCCCCTCGAGGCAGGGCTGGGGAGCTGTGATGCTAGGGAGAGTGGAAGAGAGGGATTGCCAGCTTCAGGCTTTCCTCTGCTGCAGTATTCAAATGCAGTCCCAGAAGGTGAATTCTGCCCACTAGTTATGCCAGCTGTTAACATGCAACATCAGTATTTTCTTTGGACGCCTCCCTGCCAAAGCTTTCCTTGCCCCTCTGATGAAAGGTGAGGAGTGCCCTAAATACCTCCTCTTAACTAGCCTAGCTTGCACTTCCCCATGGAAATTCCCTCAAGGAGCCATGGCAGGTCTGTGGGATGTGCTGCACTGCTCTTGAGCATCTCCAGCTGCAGGATGCAGGAGGCAGCAGGGCACGAGGGAGAGCTGACAGGTTCTGCCGACTGCAGGGCTGTTCTGTGCTGGAGCAACAGCTTGGCTGTGTCAGGTCCTAGCAGGGCCTTGGCACTTCTGGGCTGGCACTTGGCAGTCTCCATGCCTCTGGAAATGAGTGGGACAGGCTAGGAAAGCCCTTTGTGCTCCAGGACATGATGACTGCAGGAGACTTCCTGAAACAGATCTAGTGGGCTCAAGGGAGGCTGTCTTCCCTCCACCCCCAAGCTTGCCCACCTGTTTGCAAGGGAAGGACCTTCTTACTGGATGATGGAGTGAGCCTGAGGCACCCTGGGATTAAGATGGGAGGGGTGATAAAGTTTAGATGATCCTTGAGCCTTGGCAACACAAAACACTAGGAGAGCTTCACCCCTGGATGCAGTTTGTGTAACCTGTTATGTCTCCCGTCCTGGAGATCCAGGACCACCGTTTGCTGTGAGTCCTGTGGGCTCTGAGGCCATGTGTCACTGCAGGGGTGTCCTCTGAGGCCTCGCTGTCCTGGAAGCTGTTGCCTCCTTGCTTCCCTCTGGGGCACGGGCCCAAGGACAGCATTGCTTCCCTGGCACTGATGTCTTGGATATTGAATGACTGCAGGCTGTACCCTCTTTCCATGCTGCTGGAGATCTCATAGCATCTGATAGATGTTGATGGATGGATCTCCCTCCCCTTGGAGATGAGAAAACAACATTCTCACCCTTGCTTAAGGGAACAGCTGCGTTGGAGGGGCAAGCGGTGCAAGGTCATGGAGCTGGGGAGCTTATGTGTGCTCCTGCCTACAAGCTTGAAGCAGCTTCGCTCTCCCTCGTGTGCTATCACTTGCCTTTTTTTAAGTGCAATTTGGCTTAAATCAGCTGGGTAGAGGTGACTTTCTAACCTGAATGTGCTTTGGGATGCAAGTGGGAAGCCACACTGGAAGGGCATAAAACTGCATGCATGTAGGAATCATTCCCTTTCTAGGGAAGAGAGCACGACCTAGGAAGCACAGGGCTACCCAGGTTGGAGCACTGGGCTTGTCACCAGGTGGGACACCTCTCTGCATTGTGTTCTTCAACAACTGTGCAGGGAACACAGTTCCAGGACCTGTGAGTGCAGTAGGGCACAAGGTCCATATAGTCTTGTTGCCAGCTTGTCACTTTATCATGTGCAGCATAAGAGCTGAAACTGTCAGTTTTGTGTGCCAGGGTTACGGCACTTCTATGAATTCTTGTTTCTGGCTGAGAACTCTGTTCTATTGGTAATGCTGTGCCTGTGGTTACAGCCATGTCTAATGCGTGTGTGTGTCTGCCAGGCGCTGGATTACTGTCACAGCATGGGAATCATGCACAGGGATGTCAAACCCCACAACGTCATGATAGACCACCAACAGAAAAAGGTACTGTGACACCAGGGCTTACCAGCAGGGTTTTTCCAGGGAAATTTGAAACTGCTACCTCTATAACCATAGTCTTGGCAGCTGCACATACCCCTCTAACCTTTCTTTACTGGCACCCCTCCACCTGTGCCAGCACCCGGAGATGGTCAAAGTCCCACAGGGGAGCATCACAGTAGGAGTTCATGGTTTCCTCACTGCTAGGGTGTGCTGTTAGACCATAGCAAATGGGCAGCACAGGGACCTGTCCCACCCTGCCTTGGTACTTGTATCCCATTGGGTGCTGTGTGTACCTGCCCCAGGGACCTGGAATCCATATCAAGGAACTAGAGGCTGGTCCACAGGTCCCTCTCTGTCAGTCAGCAGTGGCTGTACAGGAAAGGCAAGGCTTCATAAGGAAGGGAATCTCTCACTGGATCCACTGTCCTTCAGTAAGTAGGTTGTCCATCCCTGCAGCTGTGGAGATGGTCTGCCTTGCAGGATATGCTGAGCCTCTCCTACACCATTTTCTGCTCTCAGTCCCCAGGTAAAATCAACACTGCCTTCAGCCCAGTCCTTCTAAACAGTGGGATAAGACTTTTGCCTGTTCCCTAGTACTCAAGGGCCTGGTGATGCTGGTAAGGAGCCACCTGCGCAGCAGTATCTGTGCTTGGACTGAGAGGGCAGAGGAGCTCTCTAAGCTGGGCTTTGCCCCACCAGCTGGTGTTAGGGGAAGGGGAAGAACCTGATCAGAGAACTGCTGAGAGCATCTCCTGTCCACAGAGGGCCTCCCTGCACCCTGGGCTCCGCGCTTGCATCAAGGGATTGAGGTTTGGCCAACATGGTTCACCTACCTGGCTGATGACTCTGTGTCTCTATTGCTTGTTCAGCTGCGGCTCATAGACTGGGGTCTGGCCGAATTCTACCATCCAGCTCAGGAATACAATGTCCGTGTGGCCTCTAGGTACTTCAAAGGACCAGAGCTCCTTGTGGACTACCAAGTAAGAGTCTGTCTACTCCTTGCTATCCAGTGATAACACTTGTGGCTGCACTTTAGCCACCTTTGGGTTGTCTGGTTTTGCCTGTCAGGGCATTGCCTGGGTTGGAGAGAGGCTGGCTGTGAAGTGCAAAGGCTGAGGCTGCCTGTGCTGGTGGGGAACCAGGCTGTGGTGAGTGTGCCTTTTCTGACAGCTTCTCCTTTTCTCCCTCAGATGTATGACTACAGCTTAGACATGTGGAGTTTAGGCTGTATGCTGGCAAGCATGATCTTCCGAAAGGAGCCCTTCTTCCACGGCCAGGACAATTATGATCAAGTAAAGACATTGCTACCTGGCTTATTTTGTGAAAGTTTGTCCCCAGTTCATCTCTGTGTGTATAGTGGGGAGGCTCTGGGGATGGGACTGCCAGGCTGGGAGGATGCTGCTACATGCTTGGTTAAGCCATCTGTGATTTTGCTGCCTTGTGTAGGAAACTTGTTTTCTGCAAAAGCAAGTTTCAAGGGAGGTGCTCCTTCCATCTGGGATGTTTTCAGAAGGGGGGCACTTAGATTTGGGCAGCTCTGCCTCTGCAGAAGAGTGGTGGACTGCCCTTCTGCTCTCTGAACATGCCTTTTGTTCCAGCTGGTTCGCATCGCAAAGGTCCTGGGCACAGATGAGCTGTATGGGTATCTCAAGAAGTACCACATAGAACTGGACCCGCACTTCAACGACATCCTGGGCCAGTAAGTGAAGTGAAATGCTGCCTTTTTTTCCTTTTAAGCACAGAAAGGGAGATAAACTGATGTTTACACTCTTGAGGCACTTGCAGCAAAGGCCTGCTCGATGTTCTGGATAACAGTGCTGCTTGCAGGCCTCACGTCTAGCTGCTCATGTTATCTCAGGAGGTCACTGAAATGCAGGCTCTTTCCTTTTGTCCCTCCCATGATCCATGAGCCATCCCCTATTTCTTCTCTCTCCTGCTTGTTCACATCCTTAAAGTGGAGGTGTAGGCACTGCAGTTACGTGTGGGCTGAGTGGCTCAGAGTCTTCCAGTTGAGATTCCTGAAAAGGACAAGAGGAGTAGATGGAATAGTGAGGACAGCTTCTGTGAGGCTGGCTGGCAAGCCAGAGCAGTGCTGGTCCCAAGGGTGTCACCCTGCCTGCCACGTCCTGTTGTCTAGTCCTTATAGACAGAAGAGAATGTGCAATATTGTGCCTTTCCTGGCACAGGAGATCTATATAATTGTGCACATAAAGAAGAGGATTTTCCACCTTTGGCAGGTGTTTGCTGGGCAGTAGCTTGTGCAAGGAAGAGCTGTGGGCAGTGTTCATCACAGCCGCCTATGCTCTGAAGTGGCTGGTGGCAGGTGATTCCCATGGGACATCGGGGTACTGCTGTGCAGTGACAGCTGCTCCCTTTGCAGGCATTCCCGGAAGCGCTGGGAGAACTTCATCCACAGTGAGAACAGACACCTGGTCAGTCCTGAAGTCCTTGACCTCCTGGACAAGCTGCTGCGATATGACCATCAACAGAGGCTGACTGCCAAGGAGGCAATGGATCACCCCTATTTCTGTGAGTCTGTGGAGTAGCTGGGGCCAGCAAGGATGGAGTTGTGTGTTGTGGGGGCAAATTTTGGCTCCCCACACTAAGGCAAAAGCCTTAGCAGCTCTCTGGGTTTTCTGGGCAGTTTCTCTGGAAGGATTTGCCTAGGTGGAGCTTCCGCTTTATTAAATACTGTTTCCTCTTCCTGCCTGGTCTGTCTCCTGCAGATCCAGTGGTGAAGGAACAGTCTCAGCCCAGCTCAGAAAACGCTGTGCTCTCCAGTGGCATGACAACAGCACGATGAGGACTGGAAAACGACGGGTAATTCAAGATGTTTACAAATAAAAGCAAAACCTTCGGTCACGCAGTGAAGGGAAAAGAACCAAGGACCCCCCCCCTCCTTCCCCTCCCCTTTATACTCGGCAGAAATCTAACCTTGGGGGGGGGTCTTAAACCTCAGTTCCTCTCTGGTGGTTGTGGTTAATGTAACTCTAACCCTGTGGTACCAAAGCCCTGGGCAAATGGTCTTGCAAGAGCTAAATATGTAGTGATATCCCCAGGGCTCCACACAACTGATTCTGGTTCACATCTCTATGGATCCTTCTCTTCCTTCTCAGTCCAGCCTTCCCCACCACGCTGGTGGGGACAAATTGGTCGTTCCACCATCAGCCCTTAGCATGCCTCTTTCTAAACTTGCCTTTCTGACTTGTAGACTCTGAATGAACCAAATTCAGGCTGGGGGTCAGCAGGTGCAACTCTGTTTTGAGGTCCAAGTCTTTACTGCTCACTCTGGGCTTGAATTTGGCCCTTGAATTCCAGTTTCAATTGTGAATGCCAGGGTGGTTGGGGGGGAGGGAGGGGGAGTTCGACAAAAAACAACCCACAAACCCAGCAGCATCTCGGGATTGGTTTGGAGCATTAAAACGAAGGCACTGATCCGAGTTGCTGGGGAGAGGAGATCCCCCCCTCCAGTGTGTTTGACAAAGGCTCGCTCTGAGAAGAAACTCAATAGACCTGCTTTGGAAACTTGTGAATGTGAGGGCTGCTCTTGTGGCAGGAGAGGGGAGGGACTATCCAGACTTTCCCACCGAGCTCAGGAAAGTCAGTGTTGCAAGATTTCTTGTGATAGGTGTGCAACCACGTACCTCATGACGTGGCTCCCATGAGAATTCGTGCCAGCGCAGACTTGTGCCAGAGCACGGCTCTGGAGCGGTTCAATCCAGCACCGCAGGATGGAGGAGCGGAGAGGAGGCCGGGGATGAGAGCACAGGGAGGGGGGAGGATAAACAAACAGTGGCGTCGGGACAGGGGCTGTGCAGCTACTGATCCAGGCCTTAGGATCCCACGCAGTGTTTTAACAAAGTCAGCCATTTGTTGAATTCTGGGGTGCCGATCCTGTTGGGGGGTGGGGGGTTCGTCTTATGGGTTCTTTCATCAGATCCCTCGATGGCTTTATAGCCCCACAATTCACAGTTGCCTCCTCTACTTGTTCTGTGTGTAACTTCATCAAGTGGTTCTGGTGACACTCAAACCTAGACGCTGGAGATAGTGTTTTCCCACCAGCACCTAAACACAGAATTTCCTTCTGCGGCATTGTTGAAATAGTTAATTTTTTATAAGGTTGCAATGTTTCTATTTGAAACATCTGTTTACATTCCATATTCCAATAAAGTTCTATTGGCATCGACAGCAGGTCAATCCATTTGTATAATTCACTGAAACCAATAAATATCTATACGTCTGAATGTCTGCCGTCTCAAATCTATGGGATAGCCAGAAGGCCTGAGGGCTGGAGGCCTTGTCTCCTCCAGGAGGGCAGGTTGGCTCTTCCAGCCCCTCTTGTCTGTATTTTTTTGGGATCTCTCACTCAGTGTTTGGTTGCAGTTCTCCCTGCTGTCAGCTCTGAGAGTTTCACTGCGGCAGATTGTCTCCACTGCCATGGGGCCGCAGAGGAGGTGTGAGGGTTTGGGCACTGCATTGGGGTCATTTCTTGTGGTTCACTGGCCTCAAACAGGCGCGGCCTGAGGGACAGCCCTCACTCTGCTGTTACCTGGTGGGTCAGACCAGCTCACCCATGTGTGGCTGGAAATCAGGATTCTGCACACGTGTACCCCTGTGCTCGTCTGCTGTTAGCCTGGGTGGATGGCTTTGTCTAAAGATGTGCTGAGCAAAGTGTAGCTCACTCCTCCCACCTGGGGACATGGGGATAGTTCTGGGTGTCCAGGCTGAGGAGCAGCTTGTGCTTGCTGCCATCCTGCAGGGCCTCCCTAACTTGCTCTCCTGTAGAGGCTGCTGAAGGCATGGGTGAGTGTTCCCAGCCCTCTCTTCTCCCATCTCCCACCGTCCTGGCTGCCTGGCCTGAGGGACAGGGGAGTCTCTTGTGCTCTTAGGCTGTGCCAATACCAGCAGGGTTGGTTTGGGGTTTTAATATCGAGTTTTGAACTGATTTTAAATATCTATTGAATTGCTCCATTGAGAAGGGGATGTTTCTCATGGCCTATCCAAGTTGCTATGGGAGAAGCTTGTCCCTTTTCCAGCTCTTGTGTGTTGGCATTCCCAGCTTCTGGAGGGGTGAGGCAGAAGAGATGGGGAGAAGAAAAATGGGTTGAATGGGGGAACTTTGATAGGTGAACACTGTTGGTCACTGTATATGAGTGTGCTGCATATTAGTGCTTGGCAATGTCTGAACCTGATGGTGGAGTTTCAAGGTGGTGCTTCAGGAAGTATCAGTTCTGTAAACCTGAGTTAGGAATTCTTTCCTGGTACCCTCAAGCAGAGGAAGAGAGTTGCTCTTCCGGCGACTGAAATGGCTTTCCCTGCTTGCAGTAAGCAGAGGCTGGAACAACCTGCACCTTATCTCCCCACATCCCTACACCAGCTCTAGGGTAGGATGAGCAGTGACAGATTAATCGTGGAGGGAAACAGCAGCTGAACAAGAGCAGTCTGGGAGCAAGGAGGGTGTGGAGTCTCCTGATCCCAGGGCAGTGGGGATGTTTGACTGCAGCTTGCGCCAGTTCTTCTCTGCAGTCAGTGGCTCTTCCAGCACTCAGAGCAGGAAAACCCTTCTCTCCTCCGGACCTTAGCAAAGTGTTCTCCTGCCTGTAGGGACAGCCAGGAACTGGGGAAGAGTGTTTTTTCTCTAGGAAATTAAGAGGACTGGGGAACATGCATCTCCATCTGCTTTTTCCTGGAGAAAGTTAAGAGAGTCCTAGTACATGTTCCTCGCCTTTCAGCTGGCCTGGCTCCAGCTTTCTAGCAGAGGTAGAGCATGGGTTTGGCTGAGTGCCTTGTAAGAGGAAAGACTCAAAACTGAGCCCCAGCAGCCACTGAGGGATGCAGGAGGAAATGGATGCAAGTAAGCAGCTTTGCCAGCTTGTCTGTGCCAGTTGCAAGTGTGCTGGGCATGATGGGAGCTTTTAGTGGAATTACGGGAGGTATTTTTGGTAGTGGAGGGAAACTCAAAACAGTAGGTTGTGGAAAAAAAGTCCGAAGTTGTGTCTGGCTGTCCGTGAAAGTTCTGCTTTGCTAGCCTGCATCTCTCTCTTGCCTTGTTCAGCCCTGCCTTCCTTTCTTGCCCCTTCCAAAGCAGGCTGAGATTCCCCTGCTCTCCCCACATCCAGAGAGCCAGGGAGGGTGCGCCTGGGCCTGGCTGGGGGTGGGTGGCAGATATGGGGCAGCGTGCCCAGCCCTCTCCTCATCACAGTGCTGGAGGAGCTCTGTGTTGAGCTGGCAGTGCTCCACGATGCTCATTTCCCTCCTCCCGTCTCTCCTCAGGTCCGATGCTGTTGCTCCCAATTTTCCATAAGCAGAATGAGAACCAAATCAAACGTCCTATCAGCGCGGTACAGTGACGGCGGGCGGACTGCGCGGCGCGGGCAGGGCTCAGAGCGGGGCATACGCCTGGCTGGACGGCATTCGCCTCGCTATGACCGCAGCCCTTCCCTCCGAGTGTTAAAGGTTCTTCTGCCTCTGTTTCTTTGTTGAGCTCTTCCTGACCCAGAAAGCATGGAAATGTGAAGGGTGTGCAAAGCACTTGTTGGTTAGTCGTTCCTCCCTCTGTTCTGGCTGTTCCCCCCCACCCTCTGATGGACCATGGTTAGTCAGCTTGTGCCTGTCTCTTCCAGGACATGGGGGTCACAGGGGATGTAGTATCATGATGGACAGTTCTATACTATAATTAAAAGAATTCTATATTGTTGAATAAAAGTTTTAAAAGAAGCGTGCAAGGAGGAGTCTTCAGTGGGGAGGGAGCTGGAGAGTGCTGGCAGAGTGAGCTGTTCCCTGTGCCTTGCTAGGACAGGCTGGGTGGGGAGAGCAGGAGGAAATCGTTGTACAAAATCACTGTGAGCAGAGGCAAAGGAGCCACTTGTCACATTTGGGGGTGTTTCTCCTTTGGCAGTGTCCCTCCTTCGGCCCCCACTCTCTTCTGAAGGTGCCTGCCTGGGTGGTGGCCTGCGGCCTAATGCTGGTACCTGCTTTTCCCAGCCCGGGGGGGCTTGGGCATGGCTCTGTCTGTGTACCACTGGAGCTCCCATCTCTTTCTCAGGCTCAGGCTCTCCTCCTCCTCCCCAGCACCATCACTGCAGAGCCCTGAGCTTGGAGCTCCTGCCCGAGGGCCACTGCACTGCAGGAGTTCCTCAGACATGGTGCTTCACTGGCAGTGCTCAGGAGAGTCTGGCTGCAATGATGGTTGCTAGCCAAGCTGGGCTCTGGTCTTAGGTGTTAATGAACACTTGAAATTCTGTCTAAAAGCCTCCAACTGGACTCTGTATGACTGTACATGGTCATTTATCTTGTGTGGTCCCATTCCTTCATTGCCTGTATGTTTTTCCTGATACAATTTTCCCCTATACTGAAGCTGCTCAGGGGAAAAGGGTACCTCTAACACAAGGCCCTTGCCTGGGAAAGGGAACCTGTTGCTGGTTCCCAGGGAGGAGAGCTGAGCTGAGGGCTCCTGCCAGCACAGAACCACTCAGTGCTGCTCTCACCCAGCCCTGGGCACTGGCCAAAGTGGAACTGCAGGAGTGAGTCATTGCACAAAGCCTGTAATGGGTACAGGTGGAAGCCAACACTGTCCTGGTGTGTCACGCATGGAGATTTGCTGATGTGGGGCCAGATGTGGATGTGGGCATCAGGTAAGTTTAACCTAATGGTGCTGTAAGGCAGGGTTGGTCCATTGCCAAGGAACAGCTTAATGACAGTTTAGCTCTGTTGTATCCAGGACTGTGTTATCTCTGGCATCTAAATTCATCAAGACATTTTTGGTGAGTGTAGCTCTGGTCAGCAGTGAGAGCAGGGAAGAGCCCATGGCAGAGCCTGCCTGAGGCCCACGCTGGGCAGAAGCAGCACTGTGAGCATATGCTGAGCTGAGGTCCCTGCAGCACGGTGGCACATCCAGGCACTGCTGCTGCTTGGTTCTATCCATCTCCAGACGCTGTTGGATCATATTCCCCATTGCCACCTGCTGCCTGCTGCAGCCCATGTCCTCTCCAAGTAAACAGCTTGTCTCCAGAGAATGCTCTCAGTGACTCTTTTAACTGTTGTTTGTCAGAAATAAACTCTTCTTTGCCTACCCTTTTTTGTCTCCAGTCTGTTGGAGTCAAAAAGGCTTTGCTCATCCTGGCCCCTTGCTCCATCCATTGCACAGCTGTCCCACCAAGGCAGTGTGTCCTCCTTCCTTGATTTTCTCTGCCCACTTGCTCCAGTACACACTGGCACTGCCTCCTTCTGCACGCACTGATGTTTACACCCTGTTCTCTTCTGATCTCTTGCTCAGCAGCAGCCCAGCTTCCTCCTCTTCCTCCTCTTCCTTCTGCACTGCTCAGAGTTCAGCCAGCATGAGGTCCAAAGCCTTTGGGTTGCCTCAGCACCTAAAGCCACTTTTGGGCCTTGCCTCCCCTTGCATGTCATGGTTATGGATGTCCTGCCCAATTTTCTTTTTTGGTTTTCACTTTACAGCTGCCCTTCATCCTGTGCTGCTCCTGGCAGGAAAATCCAGGCTGGAAGAGTCGGCTGGAGTCACCTGGACAAATCCCAGGATCTCACACTCCTTGCAGGAGTCATTACTTTGTTCTTGATTTTGCCATGTAGTAAAGGCTTTTGGCTCACAAAGGAACTGACTGAATCTGGTGCAGGTTTTATTGGTCCAAGCGCTGTCCTTGGAGCTGGCCCAACCCTGGGCATCTGCTCTCCAGCCTCAGCCAAGAGGGCAATGGCCTGGGTTAGGATTTCCCAGGCCATTAACCTGGGCCATGTGCTCCAAGGCAAGCACAGATTTGGTGATACTGCAGGGACCTGCAACATTTTGGTCTCCTAACTGCACCCAGCAATGTGACACTTCAGAGGAGCAATGTGTCAGAAGCTTCCTGAAAATCTCATTCCTCTGAAAGTATCGGATTGCTGAGAACTCTGAAGGGAAGGAAATGCTTTAGTGGGCAGTTATTTCTGCAGCAGGCAACCTCTGCTCACTTCTTGGACCAGATTATTCTCTTAGGATGGTCTTTTCCCTCCATCTGCATCCCCAAATCCAATCCCTGTACACCCTGGGAACTGGAAGCAGCGGTGAGGGAACATGTCAGTATCTTCCTAGTGATCTTCCAGGTGGATAACATCAGGGTGTGAGTGTCTGAAATACATCTCTCAGAGCCCTCTTCCCAAATGCCAGCCTTGATTATTAATATGAGTTACTGATTTACAGGGTTCTCTGTCTCTGCCCTCTCCTCTAGCCCACGCATACTTGGGGAAGGAGGAGGGGCAACGGGAACTACATTTTGTTCAAATTAATTGAGAAACAGGGACAATTTGAAACCACAACCTATTTCTGTGTGCAGCAAAACACAACATTAAAGTGGTAAGTGGAGAGCATGAGAATGAGCCAGCTGTTCAGGAATGGCAGCTGGATATCTGTCCCAGTTGTCCCCTACCATCTGATTAAGGGAACAAGTTATTTCATCGTGCCATATAAAGTGTACTGTAACCCACTGACTAAATATAGCTGATAATTTCTAACTAATGCCTTGCTTTTTGTGTGCTCCACTTGGTTGTGCGACAACTTGGGAAGGAAGGAAGGAGAAAAGTGCTGCTAACTGGGGTGCAGCAAGGGACTGTGCCCTTGGGACAGTCCGAGCAATTGTAGCCCATGGGAGAGACAGGCACAACTAGCANAATGGCAGATGAAGAAGAATTTCTAGAAGGTTCTGTGAAGAATGTCAATCAGGACGTCAGTCAAGGTGAGATCCCTCCCGGCCCCACAACTGAGCACACTCCATGGGGTGGGGCCAGGTCAGGCCGCACCAGATGGGTGGGCACAGGGCAGACTGGGAACGTCCACACCTATGATTGGACCAAAGCATCCAAATGTCTCCAGGTGTCTTGATTGACATTCAGAGAGAATAAAAGCGGCTGCATGGGCCCTGGGAGGTGTGCCTCTGGCCAGACCAGCCACGCACCCAGCACTGCCAGTTTGTCTTGTGGGCATCCCCGATTGTTTATTGTTTTCTTTTAATAATAAATTGTTTAAATTTTTGCACAGTGAAGCCTCGTTCTTCACAACTGGGGCTCATCCACCATAGAAGTCTCACCTTGACGGACCTGGAGGGTCTTGGAAGTGAGGCGCGCTCCGCCAGAGTTTTGGCAGCTCGACTGGACCCCTCTGGTCCTGCCGACGGACTGCAGGCTGACATCCCAAAGAACAAGAAGGGACCCACAACACAAACCAAATGAGGAGGGGTGCCTGGGGCTCCCCTCGATCGGTGGAGTGGCCCACAATCCAGTGCACACAGCCGCCGTTGAAAAGGGGACATTAAGTTGGGGGGAGCAAGCGAGTGTGTGTGAATGAGACGTGGACTGGACAGGCCAGATCCACGAGGTGAGTGTGGAGTCCTTCTAGCTGCGGTTCCATCCCTCCGTGAGGAGATCGGCCAGCAAAGGGGTGAAGCAAGTGGAGAGGAATGAAAAAGGGATCCCCTAGGGAAATCTTCACAGGAGTCTTTAGCCCCGAGAGGTGAGGGTGCGGATCATGTGGCCCCGGGTGCCGAGGGGGTACGCAGGGAGCACTTAGCTTGATGGGAAGTGTTGGAGGTAGGGTTTTCAAGTCCCGTACAGAGGAGGGAAGGGATTCAAGTCCAGCATAAAAACCCCTGGGAATGGTTGGGAAAGGAGTACGGACCCCTGGGAAGGAAGAAAACAGAAACGGAGCTAGTGCAAGACCCAAGATACTGGGGCCGCTTCGGACGGGGTTTGAGGTGGGCAAGGGGGGAGCCGGTCCTCAGGGCTGTCCGCTCAGGGACCACATTCAGCTGGGTGGTGTACCTGATGGTTGTACACTGGTGAGGCTGGTGAGTCNTGGAGTCCTTCTAGCTGCGGTTCCATCCCTCCGTGAGGAGATCGGCCAGCAAAGGGGTGAAGCAAGTGGAGAGGAATGAAAAAGGGATCCCCTAGGGAAATCTTCACAGGAGTCTTTAGCCCCGAGAGGTGAGGGTGCGGATCATGTGGCCCCGGGTGCCGAGGGGGTACGCAGGGAGCACTTAGCTTGATGGGAAGTGTTGGAGGTAGGGTTTTCAAGTCCCGTACAGAGGAGGGAAGGGATTCAAGTCCAGCATAAAAACCCCTGGGAATGGTTGGGAAAGGAGTACGGACCCCTGGGAAGGAAGAAAACAGAAACGGAGCTAGTGCAAGACCCAAGATACTGGGGCCGCTTCGGACGGGGTTTGAGGTGGGCAAGGGGGGAGCCGGTCCTCAGGGCTGTCCGCTCAGGGACCACATTCAGCTGGGTGGTGTACCTGATGGTTGTACACTGGTGAGGCTGGTGAGTCGAGACACACAGGAGAAAGGGATTTTACTTTGGAAGTGTGGTGTGAGTGTGAGGACTACAGTGAAAGAGGCTGAGAGCGAGGGAATGAAGTGTCTGGGGCTCTGGGAGTAATAAAGAATTTTTGGCTGGAGTGTTTTCTATCGGTGTGTCTGAGATCCAAGAGAGTGAAGTGTGTGGTGCTCTGGGAGTAATGAAGAATTTTGTTTTGCCGGAGTGTTTGCTATCTGTGTGTGTAGAATTGAATGCCAGGTGGTGAGAAGTGACGTGAGCAAGGGGGATTAAGATAGAGACCCAGCGGAAAAACTTGAAAAGGGAATTTGCGTTGTTCTAGAGTAGGGACACCATCTTGTCCCCTTCTTGTCCCCTTTGTTTTAAAGGCGGGAACCTCCATTTTGTTTTGGCAGGAACTCCATCTTGTCCCCTTGGCTTTAAGGGTGGGAGTGCAGCCATTTTGCAGATGCACTGCTATATCAGTTAAGCGAGGTTGCAGCTATTCTATAATAAGATTAAGTACTGTTTTCTGTCCAGATCCACTTGATATAGCAGAAGGGTAGGATCCCCTGAAAGTAATAATGGAACAAAAGGGAAGTAAGGCCAGCCGCAGGGAGGAAAAAGGTACAGAAATCATTAGAACCATCCAATCGGATAGCCTCTTGGGCGTCAAGCTGGCCGACTAGGATGAGGATCGCAAAACAAGAAATAAGAAGAAAACAAAAATGATACAGTTTTGCATGATTAATTGGCTCAAAGAGAAAATCAGAGCAGACTATGAGTTCTGGCCTAGATATGGATCCACAGAAAGATGGATATGCCAGGCATTGAACACATTTGTGAACAGCAGAGAGGTAGTAAATCCAGAAGAGTGAGAATATGCAGCTTGCTGGATCCATGAAAATGACATTGAGGAAGCGAAAGTGTTTAAGATCTCTAGGGGGATGGGGAAAGAACAAACCAATGACAGCAAAAAGGAAAGGACATGGGACCCCTTAGATGTTTTACCCCCCTCGTATGTCCCTGCCCCAGCCCCTCCAAGCCCACCTGCTACCCTGACCCTTGCTAGACCAGCCTCCCCGTCTGCCCCTATTGCTTCCCCCGATCACACCCCCGTGAGCCCCAGCAATACATATTATGAGCCCTCGAGCACACGTAATCTTAACTCCTGTGGGGAGGGTCCCTACTTAAACACATGGGGAAGGAAAGCCTTCTAGCAGGAGAATGGGCAGAAGGTTGGGTTATTCCCACTAAGGGAGGTACCCATGGGTGGAGCACAAGGGAGAATAGGATTTGTCAATGCCCCATTAACATCAGCAGAGGTAAGGGGTTTTAAAAAAGAGATCAAGGGATTGTTGGATGACCCAGTGGGAGCGGCGGAACAACTAGATCAGTTCTGGGTCTGAATATATACATTGGGAGGAATTAAACCAGGGTTCTTCTTATTGCCAGAACAGAAAGGGAGAAACTTGGGGGTCCCACTGTATGATGACCTAAAGCAGAAAAAGAGATACCTAACTAAGTCATCTCAGTGGTGGGGGGATGATGAGTGTCCTCCTGAGAGGATCATAGAAACATATGGGCCAGCCACATGGGCACAAGACAGAAGTTGGGGATATCATACCCCAATATATATATTGAACCGCATCATCCGGCTGCAAGCCGTAGTTGAAATCGTCTCTAATCAGACCTCCTCTGCCCTAGAGCTAATAATTCAACAACAAAAACAGACTAGGGCGGACATTTATCAGAACAGATTGGCCTTGGATTATCTATTGGCCGAGGAAGGCGGGGTTTGCGGAGAACTCAACATATCGGACTGTTGTCCAAAAATTGATGATAATGGTGATGCAGTTTTAAACCTGGCCCAAAACATCTGAAAATTAGCCCATGTCCCGGTCCAAAAATGGAGCTTAGCTATTTAGGCTGACTGGTGGAAGGATTGGTTTGGCTCGGAGTGGGGCAAGAAATTGGAATTCCTCCTGTTATGTTCCTTGGCAGGGATCATATTTCTCCCACGCATGATCACCTGTGTAATTAAGCTGGTTAACCCATATTGTTTGAAAGACGCAAGGAGCAGCCACAACTAAGAAAATCCTACTATTGGAATCAGAAGATGATGTTGAGGGGACTTCTCAAGAAGCCAAACTGATTCAAGTAAAATACGAGCAGTTCCATAAAATCCAGGATATATACAAAAGTCAAATGTCATCCAAAAGAGGAGGGATTATTACAAATGGCCAAAGGAGAAGGTGACTTTCATATATAAGAATGGTTAATGAGTAAATTACTAAGTTATGGATGTTGCAGTGTTTGAATAATGTTAATGGATTAATTGATTAATTATGGACATTTGTGACACATTAATGAGTTGATTAGTTGACTATTTGATAAATTACAATATTCTGGTTATTATTTCCCTTTCCTTGTACCCTCTCTTTTATATATATTTAATAACGTTCAATGACTATGTTAAGAAACTAGGGGTAAAATGGCAGATGAAGAAGAATTTCTAGAAGGTTCTGTGAAGAATGTCAATCAGGACGTCAGTCAAGGTGAGATCCCTCCCGGCCCCACAACTGAGCACACTCTATGGGGTGGGGCCAGCCCCATATGGGTGGACCAGGGGCGGACTGGGACTGTCCATACCTATGATTGGACCAAATGTATCCAGGTGTTTTGAGTGACATTCAGAGAGCATAGAAGCTGCTGCACGGACCCTGGGAGGTGTGCCTCTGGCCAGAGGAGCCATGCAGTTGGCTGTGCTGGTTTCTCATGTGCGCATTCCCAATTGTTAATGGTTTTCATAATAAATAGCTTAGAACTTTGCACAGTGAAGATTCGTTCTTCACATATTGTGACCCACTGACTAAATATAGCTGATAATTTCTAAAGCCTTGCTTTTTGTGTGCTCTACTTGGTTGTGCAACAAATTCTGAAGGAAGGAAGGAGAAAGTGCTGCTAACTGGGGTGCAGCAAGGGACTGTGCCCTTGGGACAGTCCGAGCAATTGTAGCCCATGGGAGAGACAGGCACAACTAGCAGACAACATTGCTGGGATTTGGATGGGGCATTAGTTAGCAACAGAAGATTAGTTCTTTAGGAGTTGACTTGGACTATAAAGTTGGTGCAGAATGGTAGTTTTTCT
>VZRL01003384.1:0-31731 GCA_013397895.1 Origma solitaria
TCACCTTCTTGTCATCCATGTGGCTTGAGATGGACTCCAGAATGTGGTGCTCCATCACTTTTCTCAGGGTTGATGTGAGGCTGACTGGCCAATAGTTCCCTTCATTCTCTTTCTTGCACTTTTTGAAGTCTGGGGTGACATTTTATTTCTTCCAGTCCTTAGATGCCTCTCTTCACCACTGTGGCCTTCCAAAAATGATTGTGAGCAGCCTCACAATGGTGACCACCAGTTCTTTTAGCTCTCATGGATGCAGCCGATCAAGGCCCATGGACTTGTGGATGTCAAATTTGCTTAGGTGTTCTCTAACCCATGCCTCCTTCCTTCCAACATTCCTTTACCCTGGTCTCCTGGGTCAGAGTCCTAAAAGATGATCATGTCAGACCCATGCAATGCAGACATTCAGTAACTCTGTGTCCTCTGTTACCAGCATCCCCACTCCATTTAGTAATGCTTCCACATTATCCTTAGTTTTCCTTTTGCTGTGGATATATTTGAAGAAGTCCCTCTTGTTCCCACTGACATACTGGACCAGATTTAATTCCAGATGACCTCAAGCTTCCTTGTCTCATTTCTGCTTACTCTGACAACCTCGCTATAATCATTCCAAGTGACCTAACCCTGCTTCAGTCTCCTTAATGATAAAAGTGCTAGTGAGAATATGTACAATTAAGATAGCAGGGCTGACTTCATCAATACTTTTCTTCCCCTCTCTCCAGTCTTCTGGAACTTTAGTTTAGAAGCAGGTTCATGAGTGACTCTCCTCACAAACTCCTGATCCTGGCTTTAAAAAATGAGAAACTTCTCTCTATTCTTCCAGTACTAATACTACTTTAAAAAAAGAAACACAGATTTAAAAGCTATGCAAGGTAAGAAAGATTCAGCCTATGAAGAACGTAATACTGTAGATCAGTGATACAATATTTATTGTATTGATCGGTTTTCAATATACTTTGTGGCAGGATGACAGTGCAAAGAAGAACCACTAGAGTAGTGTGGTTCTTTAACACTGATGAAGTGAGCAGTTGCATTTAAATAGGTTTCAAATGAGCTTGCCTGAAGTTCCTGAAAGAAAGTTCAGTGGTTATAAACATGAATTTCTGCTGGTAATAAAGGCAGAGAAGAAAGAGAGAGGACAAGATGAGAAGGAAAGACCCAGGCTGGTTAGTTTTAGTGTCAAGGATTAGTTTACCTTCAGGTTTTCTTCATTATTCCTCCTGTCCTAAAAATAACACATAGCACATTGCTGAATAAGACAGGAATAATTGGCTGAGTTGTCTTGATCCACTGTGCATGAATCAAGAATTCTTCTAAACTCCCAGTCTTTTCAGAGAAAATTCAAGATAAAGCTCTTGTAGTAGAAAATCTATAAGGAGAGATGGATTAATATCCTGCAACATCCTTTGTTCTACATAATTCCATGTTGTTGATTATTTACTCTGTTTTTCAATACTATAAATTCATTGTCTTCAGGAACTGACTTGACAAGGAGAACTTCTAAGTTCTGGCATTATTGGGGAAATGCTCTCCTCTTCTGAGGAACTCAGGCTGGCATTGTTGAAACAAAACTTCATCTCCCCCTTTCAAAAAGCAAAGCAAGAACCTGGATAACAGAGTAGGGTTCCTGGGACAACCAGCCTGCAGGAAGACCTTTCCTGGTTCCTTCAAAGCTTTGTGGTGCTCCCTGTGGGCACTGTTGGCTCTCTGGGAGAGTGGTGATCATGCAAAAGAGAAGGATGGATCTCCTTGGTGGAAGGGAGAGGGAAGGATGGAGATGACGATCTCCATCCAGCTGAGCCAGTGAGAGTACTAGAAATTTATTAAGTCTGAAATAAATATTTTCTCCCCTAACCATCTGCTGTAAGGGTTGTGATGCAACAAAATAGTTTTCTTTCAAATCACTATAGAAGGTTCTTAGAGGACAAGAATGGAAAAATTTCTGTCTGTAATGGCATTAATTATTCTTATTTAAATAATTACTGCCTTTGGTGTTGTGTGCAGTGGTGTTTAAAAGTGATGCTTAGTACTCCTAGAACATGGTAACTATTACTAAAATACAGAGGTTTTATATCTGAATAGCTGAGTAACTGAATCCTAGCTGCAGTACTGTATTTTCTGCATTTTTAAAAATTTGGTCTGCCCTGCCTCCTGCATGTTTTGTTGTTGTGGCTGGCCTCAGTCTTGGCAATTTAGTAGTAGGAATCTATTAATGATGGAACGATTTAATAAGACGCCCATGTCTCCGCAACAGGAGATACAGTACAGTGTTCAGTTATTGCTAATGCTGTTGGGACATGGGAGAAATAGTTTCCAAAGGATAGTTAAAAGAGAAAAATTAGCACCAAATATCTCCCTTGCACAGAGATGCCTGATTAGTCTTTATTGTAGTCTTTATGAGAACATTGTACCATTAGAAACATGCCTAACTATTAATAAATTAAATAAATAGCATTTTTGGCTTCCTGGTAGAGAATTTGATATTTCCTGGCTTTCCACATGAGTTGCTAAAGCCAAGTTTTAGTTCTTTGAAAAGCTATTGCCTGGCTTGTCTTCAAGGAACACTTCTTGTGTCCCATCTTAAATGTGAGAACTAACCATGTACATTGTGTTCTTACCTTATTGTACATATGACTGGTTTATATAGATTCTTTTTCTGACTAGGTCTAATATGAAAGTAAGTAGGGACTGGAAAAATTTTGGTAAAAGGGCTTCCCACACTCAGCCATGCTCAAGTGATCCCTAAGGAGAGATCTCATGTCTCTGAAGTTTGCAGGATGGAAATTGGATGCAAGTGACACAGGTGGTCAAGTGTGGTCATCTGTGTACTGTACTATTTAACGGGACCTGATTTAATCTAGTCTGTAATGCCTGCTTTTTGCTGGTAGTTAAAGAGAAATATTTATTCAAGGGAAGCTCTTCAGCTGTTAATTAAATTTAGGTTTTTCAAAAAATAAAAAAATCTCTTGATTTGTTTATCATCTTCCCAACCAGTGGCTCTTACAGTACTTGAGACTGTACTTTTGATGGATATATGATATGCTTATAGTACTAAATCTTCCTCATGAATCCATACTGTGATGAAGCTGAATAGATAGTCTCAAGTTCCATGATAAAAAAGGTTTTGCAGGTTTGGATTTTTTGGTTGTGGGTTGGGGTTTTTGGATTGTTTTGTTTTAAATTGCCTGTGACTTTTATTTGTGAATTCCTCCAGAAAGGCCAGGTGAAGAGGTGATTGTGTCATACCTGTATCAGAGAGCAGGATGCTTCCAGGAATGCTGATAGTGCTGAGTGCTTTGTAGGTGTGCATGCTAAAGCAAACAAATGGGTCTCACACCTCCTGATGTCCTGAGCAGCTAACATAAAATATCACAGCGATCTGATCTTCCAGTTACATCCCTCCATCTTTCTGTCCACTTGCCACCCTGAAAGTAGGCTGATACAAAACAGGAATTCCCAGTCAGAATGTGCATCCTGAGCTGAGAAACCAGTCATGACTTTGAAAACCAGAGGAAATGTCAGAACAGTCACTCAGCGCAGATGGGCACTGGTGTTGTTTCTTGCCGTGCCTTTCAGACCATAGCACCCACTTCTTTACTGGGGAACTTCTCTGAAAATGATGACCTTGAATTCTGAAATCAAATCCAGTGCTCAAATTCAGAGGGAACTTCCCTAAGCACAAAACTAAAAGCTGGTTTTGGGGTTACATTACTACGTGTCCTGCTCTGGAGATGGATTACTTTCAAGAATGTGTGTTACAGGGCCAGAAGGTTGGTATGCAGAGGGAACCTGGCTTGGTAGACACTTTATGTTACACAGTAATTGGATACAAAGAAGAAATATAGCTAAGGGCAGATGCAGTCATCCTGGGTTTTCCCCTCCTAGCATAGTGACCTGACCTCTGAATGACAGAGTTGGATTTTGGCATTGTTGCTTCCATGGCCAAGGATTTTTTAATACTCCTGGGCCTGATAGCCCAGCTCCAGCATGTTTAGTTTGATGAGTTTATGAACTCATACTTGATGCTGATTTCCTTATCTCAAGGAGAAAAGCTTGCCATGTGATATGTAAATGCAGCCAGGCCTTGTTGGGTGTCTCATCTAAGGTTAAGTTATTGTCAGCTCACGCACTGGAAAAAAGGCATGGAGGGAACTGGCAGCAGCTGGCAATAATACTTGAAGAAGTTAAAAACTTAGACAGGAAGAAGTTAAAAACTTAACTGCCACTGGGTCTGCTCTGGGGAGCCCCAGTGCAGCAGGAATGGGGGGCCCAGGCTGGCATTGGTGCAAGCTGTAGAGGCGTCGGTCTCTTGAGGCAGATCTCGCTTGCATGGACTCAGCCACATGCTGTTCCATTCTGTTCCATCTAAGTAGGGCAGAACTGCCCTGCCCTTGCCAAAGGCCAGATTCTTCTCCAATGCATTTTGTGTTTCTTCTCATCCCACTCTGTCTGCAGACAGCATTCACCATGTTGCTTTGCATTCAAACTGAGTTTGCCAAAGAGTCTCTTTCTCTTGGAGTCCTGAAGTTTCTCTCCTCTTTGCATGTGAGCACTGAAAATATATGTAGTCCTTGGCAAGTTGCTGGCACCAGGTGACCTTGTTTGCACTCTTACTTGCTTGAATAGAGGATTTGTGTGCCAGGGCTTAGAAAGGGGTGATTTGCAGGCTAGTAAGGGGTAACCCTGTGATTAGAAATTCCACGATCTGACAGAATGCACATTTGACCTGCTGGTGTAAAATAGATTATTACTCCATTATGTAAATATTTTAAGGTTCAATTTTGATAAGAATCAACAACAGAAATAAGTGGTGCGTTCCTACCTGTCTGTAGAAGTACTTGCTAACATGTGTCGCAGTGTTTGGTTTATAACCATACAATAGCGGCTTTGATTAATAATGCTTTATTAGTTATAAACACAGACTTACTGAATAAATCCTGCTTACTCTATTGAATGGCTCTCCATGCCTACATAAAACCATTTCAGTAATTAAAAAACTGCTGTAGTATTTCTCTATATTGTAGACTTTGAGTTGTTAGTTCTCTGTCAGTTTTCCTGAATTCCTACATAGGATTTCTACTTGACCACCACTCTTGACAAAAAAAGGAAATGTGTCCTTTCAAGTTGCATTTTATGATGAGAAAGGGCAGGCCTGGTAACACAGGGTTTCATGGAATTGTAGAATCATGAAAGTTAGAAAAAACCTTAAAGGTCATCCCAAGAATAGTGGAGGTGGTGGAGGAAAGGGTGTGTCTCTCCTTCTGACCTGTGCTGTCCTCTTCTGTGCCAGGATCAGAGAAATGAGACTGGAGAGGCAATATCCCTTGTGTTTCAAAAGAGTAGAAGAGTATGCTTGAGGAATGTGACATGAGGCATCTTGTGGAGAGCTCATGTCTGTCTTTTCCCAGAAGATATAGGTTTGTAACTCTGGCTTTTTCCCCTCCCCTTTCTATATAAAACACAAAGCACTGGGAATCAGTTGTTTTATCTACTACTGAAATGCAGCCATCAGTGCGGAATAACATGAGAACAGTTTGAAAGGAAGCATGGAACGCTATATTCAACTGAAACTAATTACCTGATTAGGTTTTGGCCTGGATGTGTGGGTTGACATCCAATGGACTTGGCGACAATACCTGCCAGCAAAGCCAAGTCTAGTCTTGCTTCGTTTAAAGACTCTGGACAAAACTTCTGGACTTGCATGCTGAATGCTAAGCACTGTGAAAATAGGCCACTGATTTAAAGTACCCATGGCTACAGTGAGTGTTCAGTGGGGAGATGGCATGGTTGCAGATGAATGAACTTTTTTGTGGCTTAGAAATACTGGTTTCCATTTGAAGGTGGTTCTGTTTCAAGCATTCAATTGGGTGAAATTTAACTCTGCATCAGAACATCCTCTATTTACAGCTATACGATTAGCACTTTTGTTTCCTTCAACACTTCCAACGTCTTCCCTTAGAAACAGTCCCCAGTCTGACATTGAGATCTTATAAGCTTAGAAAATAACCTAAAGGGGTGTTATCTCACCTGGTCTCCTACAGTAGTTCCTTTTCTTTATCTCCACAGAAGTTAAACATGTTAGGTCTGCTTTATCAGGTGAGAAGCATTTGTTACTGCTGTTCTTGTCTTCTCTACTGCAAACATTTTTTTGATCTTTTGGTGTCATTGTCTGGAAAATGATGTGTTTTCCAGATGGGAGTACCTATGCAACATCTGAAGTGTCTACAGTGTTAGACATTATAATTACCAGTGTGATGGTAATTTTTTGTCATGGCATCTCTCTAAAGGAAAAAAAATTAAAATCATTACTTGGAAGGGTTTGAAGCTTTACTGGGAAGAGAGTCTTTCTTCTGTACACTATTATAAAAATATTCATTAAGAACAAAGGTGAACAGAGCACTTTAGAAAGACTTGGAAGTGTCTCCAATTGGAAGCTTCTGTGCTTCACCCACTTCTGGCACTGCAGAGACCCTCTACTCTCCTTTCCCAGGGAGAGAGATATAAAATGAGCTGTCAAATGAGCAGTTCACTAGTGAGCATTGACTTTATAAGGAAATTTAGTACACCTACTCTGATATTCTGGAAGCACAACGAGACGCATTACTAAAATGAATTGAACAAGAGTTGGTAGGAGATGCTCCACAGAACAAGGAATACCTAATAGACCACCATATGAAAAAAATATTTTTGCCATCTGGCTGTTTATTTTAACTTAGCAACTAGCTTATGATCTAAGCTATTCCTTAACATCTAAACTACATACTGAATCCTCTCCTGTTTATAGACTTTTTAAAACCATTTGCCCAAGAGGCCTTGCAGTTGTGAAGTCCTCAAAGTTGTGTTTAAGCATTTCCTCTGCCTGCAAAAATAAATTTATTAAGGTTTTGGCCTCACACAGAGACAACAAATACAAGCCTGTAAGTGCCTTAAAAGCCCCAAGAAACTTCAGAAGCAATTTAAAATAATAAAAATAGTATTTTGGATACCCCTTGCTACTTCTGTGTGGAATGAGGCTCAGCCAGGATGTGGGGGCTGAAGAGGCAGATGGGAGTTCACTTTGTGTAACCCTTCCCCTCTTCCCTGCCATCCCTAAATCAGCTCTCACCATTTTGGCAGGAGTCTCTTGAGCCTTTGCTAGCCAGGCGTTTGCCCAGCTGTTTGGCCCAGGATTTCACAGAGAAGGAACTCTTTCTGGCTGAAGTTTCTGTAAAACCACCACTTCAGCCATGAAGCATTAGTGTCCCTACGGGGACAAGGCAAGTAGTTGGAGAGTTTGGGGAGGGGTGAGGGGGAGCAATGTAACTTTCCAAAGGGCCTGGCCTCTTCATGATAAGTAATCACCCTAGAATGGAGCTAATCTAGGAAAACTGATGGGATTATAAGGACGATAAGATCTCCACTTCTTCTAAAAGCACTCGTGAAGTAGCAGCTCCATTCCAATTCTGTGGTTTGAAAATGCGTCTCTGCTAACAGTGCCTCGTGTCGCCCTTGCAGGATGATTTGGAAATTCGCCTTGTCCGTTTTCCTGATGGCAGCGCTGGTTCGAGTGACTGACGCCAGGAAAAACCGCCCGGCAGGTGCCATTCCATCGCCGTACAAAGGCAGCAGCAGCAACCACTCGGAGCGGAGGCAGCAGCTGAACAAGGAGGTGTTGGCCTCCAGCCAGGAGGCCTTGGTGGTCACCGAGAGGAAGTACCTCAAGAGCGACTGGTGCAAGACGCAGCCGCTGCGGCAGACTGTCAGCGAGGAGGGCTGCATCAGCCGCACCATCATCAACCGCTTCTGCTATGGGCAGTGCAACTCCTTCTACATCCCGCGGCACGTCAAGAAGGAGGAGGAGTCCTTTCAGTCCTGCGCTTTCTGCAAGCCGCACAAGGTCACCTCCTCCACCGTGCAGCTGGAGTGCCCTGAGCTAGACCCACCGTTCCGACTCAAGAAAATTCAGAAGGTCAAGCAGTGCCGGTGCATGTCTGTGAATCTAAACAGCTCAGGCAAACTGTGAGAGCAGGCATGTGGCTGCTGCTTGGTGTTGCCTCCATCGGCTTTACTGCTGCCTCTCCCACTGAGCAGACTGTCCATTTTGTTGGTTTGTTTCTTCTTTTCCTTTTTTTTTCTTTTTTGGTGTTTTGTTTTCTTTCAGGAGGCATCTCTCCAGCAAGGAAAGGCTCCTTGTCACTTGCCTACTGGAATAATGCTTTTTAACAGGCTGTGTTAGGCACTTCACCATAAAGTTTCATTGTATTTTAAATATCATCTGGCAGTTGAATCTTCTGGAGTGGAGCAGGCTCCCAGAAGTTGGGATTGATCATCTAAGTGACCAGTTGGCTGAATCCAGCATTAAATGTTTCCACTGTGTGGAGTAAAGCCCTCTGCCCTACACTCCAGTTCCCTCCACAAGTTGAGAACGCTTTCCCTGTGCTTTGGTCCGGAGCTTGCTTCCCTCACTTGGAAGTGCTGGAATGCTGCCCAGGACTGAGGGACACAGATGAGAGAGAGTAATGAGGAGTAATGTGTGAAAAGCAAGAGACTCTCCGAAGAGGCTCCTCTCCTTAAGACGACTTCAATTGTGCAATGACAAATGGTTCTGGGCTTGTTGTCTGAACGGCAGATCAGAAGCAAGGGGAAGAGGGTGAGGCGCTGGGTCAGCCACGGTGACCACAGAGCAGACTGAGGATGGGTTCTGGTGCTGTTGTGGTTAGAGTATATTGAACACATGGCCTCTGCAGCAGTGTTTATTTTGTAACCTAGCTATAGTAAACAGCTGTTTAAAGTATTATAGACCTAGCCATGTATATTTTTCTTGTGGCAGAGTATGCCAGCGATTAAAATACGTTAAGAGACTTGGTTGCTAGGTCAGCTGCCTGGCTTAAAATGGACGTGGTTTTACCATGCTTTTGGTACGTTTTTGTATGTTAGATATGTGTGTGTGTTTCTTACTCCAAAAAGGACAACATCCATTTATGACCTTATATTTATGCCTGCTCAGACCAGGAAAGGTGGGAGGGTAGTGGGAGAGAACACTTAAGGGAACGATGTGTCCCCAAAGGTATAAAAGCACTGTCACACAAAGGACAAAGTTTGGTTATTGCTGGACTGAATACAAAAGCTACATAAGTGTCATCAGGTTTTGGGAGTGGTGTCTCTCCCGTGATTGGAAACCATATTAATGTGTTAGTGTTAAAGGACAAACGCCTCAATCAGTGCTGCTGGAATGGGTCACAGCTGTGGGAGCAGGGAGAGAGTAAGTTGTAACTGCTACACTATTGGTGGTCCACTCAGTTTCTGAGACCTGCGCAAGAAGTGTTGGTGAACACTTGCAGTTCATTTTAAATCATACTATGTTGTTATTCAGTTGATGGAGTTTAACATGTCCTGTATATCCCATTTGTTACAGTTATGATCTGTATTAGTCCCAGCTGCATTAAAATCCTGTCTCAAACCAGCCCCTTCCCCCAAACCAAAGCCAGTGCACACTCAGTTGTCTGAAGCTTACAAATTAAAAATGACACGCCGACTCCCCATGCATGTCTCACAGTTCAGCATCTGCAGTGAGTGAAAGCAGCCTGCTGCTGGAGCCCCTCCCGCAGCCTCTTCGCATGCAGCCACTTCAAGGGGTTAATACGTTCAGCAGTGTCGCCAGCGGGGCTTCGGAGCCACAGGTCTGCACTATGTGACACAGGCCTCCCTAAGAGGCTTTCGGGACTGATCTCCACAGGGCTCACCAAGCGGTTTACAGGGCCTGGCATGGGCAGGGTGAGGTGGGTCGGGGCTGGCAGCTCTGTTACGTGAGCAGACGTCGCGTTTCTGCTGTGACCTTTTGGAATGGCGCAGGGAATGCATTAGGGGCTGGTGCTGCTGCCCTGTGGCATTGTGCCAGCCCCAGGATGGGCACAATTCAGTCGAGTCTTGAGAGTGTGGGTGTGGGTGGGGGGCAGAGGGGGAAGGTGGCAATACAGTCTGCTAAGAATCGGGCGGTCTCAGTCTCCACTTGAAAGGAATGAACTGAAAGTCAGACATTTTGGACCAGAGAGAGAAAAGCACCCTAGTAAATTCACTTAAGAAAAACGTGCAAGAATCTTTACCTTTTTAAGCTATGCCCTGCTTGGGTTTTTCACCAGTTTGCAATATGAATATGCTGCAGCTTAAAGCTCCTTCTAGGAGCTGTGTTTATGTAAAAACTGAGTTGAGCTTGTAATGGTTAAAACTGTATTTAATTCTTGTTTTATAAATGAAAACAAAAAATGAAGAAATGCTTTAAGTATAATGTAATTATTTTATAGGTCAACTATTAAATTATAGATTAAATAATAAAGCTACTCTAGGGTTATATGGCATCCAGGTGTTTTGCTTCAACATCTTGTGTCCCAAATGCTCTCTAATCAGTATACTCTCCAGCTTCCTTTTCACCCTCCCAAATACAGGTGAATGATGGCTCACCCTGACAGGTTGGGAAAACTCAATTTACTTCTCCCCTTGTCTCCCACCCCCCTCAGAAGCACCTGGAAGGCAAGAGGGAAAAATGAAATGCACTAATCTTAGATTCTGGAGTTGATTCTGCATGCACTTATTCTGGGTTTTTTGGTCAACTGACAAGCAAAGCTCCACCATTGGCTGAAACACTGCCATCATTTGCCATAAGAGAAATAACTGACCTAAATTATTTTGCTTAAAATATATATAGATGCTTACGTACCAGGCACCAAACTACTCATTAAGGAAGAAAAGTTTACCCTAATATATAGGTGAGCTTTAATGGTTGCTATCAGCTCTTGCATGGGTACACCATATGGCACTCCAGAGGGGTAGTATTGTGGGGTTTGTGGGGTTTTTTTCCTTTCCAACCCAAGATAATGCAGTTTCTCAAAGGAAAGCTTCTGTGTGGAAAGGGAGTTGCCACACTGATGGATGAGCCTCCACATGACCAGAAGAGGTGCCTGTGATGGGTCTTGAAAGAAGCAGGAGAACCTAGACCACAGCTAGCAAGGGAGGGCTGTGTCCTTTATGGCACTACACTTGCAGGAGCCCTTTGCTGTCTTCCCTTCCCTGTCCCTTGCCCAAATCTTTTCACGGTTCACTGTTTGGAGACTTTGGGTTTTTTTCAAAGTAGCTGTTGCTTCAGAAAATTAGTGTTTTGCTTTGCCTTACATGGTGTGGTCAGGCCCCCTGCTCAGAACTTCTAAGCACTGCTCACGTGGCTTAAAGGGGTGAGTGTCCCTTTCTCATTTCCACCCCTCTCCTGGTCAGCCTCGTGCTGTGTTCTTTGCAGGTGACTCCATTGCCCAGCACCCACCTGCACCTCCACTGCTGAGGCACAGCCCAGATTCCAGCTCTGCTTCTCTATCACTGCCCGACTGTTGAACCACTGTACCAGAGTCGTACGCTGTAATCCAAAAATCTCCTCCTTGTGGAAGCAATCCAAGAACAAGGCAAATCTCTCCGAGTAGATGGAAAAGCTGTAGGTCAGACAGACTCATTTGCTTCCTAAAATGGAGTGGTGCTACAGGACAGGGGAAGGGCAGAGGACAGTGAGTCAAAACTCAACCACAATGGGACTGCCATGCTGGCAAGGCCCCAGTTTGGCGTGGGGGGCAAGTGAAGGTTCTAAGACCTTAAGTTTGAGCAGCAGCTAGGAATAAATGAGATAACTGTGCTGACGTGATAGGGACGCTTTATCTTCAGAAAGACACCATTTTTTTGAGGCAATGGACTTACCTTTGGGTGCTTTTACAAGTGGGTTGGATGAATGTCAGATACAGGAACAGCACAGATGGGTCTGTCATAAACAATGGAATAGGTCAGAAAACCTTTTCTGTAATGAGAATCCTCTTGATGGGCGGCAGACGTGAACTCTATGAGGCATGGTTTTCTCTCTCCTCCCTTTACTGACTTCTTTACATTATCTTCAGAAAAACTCAACTTCATCAGCTTTCACTTATTCTGTCCACAGTAATAGAGAATTTGTGTAACTGAAATAACTGGTATGGTGGATTTATCACAAATTCGGCTTTGCTTTTAACCTAGAGCCTGCAACAGAATAACGGCAATGCAATGACTTGCTATACGTTCTTTCAATGAAACTAATATTTGCTTCCAACTTTTTAAGCTGATCACTGAAAAATTGGGCAAGAAAAAAGTCAGTCTGTGGAAGATGCCTCTCATTATTTTTCCCACTGCTACAGTTGGTTAATACTTAACTAAGTTTTGGAAATGTTTTGGGGTGATGAAAGGTTCTACAAAAAAAGCTAACCACTACGGTGTCGTGACGTGACAAAGTACCATGCTTCTGAAAGGCTTTAATTTGTAAGAAAAACAACATGAATCCTCTTAGGTCCTTGTAAAAAACCAGATTGTTATTTTCAGCAAGTCACATCTGCTGCCCAGGTATGAAAGTCCTTTTTTTGCTACTGCATTTAAGTGCATTTAAGCATTTAACACTGAGAGATATGTGGTGTTGGTATCAAAAAAGTCTCAGAATTTTGTCTGAGAACTCTTGTAGAATTAGGGCCAACTCAAAGTGTAGAGTTCTTGCTGCTGCAGTAGAGGGGCGGGGGGAAGTGCAGTAAATGAGGGGAGAGGGGACCAGTGGGGTGTCCAAACGCTTTAAAACACACCCAAACAAAGAAACAAACAAACGAACATTAGTCCAGAATTCTGTAAAAAGTTGAGTATGCTGCCAAAAAAAAAAAGAGCAGAAGTGAAACTTAAACTGGGAGTCTGCTCTGGACATTCTATGGGTCAGCTGTGGTGCTGCACATAGTGATCTACTTTGTGTGGAAGTTTGAAAACAGTCTGGAGAGAAGCTATATAAAAGAGAGACATGTTCAACCAAATAGGTTGAGTCTGAGTAAAATGAAAGAAAAATCTATGTAGTACCACATGTCTTAAGATCATAATATGGTACCATCAGCTGCAGTCAACCTTTGACACTTCTTCAGAGAGAGAAAGACTTGAAATAAGTTCTAGCATCTATGCTGCAGATCCAGTTGAAAGGGTATGTGTGTATGGGACAGATTTAGCAGGTTGCTGGACAAAACACGTGTTTATATAGATAAAAAAAGATTAAAATATGCAAATATTATAATCAATGCATATTTTTTCCCTAATAGCAATCTCTTGAGACTGTTACTTTGGCAATGTTAGTAGGACCAGGTTACAAACCTGAGCCAAATGCAAGACTGGAAGGCACACACAGGCCAGAGAAGTGAGTTTTACATAGTCTCATTGGGTAAGGGATACTGAAGCTCTCGTTACCACCACCTGGGAAAAAGGTAGTATATCCACATAATTGGGAGTTACTGACACTATCCTTCCAAAAGGCAAGCAAAGAGAAGCCTTGTTTTCCTCTGATGCCTTCACAAAGGTTCTTCCTTGATCACAGGAGCCAGAATGGGATGTGGTGCCTAGGGAGTAAACTGTTTGTAGCACTCTACAGCATAGCCAGAGAGTGACGAGAGAAGGAAGTTATTTCAGTATTATTCCTTTTATTTTCATATAAATTAACATTCTAAAAAAATTGGAATAGAAACACTAGATACAGTATTGCACATAGTGATCTTTGTTAGATAATCTATTATTTCATTTAGTATAGTAATATACATACTGTAGGTACTGAAGAGAACAGGAAGGCTACAAATGAAAACATGCTACTGTATCCTTGCACTTAGGAGCAAAGTTAGGAGGAAAATACTATTGTTTACATAAATACAAACATGGATTTGAATCAGTGCCATTAAAATAGCTTTATTCTTTAAAGATTTGTTTTCCATAAGTTAGTTGTAACAGCAAATAATCTCTTATTTTCTCTTCCCCAAATAGTAATGTTACTCCCATCAACACAAAATTTTAGAACTCCATTCTTGGTAATTTATATCCCTGCCAGAAATTATTAGTAGTACAGATTTTCACATAGGTTTATCAGCAACAGGAGACTTGCTTTTCACACAGTGAAAAAAACCATCTTTTCTAGTGCTTGGTATATATGAAGGATAACAGATTCCTGAGGTCATATTTTGCACTTCCTTTTATGACACCCTGTAGAGTATATTAGCCTCTGAACAGCTCGGAATATCTCTTGATGTGCTAGATTAGACAGGGAATAACGCAACCCAGCAGGTTAGAGCTCATTTCCTTACCCCAGTGTCTTTCAGGCTCCAAAGCTGTGAGCACGTGCATCCAACTGAGTTGCACACACGGTCTGCTTTCACGAAAAGTTAGCTTTGAAAGAAAAACGTTATCAATCAAGCTGATTGGTGTGGGGCTCTTAAATAAGGACTGGAGGAAAGGGTTGTTATCAGTTGAGCAGACCAAAACTGATACTGCGAATTCTGGATTGCAAATAGGAATTAAGCACGTGGTCTAAAATGGAAGCCCTAAGTTGTATATTTCAATCATTAACCTCAGGGACATTCAGTCAGGGACACTGAAAGCCTGGAGGAAATGACTGCAATTCTGTTACGTGTAAAATTGATGTCAATTAGTTGGTAGTCTGTGTTCTGTCACTAGAATTGGCTACTGTTTTCCATAAATGTCGTCTCCATGTGCATCTTTTAATGGCTCTCTAAAGGAGTTTTAAATTAACTGTAAAGCTAATTCCAGAAGGGAAGTCATGTACATGTGGCCAAAAGCCTGTCTGACTTAAGTGATCAGCAGTTAAAACTATACTATACCTTCTAAAGTTCATGTAAAAGTATTAGCTGATTTATATATTAACAAACTATAATAGCCAAATCTCTCATACTCTCTATCATACTTCTGTGCTTTTCTGTATTTTTCTGTTTTTCACTTTTTTTTTTTTTTTTTTTTTTTTTTTTTTTTTTTTAAATGCTGGATTTCTGACCCCCATACCACCTGGCATTCACTATCTGGCAAAAGATGAAGTAAAAGTATGCTGCCTTATCGATTTTAAAGATAGTTACAGTAAACATCTTGTTCCACAAATATTTAGACATGGAGGGCAACCAAACAAGTTGGGAAAGCATTGATTATACTGTATAAACAGCACTTAACGATTCAAAATACAAACTACAAATGCCAACATGAAACGGATACAAACAATTCACTAGGAGTAACATTTCTTTCCCTAATCTAAGTGCAGTGCCATGAAGTATTGGTGTTAGATGTTGCCAGAAGGAATGGAAATGTTTTACTGTACCAAGTAGCATTCTTACGAAGTTCAACTTAATGCAATTTTCAGCATGTTCAGAACTGATGCAGATGCTGCTTTTAATGCATGCTGACTTGTCCTATTTGTAATATACCATACACTTTACAAAATACCATTTTTGAGTGGCAAAGGAGATACAGAGTACAGGGAAGGTGTTTCAAGTCCATACCTAGTCTATTTCTGGGCACTCCATTGAAGTGATTACATTCGTGAATGAATGTACAATAACACATCAGTTGGTGGAAAACTCTAGAGAACAAAAAGCAAATTTTAAAAGGTCAAGGAAGCAAATGATCAGGATGATGTAGTTTCCTTCCCTCTCACTCCCCACCCACAGGCGTGTTGAGTTTTGGTAACCAGGTAACAATGGCTTTCGAATTTCTTCTCTCAGATTTTCATACTTATCTTTGCTTTCTGAAAAATAAGTTAAAAAGGACAAAATTTGAGTGTACATGAAACCACACTTTGCACAAATATGAAAAGCATAGAAATACATAGGCAAATGTTCAATTATACTTAGTGTAGAACTGTCTTTGCAAATAAACTGAAGCTAGAACTGAAGTATACACTACAGCTATACACTGCTTGTGAAATATTTTTGTTTCCTGTTTACTCATCAAATTTTCACTAAGACCATGTTTCAGCGCAAATAGTAATAATGATACAGAAATAATTAAACAAATAGTTATTTCTTAAGAGAAATCTCTCAGTGTCTTTATATACAGCAAGATATAAGTTAGATGGAGAAATCCAAAACAATGTTAATTTTGGTTTTTCTTAAAAAATAACGTGTTGATCTGGTTTTAAATAAAATTGATAAAACGTAGTTTATCATTCAGTTCCAAGCTTGTACTCCATTTACATTTATTGTAGCACTAACTACAGTCAACTCTCACTAAACATTCAAAATAAGAAAAAAATAAATGCAATATTATTGCTTCCTGTGTCAGATTATGTTAGTTAGAACACAGTAAATTACCACATGCTTAATTTACAAGATGTGTCACAGATAATATGACTACATAGCCATAACTACAAAGCATAAAAGAATTAAGTCATGTCTCGGGGTGGGGAGGGCGGAGGATGCAGACAGGAACAGAGACACATGAAAAGATCTTCTGTTAAAATATTTTACAAATATAAATTATGGCCAGTTGCTACAGCTGTAATTTAAGTGTGAAGTACCAGAATAATTCTTCACTAATTTTTCTGTAAAATCGTTCATGATCCTCACAATGGTTAGGCAATCATAGGGGAAAAGTTTCATTGAATGACCAGAAATACTCCTCTATTATCACTGAAGTTATTTATTTGTTTTCAAAAGAAGGGTGAAAGCCCAGTATTATATTTTTCTAGTGTTTCTATTCCAAACAAATCCATATCAGTGGATCAGAAACCACTGTATTTGATACAGTGATCCAGCTTGAAAAACGTGTAACTACCAAAATTCTTCCTTGCATTCTGTATCTGTAGAAAAGAGAGTGAATACAGACTGAATAAACTGGAAGACCAGAAATGCCTTTCTGCCTTCTACGTGCACCCCACACCAAGACTGCGAAGAAGACAGATTGGCATGGTGGGGCAATAATAAACTGCTCTTGCTTGTGCTACATCTATTTTGTGGAGTAATATTCATAGGCAGGTTCCAAGTTTGTTAATCTAACACCTTTAAGGAAAATGTTAAACATTAAAAAAAAAACCAAAAAACCAACCCAGAACAAAAACATACATCAAGAATAACCTACCTGTAAAATGCAAAGAGAAAAAGGTAGAACAAGTAATAGAAACAGAAGTATTGCTACAATTTTTACTTACAATTCCAGAGTCATGTTTTGGTCTTATATTGTAGAGTGACTTCCCCTTTTTCTGCCTGCATACTTCCTCTGCTTCTTTGACCCTGAAGAGAGACAAAATCTATAAATACTCCTGTAGACCAACAACACTTACAAAGACAATGCAGTATATAACTTACACATTTAGGCCTGAAGACACAAATGGATAACTTTATTCTCCATGTATTCATTAGCCTGCTCCACAAAATAGCACTTGCACTCTAGGGCTGTTGTGGCCATAGCTGGCACTTAAAAGGACAGGCATAATCAACTGCATAATCAATTCTAGTTATAAAAGCAATCAGTACTCACTGTAGGTGGAGATTCAAATGTATGAGGGTTTAAAATGCACGGGATGGTATGAAGTTTACATTTCAGAGCATTCATGCAAACATTGTTAAGAAAACTTTCTTTTTTATCACTGTTTAAAATAATTCTTCATCCATTCCAACTCTCGGTACTTCAACTACAGTTTAAACAAAGTTTCTCACCAAGCTATGTTCCCTTCCACCCATTTTTGCTTCTATTTAAAATGGAAAAATAGCTTAACCTAAATTTCCAGCCATCACTCTCTAACTTAAAAAATGGAGAACTGCTGTGGAACATGATGTTTAAACCAAGGGAATGCATGTTTCTGCACACATCTCTAATTCCAAAGCTGGGGGGCTCCAAGGCTTACATGACCCCTGGGGATGAACACACTTGGGCTGTTCGGGTGTAAAGAGAGGAGCAGGGTCTAAAAGTAAGGGTCCACTTCTTTGTGCTTCCTGACTTGTCAAACAGTACCAAATCAGGACCCTGTGAAATACCACCACACTTTTGGTGAGAGAAATGTCCTTTTTTGTCCTGCAGATAGGAAACAAACTGTGAAAGGCAGAGGACTACACTCAGACTGGGAACCTGCCAGAATCAAGCTGATGCGTTCAATGTCACATTGTAAAATGTTCCTTTACCATTTTCACTCATTTTGTAGATCAACCTTGCGAACACACATGGTTGCTGAAACACTGATAATAAAGATTTATGTTAAGAATTCTCTGAGCTTCAGGGACTTACATAAACAGTTTCTATAAGAGAATATTAAGTAATATGAAATCTGTATTTTTTTTAAATGAGAGATGAGAATTTTATTGACAAATAAGAAAGCCGAAAATAAAAATTTAGATCCTATATAGGCTTGATCTTGCCAAAAATAGAGACTTGAGATGGGACTTAGTCTGCCTTTCATCATTATCCAAGATTGAAAAAAGAAACAACAGTTAAACAATATTAAGAAATCATATATCCTTGGCTGGTTCCTTGCAGTTCATCTCCAGACCAGTTGCATGTCTGTTATTTCACTGAGGCTACAGTGAGAATCAGATTTTGTCTTACTATTATTTTTGAATATTTTTGTGTGTGTGGTAAGGGCCAAGATTTTGAAAATAAAACTCCTGCTGAGTCTGCTAAGCACATGAAAAAAACCTGCCTTCACATTCATCTCTCCTTTACTCAGCTTCACCAGACACACCTTGTTCTTTTAATAAGTTTCAAATTTATACTTTCAAAAATTAATTTAAATGTCAGTTCTTTTCCAGCACTTCTACAAGCTGCCCTCTTCATTTAATGGCCTTATATGTTGTCAGTGTAGGGAGACCTTCATGTGCACAGGTTAGAGGGAGAAAAAGCTTTGAAACCTGTTATTTTCAAGCTGTAATGCTTTCTATCTGATTGCAAATCAGAGAGACTGCTGCAGCATAATCTAGAACAAAAAAATCAACCAGCCAACTAATTCACCTTTAAAATGAATTTAAATACATGCAGTAGAAGTGGCAGCGAAAATGTGGTGATAGCTTCAAATAGAAGCATATGAGAATGATGTAGAATGAAGAAGAGAAAATTCAAAGACATTTTCTTTCTCCTACAGCACTTTTTCTTCTGCTTCATGTCTACTTTCCTCCAAAGCAGGAAAAATATCTGTGACATTGATCTTCCCTTGATCTTTTCCAAATATTCAGACACATTCCAACCTATCAAAAGCCACTCTTACAAAGTCAGATATAAAATAGCACATCTATCATATAATTTCCTTTTTTTCAAATACAAGTATAGCTGGCTCCCTTCATTGGTAGACATCATTTAAATAACAAAATGAAATCTTACTTGGGAGTAAATTAGTATCAAATCCCATCAAAATGACTGTTTTATTGAAGCAGTGTAATATATTCAGGTATTCTGACTGCTCAACATGCAAATGGCAGCATATGTAACATACAAAAATATTTACCAAACCAGTTCACACAGATCCAGATGTTATTCTTGGGAAATGCCAGGGAATCTTCAATTCCAGTCTTTGTCCCACCTAAATATCGCCTTCCAGGATGGATTACCCTCTGCTTGCTAACATACCAGGTCACGAGACAACACAGCTCCCTGTGGGTCTCATATTAATTCAAATCAAAAATGCTCACACAGTTAGGAACCCTTGATAATGCAGCTCTTTTCTAAAGAGCAGGCCCCATTAAGTGTCCCTGTCAGTGTAACATCTCTACATATTCTGCTTCAGTTAGAGAAACAGCTATTTGGAGAAAGGCTGTCTCTCCTTGGAAGAGCAAAATGTTAATAACACAGCACTCTGTGAAGGAGGAAGTCAGAATTTCTGTGTCCCTTAGAGAGCATTTCAAAAAATGATCCACAACCTCCAGACTGATAAGTGACAAGTTTAAGCTTCTGTTACCCAAATTTCCAGGACTACGTAAGAGGTGATGGTCTCAATAGTATGGTTGTGGACCTCGAGGTTTTGGGAGCTTTTATGAAATTCCTTGGAGTTTGAGCCTATTTATTCATACCAAGGGAAATTCAGAAGATGAGAAGCATTACTCCCTAATGCACTTAAAGCTGAGAGCTAGCAACCACTCAGTTCCAGTTCCAGCCATATCACTGACTCACTGTGTGGGTTTGGGACAGTTCACAGCCTCCTGGCTCGCATCCTGCTCTCTGTGCAGGGAGATCCAAGTGGTTGGATAGAGCCTCAGTGAGCCCATGGGACCCATACATATGCTTCCTTCAGCAAGCAATGTCCTCAGAAATGTAATGATAGCACACCAACGACTCATTGTGAGGAAGCTAAGTTTGTGACCATGCTAAATCTGGAAGCATGGAGAACTGTATAAATCTACAGCTGTATCAAAAAAGAAAAGCGAGCAGAGGGGTGAAACAGAGGCAGAGGCAACCATTAGCCTTCCACAGGGCTAAATCATAAACCAGTGAAAGTGGTTATCAATTTCTACAGTGTATTTTATGGAGGCTGATAATTCAGCTTAATTAAGATTTTATTGAATGTAAAATTAAAATAACCTAATCCTTCTGGAAGAGGAAAAGGATGTGTTTTGATAGGAGCATCCACATAATTTAAACTGCATGATCTAGAAAAGCAGACAGAAGGTTACCTTTAAAGTAAGGGCAATAGTCTTAGTTCAGTTGGAAAATAATTGCCACTGGCAATTTTTTGTCAGCTTCTTAGGTTTTCTCTATTGACCATGAATGATTCTTCATCTTTCCATGAGACTAACAAGATTTAGGCAAAACCACATTGCTTCTGTCAGCTTGTGCCTGGTTCAAGTCATATTTCTCACAGTGGCAAGAAAATTCCTGTGTACCTTTCTCTTCCTCAAGCTTTTCCTGCACCACTTCCCACTGACCTCAGTGAGACCCTAATCAGCATGAAGGTGCAAGATAATAACCTGAGATAAAAAAGTGCAAAAATTGCATGAACACTGGTGATTATGTATTAACTCAACTCGAGACTGGATTAACTCAACTCAGTGGTGAGTTGATAGAGCTTTATGCAGAAACTAATAAATATCATTCAATGATGGGAGGAGGGAAGAGGATGTTTGGAGAAAATAATACAAGAGTCCCAACAGTCACAAAAGGAGAAGCAATTGCATACGATGACATATTTCCAAGCTCCAGGCCAAAATGACCCCACCACTGTGCCAATGCAGAGCTCGAAGAGCACCAAACAGTTAAACAGACATTCCTAGGAAAGGAGTGGGCATTCAGTTGTCAAGCCCTGTGTGGAAGGATAGCCTGCCACTGGAAAGACTATGGGAAAAAAGTCTGAGGAAGGCACGTGTTCCCCAGTTCTGAGTATTATGACCCTTAGGCAAAGGCAGGCATGTGATAGATTGATTTATTGTTCTGGAGATCTGTTTCTACTTGAACTATTTAGTTCTACACAACGAATACTTTCTGTTAGAGAGGCTGTTTGGTCCCCTGAGAGAGCCATCACTCTCAATGGCAACCAAATCCTCAGAAGCAGGACAGATCCCCAAGGGATGATCTGAGAGTGGGAGAGGAAGATGGAGGCAGATAGGACATGGTGTGTTCTTGAAGAAGCCAGGTAGTACACTAGGTAACTGTGATGGGAATGCTTTGCAGGCCTGCAGTGTGCTAAGCTTCTTTGCTAAACTGATACTCCAACTATTTCACTTTATACTTTTCAACTGCTTCGCAAATTCACTTTCTTTCAGCAAACTGACTTTGGTTCATTTACTATCAACCCCTGTCCCACCTTACACCAATTCTGGCTCAAAAGTGAGCATATCATTTTGACAGGAAAGATAACATCAGATGTTAACTTCTTGATCTTGTCTTAATGAGAGTATAATCCTACAAAAACTAGTTTTCCCAGCCTAGACAACCAGAGAGTTGATTAACTCTCACTGTAGTAACCTGAAGAGCAGAGTGATTCAGGCCCAGGGCAGATTCTAGAAAGACTTGTTAAAAGTGCTTATCACTTGAATCTCCTTAAATATCAAATTTAGCTAAATCATTGCTTGCATTCTTTCAGAAAGAATATATTCCAAACCGCCCCAACAGTAAGAAAACATGTAGGGAACATACAACAGTGGTCAATCCATGGATCAGTTAAAAAAAAAACAAAACAAAAAATCTGCAAAGTAATGAACAGCCAGTCACAGAGGCTAAGTACTACAGCCCTGAAATCTGCTACTTAACATTCAGGGAATCTAACAATTGTCACCTGTAACAAAAGAAGCAGTTTCTTATTTCCATCAAAATAAAAACTTTTCTCCAGCACTATCACTAGCGTCTACCTCATTTATTGTGAGACAAACATATAAAAATTATGATTAAGTTCAAAGACAGTCTGTAAGATGAATAAACAAGTTACACTTTGGCAGGCACACAGGAAAAAGAAACCAGACATGCTTAAAAACCCAAAAGACAGAGTATTTTTATCTACCTTCTAGACCAAAAGCCAGCCTGGCCACAACCTTATCAAGGCTTAGAGACTTTGTGTCATTATTCAGTCCACTGAAGGGGTAGCCACTTTCCTGCCACTAAACATTAATAATTTTGTCTGAAGTATCTGTGGCAGACAGATTCATTTCCTACTGGCTCCATCTAGGCTTGGTCTCCTTACACTTCACTGTGAGCACTATGACATGACAAATGTAATCACAGCGAGGAGACTGGAAAGTTATGCCTTAGATAGTAGAGCTGCTCACAGAAACTTCCATGATAAACTCCAACAGATATTACTTTTACAGTTGACAGTGTAGTTCATGAAACCCAAAAGACATTTTTCTGCAGATATTCTGTATTTTTTAACACAAAACAAAGCTGAGGTAATACTCTTTATACTACTACGTGCTTATTATCAGTTAAATAAAAGGAGTGTTGCCAAAATATTTTATGTAGCTTTGTCTGTGTTGAAGATTGAGTTAAACTTGTTTATAATAATAATAGTACCTTTATATATACAAACAAATAAAAAATCCCCCACAAAATAATCAAGTGCCAGATGTCTTTCAGATTTTAAGGGCAGCAAACTTTAAAAATCTCTCCTTAGACTCTTCCAGGGTGATATTCCTGTATTTTATTCATTGACTAAAACATTGAAAATATTTTTTACTAAGGGATAAACCAAAATATAAAGCCTAGAATGGAAAATTACAATTCCCAACATAAAAGTCAATTAAAAAATGTAGAGCTTTTACCTTCATGCAAATAGGGTTGAAGTGATGACACGGATATGATTCAGTGACTGACTGCAAAGACTTTATGCAGATAAGAAGTACATTGTGATGTACCTGGTCCCCTCAAACAAACTGATGAAACTTAACACCTGCCTACCAACAAAGAGATAATGTATCAAACTAGCTTGACATCCCTGCCAACTCCTTGCATGGTTAATTCAAGGACCATGAGGCAGACAGTGGCTGTTGGAAAGACACAGGGATTAATCATAATTTCACTCAGAGGACCACTGACAAATAGATTAAAATGTTTTAATCTGGCCACTTAACACAGAAAATAACCTGTAGCAGGACCCTGAATAAGACACCTCCTCTGTCAACAGTGTAGATAGGTTTTGGGGAATTTCAGATTTTTTTAGTGTGCATCATTTCAAATGAGCCTAAAATAAAGCTTTGTGGCCAACTAAAATGAAAATGAGACTTTCCCATTTACAGAGTCTTACTGCAGTTCACCAAACACTTAAAACTATTCTGAAAGTATTTCAATTCAGAAGTATTCAGTTTCACTTGGTTCTGTCTTGCAATCATACACTTGGTGACCTAGGGGTTCTGCCCTTATCCGTGCAGAGATATACAGATGTGAATAAATTTAAAAAAAAAAAAAAATACTGTGTGAAACATGATTTAAAATTATAATTTTAACATTAAAGAGAATTTCACCTTGAAAATGAAATTTTAAAAATTAACTGTTAAGGATGGCTATGTTTCTAATAATATGCAAACATACATACACCCACTTAAATACATTAAATACATTTCATGACCTTTGTATTCAAATTGTCAAAGTCGCCAGTATTTCAGGCTGTACCTGGCTGCCTTCAGGCAAGATGGAAATCACTTTCCTACAGACTCTACATTTCGAGATTGAAGTCCATCTAAGAAAAGATAGTCATCACCTTCCACTGTTTTTCTTGGAACTGAAGCCAGGTGCTCTCAAAGAAGCTCGCTACATTTGGGCAATTTGGTCAGGAAATTCAACAGGAAATGATAAGGGAATGGAACAAGACTAGAGGTGAGGCAAAACTGGTAACATAACCAGCAAGCAAAAGAAAAGAAACTCATGAGTGAATAGAAATGTGAGCCTGTGTTAGCTGTAAAACATTTTTTAGCAACAGATGGGATAAAAGAAAGGAAAACCCACAATGTCTAAAAAACTATGAGAAAAGTCTTGGTAAACAGACTATGTGGAGAAGAAGACTCTTAAAGAGAATATGGAAACATACCCTGGACTGATGAGTTGCTACACTGGGTATGCTGGGGATACTACATTGGACAATTGATAACTACAAAATTGGCAGTACAAGCAAATATGAGAATTAGGTGAAAAGAAGGGATCAGTGAAAAGAAAATTTTAAAAAATTGAAGTCAGCTGGAGAGCCACAACATTAAGAGATCTCCAGCGCAGGAGATGGGAAAGCAAGAGGCCTTGAACTTTGCTGCATGAGGTAAAAAGTACCCATTCATCATTATATAATTACACAAAAATCACTGCAGACACAGTAAGGCTCTTCTCAAATATACAAGAAAACCCCTTGATGTTACACTAGTCCCTATACTGATGCCATAAAACATGCTCCCAGCCATGCACTTACACTTAATAGATGTTCCTGTTATGCCAACTCCATGCTCTGCTTTAGCAAACTGCCAGTGAGCAAGAAGTTAGCATCTTTAGTTCAGGATCAGTCTGGGTTACAGTAGATTTTAAGCTTTTTTGAGCATCTCAAACTTTTGGGGACTAATATTCAATGATGAATGCTGCTTATTTGTAAAACATTAGAATGATTTGTTGACCTAAAATGCCAAAGTGATAATTTTACCTGGGAATGAAAACACTAACAGGTATAAAAAGTTTAGTGCCTGACAAAAGTTCTGCTTAAAATTTTTAATGATATAACGATTTTCACCAATATGCAAGTGAAATGTTGACCCTGTTTTAACATGGGCAAATGTCATTCTTTATTCAAGAGGCAGTGAATAGGAAAAGGTTAAAAAAAGATTAAAAATCTTGGTAGGAAAAAAAACCCATGGTAGGAATAATAGTATCCCATATCACTATGGCTTTAACTATCACACACAGTCTGACACATTAGGGCCATGAAAACAGTCTGTAAACTTCATTATGAAATGATGGTTCTTTTATGCAAAACACACATATTAGGATGCAACATAATGTGCCAGCATGATACAACACTGTTATCAGACGGAGACTACTCAAGAGCCCTTCTGCTTTTTATGTGGGGACCATTCTGGAATCCAGCCTCACCCAAGTCACAAAAATTAGGAAATATTGCACATTTGGAACTGGTTTTTTTTACTAGATCCTTCACTTTGTATAAGTGTACTATTTGTAAGCACCAGTTGGCTCACAGCTGCAAATGGAAATATTTTTTCCTGTCTTATAAAACACAGAATTGCTTAAAAATGTTAGATTAAGGTATTCAAAAGGATTTTCCACCAAAGATCCAGACTGAGAAACCTACCTCCAAACAATTTTTTTCAACAAACATTTCCCTCAAAAGCAATGCTAAGAAATGAAGGTTCTGCCCTCCTCCCCTAACCAAAATACAATGGTGTGTTCATTGGGGGAAAAAAAAAAAAGTCTAATTGCCAAAAATGCACGAGGAAGAAGAAAACAAACCATACTGAAATGTTGAGCAGCCTCTTATCTGGATAGCAAATGGTCTCCTTCTGAGGTACTGCCTCACAGGAATGTTCCTAGCTGCTGTATCTTTGGTGTGTTTGGATTTTTTAAAGTAAAATTTCCAGTGCCCATAACAGTATATTCTGATCAGAAAGCTATTAAACTTACAATTTTTAAATACTCCCAAAAACTGATGATCCTTTTAATTATTCAATTCAATGTCATGTAAAACTGTCTTCTATTTTGAAATGTCATTATAACTATGAGCTGTAAACCCAAGCCTACCGGCATGCAACTCACTTGGTTAGAGTAATAATCACATTGAGATTAAAGCTCCCAAGTCAGCAAATGTATCCACCCATGGCTGCTCACTAACACATTTGGAGCTTTCAGTTGGTATTACAGGAGCATGCCAAGCAAAATGTGACCCCGCTAAACATACTCCACATGTTCACCATTTCCCTCTCATACTGAACTCCATATACATTTTTCGTCTCTTTCCTTCCATCTCTGCATTTCTTTGCATGTACCTATTCCCATGTCCCTCGATTTCTCACTCTCAAGTCTGACTCACTGGTTCATATTATAAGCGCTAACAAAATATCCCTTAAATTACTTTGGGAGGACATTGCTCGTGCTATGGGATTTAATGCCCTCCTCTGCAAGCAGAAGTGGCAGCTTACCAATATGCTCCTCACCGTGCAATGTACAGATATCCCATGCCAGACTTTAAATTGCTCAACAGCAAGTTTTAAATCATCCTGCCGAGGAGTCTGTAGGGAGACATACCAGTCTTTCTGCAGAGGGAGATCAATGAGCTGTGGAGACACGCTGGCCAGGAGTCTCCCTTTCATCTAGATATACACGGTGTGACACACCAGGTGCCAGTTTAACTGCTATTCTTACGGGAATGGGCAACCTCTGCATTTGAGAGATGAGTGCATTTTTCTGAATTTATAGATTATTTTTAATGTGTCAAAGATTTATTGTGGGAGTTAAAGGGTTGAATAAAGCCAGCCAAAAGAAATTCTCAAGCTTAGTGTGATGCAAGATATCAGGAACTTACAGAATTTTACCATCATGTTGATCTTGCTTATGAACTCTCTGCTGGCATCCCTGACAGAGTCTCTGCTCAGCAACTTGCCTCTTCCTAAAGGCAAGGGCCACACTGAGCTTCTGAGCATTGCAACCTTTACACAGGCACAAACACAGGGAACCTACACCTGCCCCTCCCTCTTTGTCCTCCATCTAGGAAGACAACTTATGCAAGGCAAATCTTTGCCAAGGTGCACAGGCCCTCTAGAACAGCAAACAAGCTGAAGAGATGGAAACACATCTTAGAGCTGGAGAGGGCTCACAAGTGTAAGCAGCTCACTCACACCCAGAGAAAGGGAAGGTGGAACTGTGACCCTGCAGATGAGTTTCTACCATATCATTGGTCTGTTTCTAGTAAGGTCTGAACTAGTATCTATGATCTAATGATATTGATACTAACCTTTGACAGCAATGGAACTTTAAAACATAAAATTTCCTAAAGGACTGACTGCTTTTTGCTACTGTAATGAGCCAGGGTGTATTTCATGGCCTAAAGATGAAGCATTGCTGTCCATAGCAATATGAGATTTTCTGATAAATAAATGTATTTCTATAAAGTATTCCCATGTTTTATATTTTATTGCCATGACTAGCAGTTGCTTAACTTTTTTCTTTTTAATTTACCGTAACATTGACTTCCCTCTTGAGCTATGGTAGGTGCTTCCCCAAAGAGCTCTTTTTATCTTTTCATTCCTAGGACAGGATATCTTTTCCTGCTTGCTAGGGAAATGGTAGGGTCTGGGCAACAGTTCTGCAGGCCTTTGCTGGTTGTCAAGAAAAATAAAAAAACCTCTTACTCTCCAAGAAATGCTAGAATGGAATAGAGCACTTAAGACTGAATACAACTACCTCAGAAGTGTGAAGAAACCAGGTTAGAAGTATGTATAGACAATAAGGATCATGTACACATAATAACGATGCTGGACAGGAAGCCTGCAAAGTTCAAAATCATACTCTCTCTTTTCAAACGACATTGAAAAAATATTAGGGAAAATATGTCAGCTCTTCTAGTCATTCTTGCTGATTAAGCATAAAATGCAGGCTATACTGACAGGAAACCTCTCAAGAGTTTGCAAAGTATGAATGCAAACTACAGACTGTCAGACACATTAAATATATATTTAAAGGACAATGACAATAACTCAACTGTAAAAACTCTAAACATGCCCTATTAAGTATGGGTTTTTTTGTCTGTTTTGTTTCGTTTTTGTGGGCTTTTGTTTGTTCATTTTGTTCTTTTTTTAAACTTGCTTAACCAGAAAGAAGTAATATTTGAAAATTGTCACTTTAAAGGATATATATTTAGGATAGGCATATGACCAGAAATTTCAATCTCCACAAAATATTTTCAAAAACTTTATAAATAACCCAATATCAATTTCTATTGGAATGATCTAGTTAGCCTTATGTGCAGTGTGACCACAAAAAAATAGTACTGCTCAGAAAGCCTCTTGGCAGACCTATGCTTTTACTGTAATTTTCAGGCGCATTTTTCTTTTTATTGCTACTGTATTTAAAAGTTTATCACTCATTATTTTCCCTACAGCTGTTATTTTCCAGTTCTGCTTTACTTCAACTGAGAGAAGAGTGAAAGCAGTAGAAAACTTTAGAAATTTTGTTTTAACTTTGCACCATTTTTCTTTTCTCATCTTCTCGTAAGGAAATACAAAGTCTGACACTTCAATGTTTATCTTTCACATAAAAATGCCTGGCAAAACAATATTCAAGTTGAAATGCCAAGTGAAAAGTGTTTAAAATAGGAACTGTCTGACTGTTTTCTTTAAAGCACACACATTTAAGCTATCAGTAACAAAAAGTAGTACCACCTTAGGAAGCACCACCTATGAAAATCCTTTGGGTGAGTTACTGTAAAACAGTATGACATATATTTGCAGAGACTAAATAAGAAACAGCCTCTATTAGCAGTCCATATGGAAACTGGGATATAAAATATTCTAGAAACATTGCCCACATAAAAGTTTGTTAAACTAAACATTGAAATAAAGGAAGAGGCAAAAAACACCCCCAAACCAACCAGGGGTACATAAAGATGGTCAAACTAAGAAAAAAAAAAAAAGTGAACAAAATTATACATTATAAATAATTATTGTAAAAAAGATATGTTTCATGAGGCAGAAATCTGGTTAATAGCTCAAAGGTGGCATACCACAGTCTTTTAAAAAGTCTCATTGTATCTATCACTTGATTCTGCTGCCAATGAAAAAGTACTGAAAGTTTCTCTGACCATCAAAGTTTTAGCCTGCTCTTCAACTATATCAGCAGAAAAACTTTCAAGAACCTCATCAAAAGGGGAAAATCTACTTTCTTGAAATAATTATTTGTATTTCAGTGGAAATAGGCAGATTTCAGATTTTTGTCACCTATGGATCTCTTGATCTAGGCTGAGATTTTGAAAACCATCGTGTTGTACATTCTTACACCTCTGGGCAACAAGTATTTTTCCTTCAAGGTTTTTCTCCTTTGACTTCTCAATACTGAGACCCCTTCATAGTACAGCATCTTGTCTTTTACTAAGAGAGGCTGAAATGTGAAAGCAAGAAAAAAAAAGCCTAACACACAACTTCAGATATCAGGTTGAGCTATGATTGGAGACAAAGTGCTTTCTGTGCAAGAGCTTTGGTAAGACAATTTAATCAAAGAAGATTCTTAATTTTTGGAAAAATGATATGCCTTACTTGAAAAACTGTTACTCTTACTGTTAATTTGGGCCAAAATATTCTAATTCCTAAAATGCAGTGAAGAAAGGTTGACTTTGCCAGACCTGACACAGCACCATGCCAAATATCTCTGAGAGGTGAACACAACCAAGACATCAAAGGTGCCCAAAGTCTTAGCCCTGTCCCACCTGAACAAATGAAATAGAGCAGAAGTTTTAAATTTGATGAGGCAAGTAAAATTAAAATTCAAAACGAAAATCTACTTGTGATTTTCAGGATGTATATTTTAAGTCTTAATCTCAGTGACTTCCTGGACTGAAGTTACACAGTCCTGTCTGTCCCCCTTGGAAAGCCTCCTTCAACCCACCATTTCCAAGCCTGGGTTTGGATCTCCCAGTTTCTTCTAGCACTGTAGGTCCTTCTCGCTGTCCTTTCCCTTCCCTGTCACATCTTGCAAGTGCAGCCATTTTGTAGGTTACACATGTTCAGTTCCTTCCAGGCTAGAAACAGCCTTGCCCTTTTTTTCTCCGCTAATTCAACACATCCTCTTAGTGTACACATACATTGAACTGGAAGGGGATCAAATGATTGTATCACAACCCCATTCTTCTCTTAAGCTTTAGATGTTTAGGAAAAATAGGAGGAAGAAGTTTTGTGCTTATTTAGTTAATGTCTTTTAAAGAAAACTATTTGCAGTGAGAACCCTCTGGAGGATTTTTGAGTTTTTTTAGAAAAATAGCTTAGTATTTTGAAATAAATGGACATATTTTTCTCAAATCCTTTTCTATAAAACATACAAGATTAAATTAACCTGTATAAAGTAAGCAGCTAAATTCCTGCGTAGGAAAACCAAGATACTATTTAAGTGTCGAATCAGTTTCAAAGAGATATACTTAATTATATAAAATTAATCCAGCCAGTCAGTAATATGAAATAGATCCCCAGAGATCTGCTGCACTGTGTTAACATTTGCACCATGCTCTTGCTATAGCGGTGGAATCCAGTTCTTTATCTGTGACACTGCTCCAAAATGTATCCACTTACAGCAAATACATATGGTATACACAACACTGATTGTATAGGTACCGCAGGAAAGTTTTCAGTAATTTTCTGAACCAGTAATCAGATGCCCATGACAATTACATAGGATGAATATACTTGAAAAAAGGGCCTGTTCTTGTCAATTTACCTAATAATGGGCTGAAGTCAATCATTTAATGAATGTAAAGCTTCAATCCCATTAATGTTTAGGCTCAGATGTAGGTTCATTATCTGTATACAGAAGTCACTCAAGTTGCTCATAGTTATAGGCTTATATAACAGTGCTTAGAATTCACATGTTTGCATGTGTTTAGTTTTTCCTTACGTGACATTTATTACTTTTTAAACAACTGATTAATTCTTGGTATAATTTTTATAAACAAAGGATGACCACAATAGACTATCTGCATGCAGATGAGTACAGATGAGTACTTCATAACTCTTCTAAAACATGGACCAGGCACCCTGGCTGATTTTTCAAAGCTACTGTCTCATTTCTTTATGCCACATATACCACACTTGCTCTTGTGTACCCCATCACCTAAGCTGTGATTTGCAATACGATTCAGTCTGAGACTTTTTTTAATGAGCTTCAATTTACTTATTCCTTCTGTCTTCCTTTTTCCAAACATCACAAAATAATTACAATATGCCATGTCTTGATGCCTTGGCTTTCTTTGACTAAATATGCCAATGAAAATCTTTAATCAACTTTCAGGCCTAAAACAAGTCTTCTATTCCTAGGATTCATAGTAGCATAGTAGTTACAGACTCTGCCAAAAAACACTGTTCAGGTAATGGACCCAAAAAACTTTAGCACAAACTGGTATTAAAATCCCATTCAAAATTTAGGATGACTAAGGGCTTGGGGGTGCTGGGGGTGGTGTCATGATCTGTTAAAACAACAAAACCTGAGAAAACTCCAAAAGGCATTCAATAGGTTGTGTGCTAATGAAGTGCGGCCGACTGGTTTCTGTGCGACTGCTCCCAAAAACATTCTTTGAGAAAAGCCTTTGAACAAACAAACAAACGTACCTTTCTTGAAGAATAAGTTTGTTTTCCTTCTTCCAGAAGTCTTTGAAGTCAGAACTGAATTCATGCCAAATACTGAAGAAAGAATGTGGGGACACCTCCTTCTCGCCCATTTTTGGTTTCATACAGAAATAGGCTGTAGTTTCCAAAAAACTGTCAAAGAAAGCAGAAATAGCAAATGCTTCAGTACTCACTGATTTTTTTTTTTTTT
>VZRL01003384.1:31738-78414 GCA_013397895.1 Origma solitaria
TTACTTAATGCTGACATAGTATTTAATTATTCTTGGTAGCACATCTAAAATAGAAGAATATAAAACTGTAACAGTTCTGAGCTCTTCATATACAAGTAGGTATACAATGTAAGATGATTCTTCAGTAAAGTTGGGATCTGGCATTTATCACAGTTTCTAGTTCTGACCAAAGTATTTTCCATTTCAAAAGCTAAAATGAACACACTGTCCACAGCCCTGAAAATCCAGATATCCACACCTACCCATATACTGCTTTTCTGTTGTGTTTAAAGCTGTTTTCAAAACACGGAGTCAAAGCCCATAAAGGACTATAAATAAACTTCTTCAGCTTCTGCTAGATCTGTGCCACAACACAATAGCTCGGGCTGGAAATGACACAGAAATATTAAAACTCAAACCTGCTTTGTACTAAACAAGAAACGACGCAACAGAAAACTGGGCCAGGAGCAGCTGTGCTAGAAAACAAGTGCCCATCATGACTCCACCTGAGCAATCCAACAATCCTTTCTGGGCACAGCAAGAGTAAAACGAGTGTAGAAAACACAAAAGCTACTCCTCAAGTAAAAACTACTCCTGAAATGCAAAAGTCGTATTTCCCACATTGAGCGAGGACTGTGACTGCATCTAATTTAATGCATTTCTGAGTTTGAATTGCTTCTATTTTATTTTAGGAATGTAACAGGAGGGTAAAGAATACTTATTTTTTAAAAATATTGCTTGACTAACTATTATTCCATTTTGTTTTTTCAGTTTATATTTTGTAAATATTGGAGGTTTTAAGAATGTTTTCCTGATGTGAAGCTCAACATAGAAACCACTGAAGAACTGCCTATTTTATGAAGAATTCAATGGAAAGCTCTCTCTTCAAATACAATTATAGTTACTTTGCTCAATTATCTATTAGTATTCATTGACTTCTATGATAATTTTCTCTGAAGCATACATCACAGTTGTAATCACTTTAATTGTGTAGGAAAATCCAATTCCAATTAAATGGACAGAAATGTAATTCTAGTCACAGAAGTTATATCTTCATTCATGGATTATGATGGTAACAATAACATACAAAGACTCAACCATTTGGAAGGGTCAATCTCACAAATTCTCCAAGAAACTGTTTATTCTAGTTCTCAAACCCCAATATTCCAGTTGTTTTCCCCAACCTGAAAAAGACACATCTACATCTATTATCATATTTCTGAATAAAAAAGCCTACATCTTAAAAACTTAACATCAATTCACCAATTAAATGTTACACCGAATTTTACATCAACTTTTTCTCTTAATTTGCAATTCATTTTGCCATCTCTTGGAGCAAACTGAAGCTGTTGAGCAACAAAGATGTAGAACATAAAAATACAGAAGAAGAAAACATCCTCTGTTTTAACCCAAGGCACTGACACTCAAATGCCACCTTACCAGATCATGCCATTTCTTCAGCTCTCTCAGTTATCATGGCACTCTGTTCTGTAAGTCAGTGCTTGGTCAATAAATAGAATGCCTTTTCTTTGGCTGGGTTCTGTTGTGGGTTTTTGTTTCGGGGTTTTTTTTCCAAATGATTTATAAATGAGTAATACTACTGATTAAAATATTCCATTTTACTTATTTACATTTCCCCCACAGTTTTATTCTGGGGAAAATATTTATCATCTATGCTCTGATTCCACTCAAAAAGAATATGCCTGACATTCCAGTCAGCTGCACTATGTTTTAAACTTTTTGCTATTGTTACAGATTTTCAACCTTTTGCAGGACTGCAAATATGTCAGGGAGATATTTTGGTTTTTCTCCTGGTCTCTTCCCTCACACTTACAGCTCTGCAGCTGGCTACTGGGAAAGCAGTAGCAAAGGCTCAGTTGAATTTTCAGAATGAACAGATAATATTTTTGGAGGAATGTGAGGAATAAAAAACAAGAGAGAAATCTGGAGACATCAGCTGAGTCAATGACTTAATTTTGAAGAAGCTCTTTGGAGCTTAATGAAATTAAGTCCATTAATGATTTACAAAGCAGAAAGACAAAGTTTAAAATAAGAAACCTTGTTTTGAGAAATGTGTCTTCAAAACATTTTGCAAATGATAATGATGAGAAAAGAATTTGACAGTGAATGACTATCCTAAGAAATGTTTTTATATTTGAGATAATGAACTAGAATTCCATCACAGGAAAACAGCCCAGGAAACATGAAGCCAATCAAAATGAAGTTCATACTGTATAGAAGAATGCTCAATTAAAAAATAATAAAGAAAAGATAAATAGCACTAACGTCTATTAGAGATGCAAAGACTTCCATTACTCTTCAATTATTCCAAATATCCTCTGAAAGCAGGAGGAGATAACCAATGTTTTTTTTCTCTGGTGAATGAAAATCTCCCTGAGGACCACTTGCATAACCAGCACAACCTTACACATTCATGCAGCTGTGTTTAACAACTGTAACACAATTACTAGGTTTATAGAGAGAACAGAAATGCCCATAGAGGCTGCTTGCCTCCCTAGCAGTTAGTTTGGGAGGTAAGGAAAATTAGCTGTCTGTGAAATGTGAAACTGCAGCAGCGTAGCAGGTTGTCATTGTTAATATGTCACACCTTTCTAATGCCCACAAACAATGCTCAAGACATCAGCTGAAACACAATAATACTTCAGGGCACAAATCTCCATGAATCAAACATTCTTTTTCTATAAATGCAGATCAAACAGTCAAGACAGTTACCATATTTTTTCCAACCATAGAGGTCTACCCTTATTTAGTGTTAAAGTCTCTTAGAGTGCATTTAGAAGACATATGGAAACCTGCTTGCTGTACATTTGATGCTGTCATTTTTGTAGTACAAGACAAAATGGTATAATTCACACATGAAAGACAAAGCAAATAGAGCAAATCCAAATACATCAAATAATAAAACATGGAAAGCAATAAATCCTCTGTTACCATGGTCTTTAAATATCTGATTTGGAAATGTTTACATATGTCAAACTAGACATATCTCAAGGCTAATTTCAGGAGGGGACATGCATTTTAAATACAAAGAGAAATTTGGATGACATTGCCATAGCCCCAAGACTAGATACAATCCTTTCAGACTTCAGCCAGGCAGTAAATATCTTAAATATCTCTGGTGCTTTTCTCTGGGGCAAGCCATTCAAATTTTCCTGTTCATTCTTCAGCAGATTTTGAAACAAAATATCTGCAAATACCATTGTTACTATTCCTAACTGTGGATAACATAGACATTTTGGATCAAAAAAGGAAATAGAGTTCAAAAGCCTTTTTTTCCCCTACACTCAAATTAACTTCTGCATCATACAACCTTGGAAAACTCATCTGATCCCTTTGGATTTGATTTCACCTATCTGCAAAATTAAAATTTATATTGGAAAAAAGTATTGCAAAGCTTGTTTAGTGTCCATTTATCAAGTGAAAAGATTCATACTTATCCATACTCTGAGTGTATTAAAGGAAAATAATGTGCATTAGAGAAGATCTTTCAGCCATGGAAGAGGGAAGGAAGGGCATGGTACTTAGTTTCAGGGATTAAAAGAGGTAAAGGAGGTCATTGCCTTTGCTTCAAACAGCCTGACTTATCAAGCATGATTAAAAATAAGACAGTGATGTTCGCACTACTGTCTTATCCTGACATGGCAAATGCTAGAATGCTTTAAACAGGTTTCAGACGGGGTTTCATATCCCTCATGCTGGCCCTGAAGGAGAACTAAATAACATCAACTTTCTCAAAACAATGTAGGAGCTGCTTATCTCTGACAAGTAAGGAAGGAAATAAGATCAAGAAAGATGGTTAGTTCCTTTTCTTCCTTTCTTCAGTTCTAATGTCTTTGGTTCAAGTGTTTGTGTAATTCAGAAAAATCAGTGTAGACTGATGTCTGAAATCACTGCTTAGTCAAATGTGGAAATTTGATGAATGAATCACTGGACTTTTATATGTGCTCCCTTGAGTACAACTATGAGTCTATGAAAGTGATTTTTCTATTTGGAGGGAAAAAGGGAATAGATGTACTAACAGCCAAACCAAATTTAATCATATGAGAAAGAAAAGAACCTATTCACATTGCAAATGGCTCATTGACAGCAATACTAGTTAATAGATCTGATCCATCAGGAATGTTTTAAGAGCAGCTATGCATTATTCAACTTTTTTTCCATTCCATTCTGAAAACAGCTAGCAAAAAGCTGCAGACAATGATTCAGATTCAAGCCTGCTGTCTGTGATGCATTGGCTGATTTAAAAATAGGTACAACATATGTTTGTACACATGGATGTAAATGTATGCAGCAGGTCAAGCAATGCAGAGAGAGAGGAGATAAAGCATAACAGCAACAAAAATACTTCTTTTCATAAGAGAAAAAAAAAAGCAATAGAGAGACAAATCAACAATACTAAGCAATAGACATCAGTATTTTCATCTCAGCATTATTTGATCAGGCTTCCATGGCCAAACAAATAGCAAAGTAACCATAGGTACAGACACTCCCTGGCTGACCTTTCTGAGAAATGGTGAGCACACCCACAAACACACGGGCATCTGGTTTCTCTATGCAGCAAACTAAATCTCCTGCAAGGGTAAACATTTCCTTCAATGTGGATTTAAAAGCAGAAAATAGTGTTTCTAGTCTGCACTGTTTAACAGACGATGTATTTTGGTTGGAGTTCAAACCTGGATATTCTTTACTATTTTGGCTTTATAAATCACTAGGCATCACTTATGTACATTAGAGGTTAAGAACTGTTAAAGTAAATGGTGGTACTCTGTTATTTTTGTGAAGCAGTTGTGTTTCAGAAGCAGTTCTAAATCAGGCTGAAACTACTAAAGTACATTTTAGTTCAATTAAAGTCACAAGTAAAATTTAGAACTAAGCATAGTCTACCAAAAGAAAGAAAGTAAAGGGAAAGAAAAGACTATATGTTCCTCCTACTAGTTAAATCTGACATGAGTCTTATAGCCAAACTGAGCTGATGGACATGTAAACCTGTTCAGAGTGTTGATCCTGAATTCTTGACTACATACAGAAGATGAGTACAATATATAAGTAACAGTGTTTGCTTCCTGGATGCTAATAACTTGAATAATCATATTAGTATTTTTTGGTTTTATAATGTGGCCAAGGCTTTGTATGTATTTTCTTAATGTATTCAACTTCTGATAGCAATGTCAAGGGTTAATCTTCAGGCAGAATACCAATCAGTTCAAGAAAGTCACGCAAAATTATGTAAAATATAAGAGAACCAGCATCCTGGCTACTGAGATAGCACAAGACTGTTAGGAAACTTTACATGCACAACATCTTAAGAAGGCTGTAATTTTCTACTGATGTATTTTGAATGTCCTTCTCTGCAGTATAACTTTACATCACTTTCTTCACCTTTTCTTTAAAAACAAAAAAAATTGCCTCTCCTCCTTGCTGTCGCTTGTTCTGCATAATTATAAGTGAGAAAATACAAAAATAAATATAGGTTCATTCAAGATACCTAGTACTTACATCCTGGTAAGAAATTTCTTCTTGTCCTTTTATTTCCCCTCCTTTTTTATAAAGGAGGAAAAGTAACTTTCTTATATTAAAAAGAAAGTTGTGATAACATGCCAGCTTAAATTAGCTGCCAGAATCATTAATCTGTTCTTTCATTTGCCAATTTATATTGTGTAACTATGTATTTTGTAATATTGTTCCTTAGAAAACAAAGGTCTCAAGAGATTTTTCCTTCCCTCTAAAAAAAACCTGCCAAACATTTGCAATGTTTTGAATCCTAAGTCATCTCCCTCATGTCTAGTCCCTTGTCTCCTATAAAATCATATTAAACAGAAAAGTTTTTTATTTCTCCAACTGTATGAAAATTAACAGCTTCAGTAATAGCAAAAAAAATCTCTCTACCTTTGAAGTACCATTTTTTTTCTCCCAACACAACAGCTCAACCAAAAGCATCCAATGTGAAGAACAGAAAATTATGTTTTGACAGGCCAGTCTGTCTTGTTTGTAAGAATTTTAACACCCTCCCTCCCAATGCTAGGAATGCTTTACAACTTTAATGTTCATCTACAATGATCAGTATTATTGGTTGTACATTATGATTAGTAACACAAATGCACAGCTTCCGTATTTTATACTGATGGCAGCAGGCCCTGCAACAGAGCAGAGCATATACTGTGACACAGACTGTTAAATTCAATAGGTATTAGGACCATAGCTTTGCACTTAAACATTTTGGGAAAAATAAAATTTTAGGAAGACTGATGATCTCATGGTGTAAACAATGAATAAACCCTGAGCATATCAGACTGCCATTTTAACCTCAATTTAAACTGTTATTCCATACCCTTATATTTACTTCATTCAATGAGAGAGTATTTCCTTAGTCCTGTCTTTCAGGAATAAACTGCCTCATAACAAGGTTGCAAACCAACAACATAAATTATACTTTTGTTGAAGAGTGAATTGAGCACTAAGATTTTCAAAATCTCCATTTTAGAAAATAATTTAATCAGGTCCAGGTTAAGGTATATTGCCTAATCAATTCTAGTTGCTTGTATCTTCTGGAAACATAAAGTTATCAGGGAGCACAGTTAATACTATATTTAAAAAGTATGCCGCAAGATTTTCCCTCACTGGATTAATTATTTTTTTCTTCCTATTTTTATTCTCATTCATCTCTAAAACAGTAGGCTACAACCTGATCCCTCTGTATGTTTGGGGTTGGGTTTGCCTTGAGTCTTGGGTTTTTTGCATTGCTCTGATTAAGTAAATGCTCCACTGATACAACAATGCCATCCTTTATCTAAGGTGGCCTAGGATTAGGTGGTAAATTTCATCAGAAGGAAACTGTCTTAGCAAACAGAACTTTGCTGATGACAAAAAAGTTGACGAAGCCATTCTGCACATACTGAGTCAGCTTCCACCCATTTGAAAAATCAAAGGTCAGGAAATGTAGGTTATAGACGTATTTTTACTACCTTCACTGTATCACACGCGAAGCATTTGTCAGCTACATCTCACCCAGTAACTGGGGTTTATGCGAGCCTAAATTCTGCTTTGAATATTTAAAGGTTATGCCTCCATTCAAGAATATTATTCAGAATAAAATATGAATTGAGATAATACATTAAAAACAGAACTATGTGTCTTTTTTTGCCTCTGAGATTTCTATTCAAACTGGCATCTTTGAGAAAAAAAAGAAAAAAAAAAAATCAAGCATTTTTAGCGTGACTCTACAAATGCATTTTTAAGTTGCATGTGCTTTTCCATGTCATTTTAAAATGGCAATTTTAAATCAGTTAAAACTTTCTCCCAAAAACTTGGCTTGAGGTATTTACAGTTCTCTAGATGCATTGGTGTTGGCTGCAATCTGCTGTTACCTGAATACTTTGCGTGAAGGTATAGGCTCTCTATCTTGGACTTTAACGCTTTTAATTTCATGTTTGGGTGGATATCATGCCCATGCTTGCCAGCTGAGCTGCTGTGTAGACATATGGATAGCTCTGTGCTAAACTAGACGCAGGCAATATGAGCATGTGTAAAACAATACCACGTAATTTTGTGCTGGAAAGTCAGGCCCAGTAACATATCCAAGAGAAAACTATTTTTCTCTCTTCAAAAGAGTAACATGTGAGCTTCAAACATATTAAATAACCCTTGGCTGGTTGAACTTGAAGAAATAATAAGGTGCCATTAGACACAGAATACAGCGGTAGAATGAATTTCAACAGCAGTGCTCTGACACACAAGCCGCTGGCCTCAGTACTGTAAAAAACAGCTAAAAGCCGCATGTGAAAGCCCAGCTTGACTTCAGATCTTTCTATTGACACACCTCATCTTCACTGGAGGCCTTCTGAGCAATCATTATTACCTAAGGACGTAATGCAGAACTGTTGTGCAGTGAATACTGTGTTAAAAGCTTGTTATGTTTTTTCAATTTATTGGTGACAACCTCAGCCTTGTAATCTGCCTGCTCCCATAGTGTGGCTCACTTTTATAACTGAAATTTCTGAAGAGGCAAGGTCAGGGTTATCTAAAAAAAATAATAACAATTATATAATGAAGTAATATTTTTTCTTAAATCTAAAGCAGATTATTTAGATATCTAGATGGAAACCACACACACGGTTTATCAAATTTCCAGTACACAAAAGATTAACTCATGCTCTGAGAATACAATTCATCATAGATTAAATTTTATGTATGTCCATTGACATAAATAAACTCTAAATATAGAAAATTAAATTAATGTACAGGGTTTTTTTGGGCATAATCATGTGCTCTTTTCTGTTTTGGTGCACAAGTCAAATTTAGGTTTCAGTTTCTATTTGAAATTTTATTCTTTAGAGAATAAAAATGTTTTTATTCTCTAAAGAATAAAAATGCTGTGAAATACTTTCATATTAGAGAACATCCTAGCGTTTTAAATGTCTTTTGATGCACTTTCACCTTAACCCTTTGTGGTTGCTCTGGAGAGCATTCTTACTTAATTCAGTGTGCAAGACCTCTCTCCTTAACATGCAACCACTAATATCATCATAGGCCAGCACAACTATGAATTGAAGAAATTCACCCTTTGCTGAAAACAAAATTGTTCATGAGGGCTTTCATATTCTTAGAGTCAAGTACCACAAAATCCCATGAAAGGAAATTGAAAGGCTTCAAAATCAGCCTTGATGAACTGTCACGTTGAAAAGGTCTTGTCTTGTATTTTCCAAACAATAAGCACCTAAGATTCAGCTCTAAAGTTATCCCAATATATTCTCTTCATAGAAGTGGCAGAATTCTTGTGTAGATGAGTAGAGAAAATGGGCAGTGTTTTCTGTAAGGATTAAGTCCAAATGAAAAGGTGGCACCCACTGGAATTAATAGACATACTGTATTAAATAACTGCATCACTCTGGCTCCGTGAATTCAACATTCACACATCCAAGCAAAGCTAGACAATCCACACTCCTTTGGCCTAAGGAAACTATCTCAGGTCTGGAGGAGCTGTTCCCATCCCTTCCAAGGGTTACACAATGGCTTCATGGTGTTTCTGGCCTGGGGTGGCCACACCCTAATTGTTTTCTTTAGGTGAAGCAGGAAGTTTTACCTCCTCAACAGACTGATTAAGGTAGAGCTATCGGGCAGCAGCCAAGAAAAAAATTGGGCGAGATCATCTCATGAGAAGGGCTTCATGAGAAGACCTCATTTAAGACATAATACAGAGGGGATCTGACCCAGTAAAGCTGTTTCTGAGCTAGCTTGTTACGGCAGTCAAGAACCAAGGCAATGAGGCTGAGGAACAAATGGAGGAAGAGTAAAGAGACAATGCTATTTTTCCTGGCCACCTAATCTCCATATATGAGAAGCACAGTGGAGTTTCAGCAGTAGGCTGAAGAAAGCCCTATATTGTGGAGGGGCTTGTGGATGGCAGCCTTCCATCAGCTGGAAATTATTATGGAAGGAATGACCTATATTGTACAGATTGTTACCGGATAGTTCCCATATGAGTTAATACAGCAGTTGTGACCTAATTAAATCCCATCCCTGACGTTCTGCTTTTCTATTTGCATACACATGACAACAGCAATATAGTATTGCAATACTTAAATAAAACCTTCACATACATGAAGGAAGAAAGGAACAACTGTAGTGGCAAATCAGCACAAGAAAACAAAAGAGACACGGAAACAATCCAACCAAACAGCTCAGGTAGACACTATGAAGAAAGAAAAGTCCTTCTGAACATAATCAGAAGCTGATGCACAATGGAGAGGCACTGGAGCTAATCACATATAAACACACGCACACAAGTGCTTTACTTCAGCTGCAACAGCTCAAGAGGAATAACTTGAATTTTTGAGGGCTACTCAGTGAAACCACCTGCTGGACATAAACGAGAAGCCAGAAAAAATGTGCCACATTGAAAGACTTTAATTCCTGTATTTTTTCCCCACTGATTTTATTAGCTACATGATTCTTCTATTATTTTCTCTTTTTTTTAATCCTCAATTTGATGCCATAGCATTAGTTTTGGGTTGACCAGACCCAGGTTATTTTAACTATATTGTTGTCAGGGTACTGGCTGTATTGTTATCAATGCTATTTAGCTGTGTAACTGTAGGTGCACCTTAAACCAACATCCTTTATCTTTTACTGTAAGATCTAAGAATAAATCCTCTACATAAACTTTAGAATAAGTTGCATAAAGATCAGTTTATGTTGCAGAATATTCGATCTCTGAATTGTACCCCAGTCTGTTAGAAGTTTTATTACCATCTGTTCATACTAGCACTGAAAGCCATTAAATGCAAACTAATTTCAAACCAATAAAATAAAATTATTTTTTAAAGCAAGTAGGCAAAAATCTTTAAAAGAAAATATAATGCTCTTGACAAAAATCAATCATCCAAATGGGTAAGGACTTGTGCCATTTGGCAAATATTTTCAGAAAAGGACAAGAACTTCATCTTTCAGGAAAAGATCTATTACCCATATTTTAAAAGAGACTTTCTGACATAATTAAACTTCTGGCTGAGTTTCCATTACTGCATATCTACAGGTCTTGATATTTTGTCAGAGACAGGATACTAAACTAGAATCCAAACTGTTTAACAGTCTGTAAGCTTCTTCTATACACATTTCCTCTGCTCAGCAAGTATTTACTTTTTACTGATCCAACTAATGTATACCTACAGTCTGAAATGTATTACCCTTAGCAATTCCAACCTGCATGCTGGGAGCCACACAGCGAGAAAAGAGACATAACAGTGAAGGAACCGACAATAGATGAATGGCCAAAGAGTAGTGAAAGACAGAGTCCTAGAGCATATTCTTGCCTTTCAGTTAAAACTTTTCTTCTGGTTTTTTTTTTTGGTTTTTCTTTGTTTTGTTTTGTTTTTTTAACTACGTACCTCTTCCATTCTAAGCTTTTCACCAGTTTATTTCAATCATTAACTCAATTTTCACTTTAACTTTTTTAACAGTTCACTTTTGGAAACAATCCAAAACATAGTGTGGAGGGTAGCGAGGTGGGAGGAACATTTAATGTTTTAAAGGATTACCAGACTTAGGTGCTACATTTCGAGGTGTTGCTTTTCAGCAGTGCCATTGTACCATACTGTCTGCTATTTCTCTAAGTGTCATCAGCTTGTCAGCTCATGAGCAGGTGTAAACCTTTGTTCCTCCCCAAGTCTTATGTTCAGTGAAGTCAATGGAAGTCTGCAAAGAGTGTTGTGTCAAGAATACTTTTTTTTTTTTTGCAAGGAATTTAAAGGTAAACATTTCACTTCAAAATTAATGTAGTTTTGTTGCTACAGCAAAAGGAAGCAACAACACATTTCTAACTGGATTATTAAAAGTCCTGAAAACAGAAGCGGTGCCTGGGAGGCTACACTCAGAAAGCACTTAAAAGCCCAAAAATCACTGGAATGTAAAAGTAATGGGAGCAAATTATAAAATAAACTAAATAAAAATATCCTGACATGGAAAGATGAGCATTCCATATCAAGCCACCCACATCCTAAATTCCCCAGCTGATACTTGCGTCAAAAGGCAAAAAATCCTTTGTTTGACTTTTTATAAAACAAATACATATTCTCAGAATGCATTGAGATTTACTAAAGAAAAAATAAAGTTCTAGTATTTTTTAAAAATTGGCGATGTACAGAAAGCCAGGTCAGCAAGTAGCATTTCTGTCTTTCCAGCTCTTGTTAGGAACCAACCGGAAAAACAGGTGAACCATTTTAAGCCACCAGTGTGTGGGACTGTTGACTTAGTGACTTACCACTTCAAGCAGGGTTATACTATCTGAAACACACAAAAAAACCCCCCAAAAACCAAACGAAAAAAATCTGTAGTATTCTTAAACAATTCTAGCATACATTGTCTCTTACAGGAATGTGATATGAGTTAATTATATGAAATATGAGTAACTGAACAATTTTCAGTGCTGCTGAACTGAATTTAGAACCAAATGCTTCATTGTTAGACTGAGAAATAGCAGGAAAAATTTAAGATCATCTGACTGTATCTTGGATATAGAAAACAAACATCTACAATTCCGAAGGTGTTATTCCAAGAAGACACAAATGTTTGGAGGGAAAGGGGAAGGAAAAGATCGTCTCAGCTATTTCAGTGGAGGAGACATCAATGTTACAAGTCTGGAATTATTTGCTTTTTAAAAAGACATGAATCTGGAAGCCTTCTAAAGAGATCAGAACTTAATACTGGGTAACGTATAAGAAAGTAATAAAGTTAAGTGCTACTCTTCAAGAGATATTCAGCTGTTCAGGTAGCAAGGCAGAGAATTAGGACCCTCAACTTCACTGAATGCTGTTTCTAGAAATTCCAGTCAGGTCGTTCAGCTATTGATTCTTCAGAAATGAAGTGCAAGAAGAGGAGTAACTAGCACATTTCTGGTTATAAGTCTTCAAAATGATATTGCTGCTGTTGCTATTGCCTTTTATCCTAGCATGCTAAATGGGATATTAGTTGTCATTATTTGGACAATAATTTTGTTGTAATTTTGGTTCCTACTTACTGTTGATACTATGATAAAAGTCTATCTCATTCTGAAATTCTATTAAGCATACATGGAAATAATAATACTTGAATTCTTTTTCTTGCCGCTTAAGTAAAATCACATCTGATAAGATGAAAGATATTTAACACTAATTAAATGAAAATACAGAAAACAGAGAACATTACATATAAAGAAGTCTTGGGAGAGAGGACATTATTTCAAATTTTAAAAAAAAAAAGAAAAAAAGGGCACCAAATTAAGGACTCCTAAAATACAGAAGCTTCTCTTTCCCCTCCTCCTCCTCTCTCTTTTCTGTTTTACTTCTTTCACCTCCCCCCAAATGAGTGTTTTTTTGCTTTAACTTGACAAGTATTTCACAATTTCTCAAGCATTTAGCAATGAGGATCTAATTGGAAAGTGCCAGGTTCTTTCTTATTACACTTTATCAATATTGTTAAGGGAATGATGTAATTGTTTGGGGTTTGGTGAAGACATTCCATGTCACTTCAGTGTTAATACCAGGCTGGAGCCTTCCTTGTCTGCCTGCGTAAGCTAGATAAACATAGACCTGTGTGCTTTCTTCTCATCTCAGGATACTTACTCAGAGAGAGCTTGGAACATATGCCTGTTGCGAGCTAAACATTTCACTTTTCATTTTATCCATGTGCCAGAAATCCATTCCTTGGATAAACACTTTACATACTGACACTCTTAAAGTCACTAAACACGATAAATAAAGAGAGAATACATCATTTCAAAACTGATTAAACATTTTCTCACTTGTGACAAATGAACAGCTATACACTGTATGGAGTCCCTGGAGCAGACATTCCATTTTCTTTGTCTTCATTTTGTGTGTAAGATTAACTTTCCATTTCAGCTCATCTATTGCACAACTGAGCTTTTTAAAATACATATTAATGCATTTTCCCCAAATCATTATTCATTTCAGAAACATTTTTTTGTTACTGCTGCAAAAGCTTTTCTTTTGGACTTCTGTATTTTAATGGAGACAAACTAACAAAGAAAATAATAATAATTAAAAAAACCCCAGTTTTTAATGAAAGCTAAAGAAATGCTTCCATGCAGTAGACCTGAACTTATACATGGGCCAAAGTCTTCCACTTCAACAAGGAAAATCCAAGCACATTAATCACATTAACTTTGCTCCATCTAATCCATCACTTTTCCTTGCACTACTTGCTTGTCTTGTCATCCTATGCACTGCTATCTACCTATGATTAGTCAAATGCAACTAATCTTTTATTTAGCTTCTTAAGCTCTCATCTTCTTTTTCACCCAACCCTGCCAAAAAGAATCCCAAGCATTTTCTTACCAAGCTAAATTAAAAATCTTAGCGAAATAATCACATATAATACTAAAACTATACATGAGGTTGTCCTTCAGTGTTTTAACAAAGACCATTAATCTGACCAAGAATTTCAGTGGGAAGGTGGAAGGAAGAAAGAAAATGTAACCTAGATACTAGTAAATGTGGTCCTAGCATAATTCTTCATGTATTCCACAAAAGATTGTGTCTGTGAATATCCTTGCTAGATATTCACAGTAAAGAGGAACAATGAAGAATTTCCTTCGACAAACTATGTAAAAGCAGCTGCTACACTTAACATAGGAGAGAAGTAAGAATTGGAGCAAATCAGAAGAAGAAGGAGACCAAGTTGAATGAGAATCCAAGAAGCAGTTCACTTTCTTCCCCCATTATGCTAATTAAACCAATTGGAAGTTTTTGATATGATGATTCCAGACTTGTCAGGGAAAAAGATTAGAATGGGAAGTGAATTATACACCAAAAGACAGTGATAAACCACAAGATTTCTGAACAGATTGCAGAGTCCACTGTCATTAGATTTCTGTCACCTTTGGATTGGTATTCCAGTCCATTTTCCACAGGACAAACATTTTCCTTAAAAGAGCAGTCAGAGATCACAAATTCCCTTAACAGCACCATCTTCTCTCAAAGTTTTATTGTGAAGGAAAATTTTAAAGATAAGAATTATGTAACTGAGCAGCTAAACAAACCTAATAAATGTCAGGAATGCCTTTCATATTCTTGCGCAAGAGGTATGATAGTAAGGCAAAGCAACACCCTGATATTAGTTCAGCTGTTTAGAGCCAACAGCACCAAGGTTGTGAGTTCGATCCCTGTATGGCCCATTCATTTGAGAGTTGGACTTGATGATCCTTGTGGGTCACTTCCAGCTCAAGACTAGTCTGTGATTCTGTAATGGAACTTAAGGGAGCACAGACCTACTCACAGCAGCTGTCTGTGATTCTCTTATACACCCTTTGTTGCATTTTTCCACCGTGATTCCACACCACTGAAGTGCCACTCACGGACCTACCATCTCCTTACAAGAAAGAAGGGAGGTTCTTGCGGCACTCGCTCTCCCCTTGGCTTCATTTTCAGGTACAAGCTTTAGGACATGGCCCAATGGAGTAGAGAGAAATTGTGGTGTTGTGCCAGGAAAGACGTCAACTGCCCTGTGGCATTACTGCAGGTAGCAAATTTGGGCATCAAGGCCTTAGAAGCACTAACAGGCCATAGTAAAAACTAGAAACTTTTATAATGGTATCTTTTACAGGAATCCTATCAAGAGACTTCATAATTCTGGGAATATATAATGGATATACTCATTAGTATACACTCAGAGATAGCTGTAGCTAGTACAAAAAGAAAATGCTATTTTTAGTGAAAGAAAAACAAATGCAGACTGTAAGTTTCAATAAATCTGGGCTATAAATGCTGTGTGCCATATTTTGATCTCTTGCTGGGACAGATAAAAATCTGTCCCATTTAAACACTGCTGCTGGAGAACTCTTCCAAAAAAATCAGAAGAAACCACATGTTGTGCAATGCAGTGAGTTTCCCAATTTTGAAAACTGTCTCAATTACACACATCTGTAATGAAATTTAATGAGGTATTCTGCTTTTTGCCACAAAACCTATTTGAAGATCTATTAGCAGTTCTACAAAGGATGTCACATTTAATTATACATATCATTACAGGTTTTAATTCTTTTTTATAAAATGGATATTTTATAAGCACAGGAAATGGTACCTAGTAAATAATGCTTGTTTGGGGAATGCTAAGTGTCTCTCAAACCACCATGATTCTGGTGTAGTATGAACAGTTTTCCCTCAGTCCAAATGGTATATCCTGAATTTATTTCTACATAAGGTTTATCCATTTTCTGAAAGACAGGAGTAATGTACAATATTTCTTTAATGAATTTAAATTCTTTTCATTGTCAAAATAAAATTGACAATAACTAAATATCACTTTGTTTCCTGAGTGCATTCCTATCACTATTCAGAAATACAATAATGCCAGCTACCAATACAGCAACTGCTACAAAAACACATTTTTCAAAGAAAAGTCTTACTGCATTGCTCTTTCTTACCTTTTATGTGTTTCTGTAAGTGACTTCTCTTCATTTTCTTGGTCTATTTTGGCTGTAAAAATGCAATCAAATAATTAGCAACAAGGTGAAAGAGATATTTCAGGATAATTTTGATTTTAAATATGTCATGTGTAAAATATATAGAAACCACCTGAAGATATACTCATGTAGATCAATTCTGAAAGATAAACAACCAACCAACCCCTCATTCAAAAAACAACCACACAAACAAAACTACACAAATTTTGACAACCTTATTCAAAAGAAACCCAAAACCATAACCACAAAAAGAAACCAACACTAAACTCCAAGCCTTGAAAATGGAAAAAAAAAAACCAAAAAACTTTGCAGTAATATAAACAACAACCAGGTCATGAAAGTGACTTAAAAACGGATCTTAAATAATGATTCCAAAATTTAACTAATATGTAAACTTGTCTATGAAGAGGAGGAAAAGTTGAGTGAAGAGCAGGAACAATTCAGCCTTATAGCTTTTCTACAAGTTGCTTGACAATTGCAAATGAAAACTCTTCCCTCTCCCTGTACACACAGCAGTTAGTGAAGCACTAGAGCTGAAGCAGGCACATATTGAAAACATGACTGGTTTTATATAAAGGATACTATCATTTCGTGATCATATGAAGGAAATTACAAATAAGAAACTGTCATTCCCACACACTGCTGAAAAAATTATCTATTTGCCACATGTTCTCTCATAATTTTTTGCACACATTTCACTTAAATTAGATCACTAAAAGAACACTTAACAAAAAACCTACAAGAATGAGCACATTAATTTAAGCATCACCAATGTGCAAAGCAATTGTCAATCTGCTCTGTGCATATGTTTAAGTGAGATTTATATTTATAAAGTCACTCAGATTACACAAATCTCATTTAAGATCTGCATGCTTTAGCAAAAAGTTTTTTTAATTTGGTACTTGATTCCCCTTTTCAGTCTGCTAGACTTCTGGCCTGCTAACTTGCAAGAAGAATTCTAGGATTCCCAAGAGTCAGTACGTTTGGGAACAAGAAAAGGCCCTGGACTGTTCTGATAACAAATGTCACCGGTATATAATTCATATAGAAATCTAAAAAAGAAGAAACCTTTAAGCTATTTTTTATTCCACTTTCCCACATAGCTCTACAATAATAATCAAAATTATTTTTCTACATTATAGATACACTGCCCTTGAAAAAGGAAATCCTGATGTTGAATTTGTTGGAAAAGAGCAAAGCAATGGCATAATTAGGATACAAAGATAACCACTGTTTTTCTGTTACAAGGTTTCAATCAACAGCAATTTACAAATATATACTAAAATAGGCATGTGAAATCTGTATCAAAGATATACAAATGGAATTTCTTTATAGTTTCCCCAGTCACAACAATGATCAGAGCTTTGTCTAGTGCTCCAAATGCTTTTTATTAGTATCAATGTAGTCTGCTGAGTAGGGTGGCCAGTGCCTGGATATTTACGGTGGAAAACATTGTATTTAGTAATCATTACTTGAAGACTTGGGCTCCTCCATTGTTATGCTGAAAGTGAAAAAAAATCCCAGCAAACCACAGAAAATTTGAGGGAGAGATGGGTAAATGTTCTCAAGGAAACTGAAGAGCACGTGAATCTTGCCTGATTACAGGTTTCAATACCAACTTGAAACTTGGCCCAGAATCTTCAAAAGGTTTGTGAAGGCTCACAACCCTTTTGAGTGAACTTGAGCCCAGTGCTGACTGAATTTGGGCTGACTTAGAGCTTTTCTTGAAAGCCTTGCATTGCTTTAGATAAGAAACTAGGTGAAATGTGGCAGCTTTTACAGAATTTCGTTAATACTTTCTTTTCCTTCATACTTCAGTCCTGAAAGTCAAGGTATGACCACTAAAAGCACATAGTTCAAAAGAGAAGAAAACCACACAAACTCTCTGGATGAAACGAGATCAAATATCTCATTCTGCATTAACACAATCACTAAGTATCTGTGGATCCAACTCTTAAAATAAATAAATCCAGTGCTGAAAAATGCGATTTGGACTTCTTTCACTTAAGCAATGCCTAGAAAGAGATGCTAGTATGTTCCACCCTATGACAGTCTTGTATACATTCATCACATCCTTAGGATAGAAATCTTTTTATCATTTCCAGGATTGGCAGGATGGAATATAGTTTGAGCTGCCTTGTTTTAGGTCCTTACTTTTTTATTTCAACTGTTCTGCACATGTTTACAAACAACTATTTACCCACCAATAATGGAGCAAATATTCCACAATTTGTTTTTTGAAAGAGTGTAAGCATAACGTATTACCCTAAGTTTATCAAAGCATGTCAGAATATCTCCATTCTGGCACAACTTTCTTTTCAATTAAAAAAGAAAGTTATTGTGGTCCAGAGAAGAAGAAAAACAAAACAAAGAAAAACAAAACCAAGTTACTTCTGCTATCTATACTTTTAATAAATTCATGGAGAATTGGTATTACACAATGAAAAGAAAATGTAGAAACCCTGAATGGCAAAGGTGCATGTAATAACGTTCTTGTTTTTTTTTTTTAAAGTAGTAAGTACATATGCATGAGGCAGCTACTATACCCACAGAGTGAGATTTCATCCTGCATCAGATCACCTATTGGTATTAAACAGAATCTTGCAAGGAAAAGAATTTTCTTTGAAGAATTTCCTTGTAGTTTGTTCCAAATGTGATGATATTTTTAAACCTTTCACATGTTATCAAAATTATATTATTCAGGTGAAAATCTAATTTGCAACCTTTGTGATTTCTCATTTTTCTAGACAGAAACAGTTAAAGACATTATGAAAACAATTCTGCTTCCACAAGATGACAGGTGGCACCAGTGAAAGAGAAGAAAAAATGGTATATACACACAGAGATTTGTCCCTGTCCAAAGAAAATAATCAGAATACTGCTTTTGCGCTAGTATACAGTAAACATTCAAGAGCTGTGGAAAATGGCTAGCCGAAGACATGCAGTGAGATTTAATCGGTAAGCAAAGAAATCCTCCTGTTATCAAAACACAGAATCTTATGATTGCCTGGATACAATGGAATAACTACTAGCTGTTGAAGCACTTTGAGATTGTTACAACTTCTGGAATGAGTCACTAATATCACCTCATATTAGTGGTTAGAGGTACTTCACTCTGTACTAATCACTCCATTAGTAAACTGCTTCCAATTTATTTTTCCTCTTTGCGTAGGGGAAGAAAAAAATTCAGTTATAATTGATTCAGTTGAACTGTCCCAGAATGCATTATATTTTATTATTTCATTCAACATAATGCATCTTTATTATCACTTCTTCTTCCAAAGCAGTTCATCCCAAGTGTAAAAACAGTGCATGAAAGGCACCAGTTTGGCTTCATTCTAGGCATATATCATTAAGTGCCAAATACCAGCTAATAGGTGTTCACCTTGGGAGAAAATTAATGGGAGAAAAGTGTACTTCCTGTCACAAAAGAGAACTCCTACAATAGGTGAAATAAAAACAATTAAAAAAAAGAATATCCATACCCATTCCACAGTGATCATGTCAATGGCCAATACAGAAAAATTAGACTAATCCAGGGATACCATGGCAGCTGACCATATCTGCGCACTCTTTTCTGCCACTACAACTTCTCTCTATCTTCAAGAAATAAAATTATTTCAGAAGAATTATTATTTTCTTTGAAAAATATTAAAAGAAATCTTGCAGTCATGCCGTATCCATTTCTGCTTTCATATGTGTTTGGAATCCATCAGCTAATATAACAGTGACTGCTTGCAGGTTTTGTGACAGATGTAGGAATTTCTGCTCTTGGGTTAGTTTTCTTCCCCAAATATTCTATATTTTATTGGCTCATCATCTTTTCTAAAACTCCCAGCTAAGAAATTTTCTTGATTCTTGACACCAATTTGCTAAAATACCTTGAAATACACTGTTCCAAATCTATTAAAGACTACATCACACCAGGAAATACAGCCCCTCTATTTTGTGTAATGCATCAGTAAGCAAAAGTAACACTTAGTTTTATATGTCAGCCTTCATACACTCTATTCACCACCACATATATTGTAGGGCTTTATATGCAGCTTTCATAATCTTGAAGGCAGACATATTCTGAAAAATCTACTTCAAATAATATAGCTGGAAAATAACCTTAGGTCATATTGAAAAACACAGCCATCTCAAAACCCACAGCATTTTTGAGTCAAAGTGACCTCTCACAGAGCAAATCTGCCTTATCAATGATTTACACTGATTTAGTTATATTTTCCCTTTTTAATTTGAAAGCATCTTTAATGCTGTCTTGTTGGATGACATTCCACTCTTTGCCTGCTTTTTCCATTAAGATACCTTCAGATTATTTAAAGTTGCTCTCCTTTTAGAGCAAGGCCTACTTCCTAAACACTTTATGTATTTGGTCAAAATTCAAGTACATTCCTTCCTCCCTACGTCATTGCTTACCAAGCACGAGGACTGTACTATATCCAAGACTCTTATTTAAATTCTTTTAACTACAGGACATATGTATTTCTTCAAAAATTACTCACATCAGATGTTCTAATTTCTATTCTATCACTTTTTTTAAAAAAATTGTTTAAATTTACTGCTTGATGTTTTACAATTGGGGCATAAAACTTGCTTTCATGCAGTTCAAAATGAGCTTGCAAACCAGATCTCACAAACGAAGTCTAATTAACTGAATTCTCAATTTTTCTCTCGTTATCAGCATTTACCCACATTCCAGAATGATATGTACCATTGTTTTGTATGTTTACTCCTCCACTTCTTTTTGATTAGAGTCCTGCAAAGATTACATACAAACTTCTACAACAACCATTTTAGACTGGGATTATTGTACTCCTATGTTATATACATATTATTAAAAAATGGCAAAATCTACAGAAGTCCCTTTTACTGAAGAAAAAAAAAAAAAGAGAAAAAAAATAGTAATATTTTTACAAATCCTTGTTGCAGATTTACCAGGATCTTTAAAGAGGTCATATTTTCTTGCACACTGGTGATGAATGAACAGTAGCTGGAGCTTTGAAAATATACCAAATATCTCCACTGGCAGAGCCACAAATTCAAAAAAAGTCCCCACAAAACTAAAATAAAAGCAAAACTGAGGTAAATTGACCTTTTTTCTTAAAAAGTGTTCTTAAAAACTGAACCTCAGGCAGTTCACCTGTCACTTCTGACCCAGCCCCATTAAGATCTGAGGCCCTGAGGTGCCTGAGAGAGGCCATGAGGATACCTTCTGTAGGTATCTCAAGCATGTTCCTAGGACAGAAAGAAATTGGATATAGAGAAAATACTGGATGGACTACTACCACAAGCAAGGACTCTAGTTACTCTGTTATTAGGGTAAAAGGTCCAAGTTTACAAGAGCTCTGTCAGTGCTTCTGAGAAAATTCTCCTATTCTCCTTGGTAGTACGTACACTTTTAAATGCTCTCAGAAAACACCAAAATAACACTTAAAGAAATTTTTTTTTGCAATTAGCATACTATTTAAGACTGCGTTTTGAAAAAGCTTAAAATGCCAAAGCAGAATAGCGAATACAACAGAATCAATAGAAAGCTCCTGAGAAGTCTTTCTTCCCCTCCCCCTCTATCCCCATTCCCCTTTTAGGCTTTTGAACTTGTTTTGCCTCAGTTTTCGGATTCTGTTGTTGTTTGTTCTCTTTGCATGTTTTATTTAATAGGATTAGTGTGGTTGGAGGCATGAGTGGCACTAGGAAGAACTAAGCCATTTTAGATGGACATTTTCAAAAAGGAAGTCAGTTTTGGGGAGGGCTCTACAGTTAGATGATCCTTAATTTTTATATTATGACAGGGCCTTGGGCTTAGTGGTTTTGCAAAAAAAACCCAACAAAACCATAAAACTCAAGCTTAGAATTGAATAAGAAGTATGTAAGGGATTTGATGAGAAAAATAGACTCAAAGCTAGCAACTAATAAGAATTATTATTGTCCTTTATGTGCAAATGTACTAGATAAGCATAGTCACAAAATAAGTTGACCTGTTGGTGCTGATTCAGAAAGTATTCCAAGTAGACCTTGTAAGTCTACTCAAACTGCATTCAAATACCCTGTCAGAGCTTTTGTTCCACCAGAACTTTTTGTTGTTGGTTTGTGGTATGATCTTGACCCAGCGATTGCTGTCTGTAGTCACCGTCTGGCCCCAATCCCTGCTGCAATTTAAGCTATTTCTGCTGAACCAGTTTCAAAGGGCTATGAGTAAGGAGATGCACGAAACTGCCATCCCTTGTGATCTCCCGATCTCTCTTAAGGGAATATCACATCTTCTCAGGTAATTGAATACAGGAATGCATCTGAGTAATCTCAGATGGAAGGCAACAAGAATCCTTTCATCTGCTTGTCTATGTCCTAAATCTTTTTGCTTTTTTCCTCTCTTTTTATTTAAAGTGTTAACTGGTATTTGTTTATAATTAGCTATGAATGTGCTTTCCAGTAACTTTCAAGTGGAGCCAGTTGTTTTTTTATTTTTTTTATTTTTTCTTTTTTTTCTGACAGGTACAAAGCCTTTTCAATGACTCATTAGAGCCATGTTGCTATAGTTGAGAATTTCTATTTACACTGAATAAAGACCCAAGTACATTTGGATGGCTTATTATCAGGTGCATTCATGGTAAGAAAGCTTTACAAGAGAATAAAGCAGGATATCTTCTGGGAATCCTAGCAAGAGTCTTACACCCTTCTGTACTTCCTATGACAAATTCATAAAAGTCTGTCAGCATGAGGAATACCTGCTCCTCCTCCCCCATTTTCTAAGATTTTTATGCATATAGGTAAAAGAACATATAAATAGAACATTTAAATTTAAACTTTCAGACCCCAGTTTCTTGAGGGTAACTTGGGATAAAGCATCCAATATGCTGAACATTTTCCTAGTGATGTTGTTCCTTCTTTAAAAAAAAATCTGTGATAAGTAAAAGACATAAACATTTACATTGATTCCAACCAATTAGACTTCATAATGGCTTTCTACTCTCACACGACAGGAACTCAAATTATGTGATAGCTTCATAGATTATGAGCAAGACTTATAGAAGCACAGAATAAAACCTCAGTGAATATGCAAGGCCAGAAACTTGAACTTCCTTGAAAGTGAAAAAATTTTAAACTTACAGCAATTTATAAAAGGAGGTTTACTTTTCAAATTAATACTAAATTAATAATAACAAAAAAACTCATCTCAAGTTCTGTGATGTGTCTCAAGATGCAAAGCTTCTCCACATTTTGCTATTTGTGTCCTCTTTTAATCTGTCAGGAAGCAGTTTGGTAAGAAGACAGTTATTTTTGCCTCAGTATTCATCAGCAAATGGTCTAGCCACAATGCCAAAGTTGCAGAAGGCAAAAGCAACGACCGAGAGAATGAAGAACCACCTGCTGTAGGAGAAGACTGGATTTGAGACTAACTAAGGAACCTGAAGGTATGCAAGTCCATGGGACCTGATGAGATTCATCCATGTCAGAGGAAGTGGCTAAGCCACTATCTGTCACATTTGAGAAATTGTGGCTGTCCGGTGAAGTTTCCAGTGACTGGAAAAGTGGAAACACAACCCCCTATTTTAAAAATGCAAAATAAGGAAGACCTGGGGAACTACAGGCCGGTTAGTCTCAGCACCCAGCAAGATCATGGAGCAGATTATCCTGGAAACTGTGCTAAGGCACATGGAAAATAGGGAAGTTATTGGTGACAGCCAATAAGGCTTCATTAAAGGGCAAACCATGCCTGACAAATCTGGTGGCCTTTGCCAAATATGGATGGGGTTACAGTGTTGGTGGATAAGGGAGGAGTAATGATGTCACCTGCCTGGAATCATACAAAGCATTTGACAGTATCCCACATCACATCCTTGTCTCCAAACTGGAGAGACATGGGTTTGACAGATGGGACACTGGGTGGATAAAAAAATTGGCTGGATGTTTGCACTCCAGAGATTTGTGGTCAACAGCTCAATGTCCAAATAGAAAGCAGTGACAAGTGGCATTACTCAGAGGTTGGTATTGGGACCAGCAGTTTTTTAACAGCTTTGTCGGTGACATGGACACTGGGACCGAGTGCACACTCGGCAAGTCTGCCAATGACACCAAATGACACTGTGGTGCAGCCAACACTGTGGAGGTAAGGGAGGCCATGCAGAGGGACCGGGACAGGCTTGAGAAGTGAGTCTGTGGCAACCTCATGAAGATCAACAAGGTCAAGTGCGAGGTCCTGCACCTCAGTTAGGCCAGTCCTAAGTACAAACACAGGTTTGGTAGAGAATGGATTGAGAATAGACCAGAGGAGTAGGACTTGGGGGTGTTAGTCGATGAGAAGGTCAACATGACTGGACAATGCACTCTCACAGCCCCACAAGCCAGGGGTATTGTGGGATGCAGTGGGGCCAGCAAGTCAAGGGAGGTAATTCTCTCCCTCTACTCTGCTTTCGTGAGATCCCACTTGGGGTACTATGTCCAGCTCTGGTGCCCCAAACCTAAGCAGGACATGAACCTGTTGGAGCAAGTACATAGATGATAAAAAGGACGGAACACCTCTCCTATGAAGACAGGAGAAAAGAGGGCTTCAGGGCCACCTTACAGCAGCTTTCCAGCACCTAAAGGGAGCTCACAAGAGAGCTGGAGAAGAGCTTTTTAAAGGGACATTTAATAAAAGGACAAAGGAAAATGGTTTCAGTCTGAAAGACGGTACATTTACATTAGATATGAGAAAAAAATTCTACACTGTGAGGGTGGTAAGACACTGGGACAGGTTGTCCAGAGAGTTTGTGGCTGTCCCATCCCTGGAAGTGTTCAGGGCTGGGTTGGATGGGGCTCTGAGCAGCCTGATCTAGTGGAAGGTGTCCCTGCCCACGGTAGGGGGTTGAAACTAGATGATTTTTAAGGTCTCCTCCAACCCAAACCATTCTCCAATTTGTCAGTCTTTGAAGGATGACATCTCCCATCAGCTGAATTGAGGGCGAGAGAAGTGGGACCCAAATCCAGCACTTTAAAAAGCTCCAAAACATAACAAAAACCAAAAACCCAGAAAATCACTCGATCGTACTTAGTTATGCGTATTTAGTGACTACTCACTGTAATGTCACCTCACATTCACGGAAGTAAAATACATTGTATTTAATGAGCAGCTTTGAGCTCCTTACTCCATGTTCCCTGCTACTGATCTTAAATCCTACACTGATGAAAGGTCTCGGTCAGGTCAGGACTAGGCAGGAAACAGATGTGCAGTTAGCAAACATACCTATGACTAAACATATGTTGTTATGTACAGTACAGTAAATATACAGCAAGAGAATTCAGGCCTGATTTAAAAGGAAGGCTGCTCTTCTGTGAGTCTGGACTCCACAGGGCTGAAGAACATGTGCCACTGTGATTAGGGCTCATGAAGGAGCTAAGCGCTCTTAAGCTTTAATGTCCTCTTATTTTTCATTCTCCATCCCAAGAACTATGTCATAAAAGAAATCTTATTTGAATGCATTTTTACAAAAGAAGAGATTTAAAATCTGAATTATTTTCTGCCCTCCCTAACTATTCACAAGGTTTTTTGTATTTTTTTTTCAGAAGGTAATTTTTTCAGGGTATTTTGAGTTGAATGACTTGTATCATGCAATTGTGATACTCATACATTGATCTGTTCTCATGTGATGACAAAATACCTTTTTTTAACTCTACCACACCTGTGCTGTCTGCAAACACTGTAACGCCTAAAAAATGATTAGATGAGATCCCGTGCCAAAGGCACAAACAGCTGACAGCCCCAGTCTAAAAGTCTGGCCTTTCATGGACTTTGAAGCAAGGTGAGGCTAATTCAGTGAAGCCTGTCTAGTGTTGCAAATGCAACACCATCTGAATTAGGATTGTTGTGTAAAAATGCACACCAATGGAGGTGCTGACATCTGAAGTAGGGACAAGTTTATACCATGCTGACGTTAAACTATTTATCAGCATTAAGATGTCAGTGTAAGATTAAAAAAAATACTTTCAGCACTCAAAGAACAAGTTTTAAAAGCTCCTTCAATAATTCAACAAAAAGAATACTAACAGAAAAATGTAAACATTCATAAAATTAAATTGCTTAAGTTGAATTCCTGCATCTTTTGTTCTAGTGACTTCATGTTGCTCATCCTTCATGCTCCTCCAACACTTCTCAAATTAAAGGAAAACTTTTTAGATCTTAGTAATGAGCATATTTTTGTTATCATAATAATATTTAAAGTGAATGTCTCCACAGAAATTACTAATATTCAACCTCTTAATGTTCTGTGCTGTTTTTTTCATAGAAAGAAACAGAAACATTTATTCATGTATCTTCCTAATCATGTTTCAGTCATATTTTCCTCAAACTATTTTTAGAAAAATTATTAAGTACTGCTGTGTTCTCCCTTATATAAATCAATTTTTAAAAGCAATATTTAAAGAAAATGGAATCTGCAAAATCAATCATTCTGGGTTAGAAAATACCAGAATTAAGATTACCCTAGCAGCACTCATTTTGCAATCATCTACAATACTTCTGGAGCCAGGAACTTAACCCAGACATCCAAGATTCAGTCTGATGCTTTAGTCACATTCACAATCCATCATTTGATGATGCACAGCCTTTTGCTATTTGACCTAAAAGAACAAGTCATGGCCAACTATCTGGTTGCAGCTACAGTGATAAATACAACTCACTGTGATTTATACATTCATTTACTAACAGTCTGGAAAATGCGTTCCTGGATTCTCTTCCAGGCAAAAGGAGGAGATGGTTACAGACACTTCACCCAAGAGGACAATCTTTGTTCTGTAAGATCATGAGGATGTGACTGGAATTTAGGTCTGGGGAAGAATCTGTATTTCTGGGTCCAGCAGAACAAAACCTAGTGCTGGTATTCACTCACAATAGCAGAACTGCAGAATTTTGCAAAATGTGATTAGAAGGAACCAAAGATTGAATGGCTACCTTGTGGTCCCAAACTTAAAATCACATTGGAATTATTCTCATTGCTTTTAGATGAACTAGCCAAATATCAGAAATTTTTGTTTTTACTTCTGCAAACAATGTTTGTATTTCCTATGGCATAATGTTTTTTCTAAAGTCTATAACTAATTATATTGGTTTGGTTTCTGAATATGATGCCGGGTGCTTTGCTCAGATTTGAAGTCTGCAACATTTTCACAATTTATAGAATCTCAGTGGAAGAGCTGTGATTTCAACATATTGAATCTTCCCACTTCCCAAGCAAGACTTAGTATTCTGAGGGAGTGACGGCTGCTGCCTCCTGCCATGTTTCCTGCTTTATCAAGCTGACAGGAGTGCACAGCCTAGACGGCATCCCAACAGCAAACACCCGGAGGCTGCTTTTCACTGCAAAGCTAGCCACAGTTAAAAACCTGGGGACTGCCAATCATTTGTGGTTCATGCACACACAATTCTTTCAACATGAGCTGGCTAACTTATCCAGTGGGGACAAAGTTAAAGGATTACTAACTGCTAATGAAATTCCTCTATGAACTGCATTATAATTAGCATCCTCAGCATTTCCCCATTACCCCATGTGTCAGAAATTCACCAGGCAAAGAATTGATTTCTGAAGCTTTCTAAACTGGTGGATGTGATCTCTCATGTGTTTGCATCTCTATCTATCCACAATAAAATATGGAACAATGGAGAAGAGGTTCCCAAATAGTGCTTTGCTTTCAATCTCTCTTATTCAAATTGTGGTAACTTGTGGGGAATAACTCAAAGACAGAAAATGTGACTATGCACCCTATAGTGAGACATGCAAATTCATACTGTTTAGTATGAATAAATTTTCATTGGAAAAGGACAATTGTTTTCCTAAATTTCACAGTTATATATTACTCACATATTGGAAACCCTTAGAAAAATGGTTGTAACAAACTAATTAATAAACAACATAATTTTGAAAATTTTTGTATTTTCTGACAACTCTTCTTTAATCCCCTTTCTTGAAGCAGATTTTCTATTTTTTTCTCTTTTTAAAACCTGGAGAAATTCAGAAAAAACTCCCCCAAACATATTTAAGAACAAGAGAACCACATCATACATTTGGTGATTTGATGTGATTGCAGTATGTAGACTCAAAAAGAGGACATGAAAAGAAAACAAGGAAGAGAAAACATGAAAGAAAACAAGAGAACCTGGGAGAACAGAGAGGATTTTGTTGGAGGTTTTGAGGTACGCAGACCCTCAAAAATCCAATGCATAGGATAAATCATGCTTGCCAATATCCACTAAGCCAATGTAGAATGGAGAGTACAGGTAATTTTATCTTCTGTTAAGTACAATGATCACTTGAAGAATGACCCTGAAGTCCCTCAGAAAAAGGACTGGCATCCTGTCACTAATTTGCATACCTTAATGCACATGCTGATTATTTAGCCTACTGACTTGAATGGCAAGGCAAACACTGAACACCTACCACTAGCATTATCATCTAAAATCTTCATGATTCTGAACCTGTGCTTGCCTCTTCCCCTTCTGTAGCTTTCAAATGAAATCACCTTTACAAGAAAGCTGGTGATATACAACCTTTTTTTGTCTCTGACGAGTCTAATAAAAGTGTTAACATTAAAAAAACCTTTTATTAATACATCATTAGTAACGATCAGCTAGACTAGTTGCAGTAACGTAATTCAAAATTATCTATCTGCGCATGACAGTAACTATTCTTGTAAAGCATAGCCTTTCTAACCCATTGCCAAGGATATTTAATTTGGTGTCAAAGTTTTCTTGCCTATGGGAAAACCATTGTCCATTTTAGCTGCTAGCAACAAGTATAAGTGAATATGCTGTAAGTAACTAGCTACTTTGAACTTTTGGGTCCCATTATGCGCACAAGTTATCTGCTCTGAAAAGGCATCATATAAACATGCCAAATTATTCAACCTTATGAAAAATGCTTTTCATGTGAATTATAAGTTAAAACTTTTTCTGACTTTAGAGAAACTCGAAAAGATAAAAAACTTAAAGCTTGATTTTTCTTTGCCCAGAGCATATGTTATACAAACAAAAATCCCCAAAAGGTGCCAAGAATTGTCCCTCTGTTTTTCTAAATGATCATGTGTGCAGTCTAGCTGAAAAGACTCATCGATTATGTCTACATAAACAACAAAAGCCCTTAGAAAAAATATCTAGATCAAAAGCCTGTCAAACACTGAACAGGAAAGAGAAATCCTGCTTTAAACATGGCCTCTTTCAAGTTGGAATTCAATCCCATGAAGTAAAAACAAAGGATTTCATAATGAAAGGTATTTAAATTACTTTATTTTTGGAACTTAACCAGGGATTCTTTTTTGCTATATGTTAACCTTTGTCTGTCTTACATTGGGACAGAATTCTGCCTAACAGGCCCTATGGCTTTAAAAAAATGTAGAAATTGTTTAGTCACAGTTTACTGTGTTCACAATACACATTTCCAATTATTTTTATCAAAATGAGACAGTGATATTTTTACTGACATTATGGGTTTCTCCTTTTGTCAACCACTCAACAATATACAGTATTAATATGGGAACACAGCAAAGTTCTTGATGGATATGACTGATAGATATCTTTTTTCTTTTCTTTTTCCTCCCTCTCCTTAAGTACAGACACATAATTACAAAGGAAATTTCATATCCTTGCAAAAACAGATCACTATATAGCTTATATAAAAGTATGTTCTGGAAAGTATAGTCAGAAATCATAAAATAAGCTAAAGTATAAAGTTAGGTACTTCTAAAATTATGGTTTCTAAAAGAAATAACACAAATTTAACAGACAGCTGTCTGCTGAAAGATGATAATATAATCATGGAATGGTTTGGGTTGGAAGGGACCTTAGAAATCACCCAGTTCCACTCCCCCTGCCATGGACAGGGACACCTTTCCCTAGACCAAGACCTTGGAGCTCCATCCATCCTGGCCCTGAACACTTGCAGGGATAATCCTCATGTTTGATTTCCCACTCTGTTAATAATGCTAATATGCAAACATATGACATGATTTACAGTATGCCAACAGTGATCCCTTTTGGACAAACTTGTGATTTGAATATCTCCTATCTATACTTAAAAACAATAAGACGACCCTAATGCGAAACACTTCCAACACATTCAATCATACCACTGCTTAATATTTATACGCCATATAAATAATCAGAATCCAGTTTTAAATTGGTTCCTACCTACTGTTGCTGGAGACAACATCCTGTTTGTCTGGTTTGGCTAGCAGACAATTGCCTTAGAAAACATCGGTTCACATTAGATGATTCAAAATATTGGGTGGGCTCAATTTATTCCATGTTACTGTAAGTCCTACAGCATAGATCAGTACATAGTAAAGCACATGAGCAGCATGGCCTAGTCCCCTTCAATTGAAACCATCCTATGGCTCTACAGGTCCTCCATTTATAATGGTTGGATAGACAGTCGTCTTGCATACTCTGACCAGGAAGAGATATATGCATATCTGACCGGCCTCTCAAACACAAAACACATTCAGTTAATAACGATTTCCATATATCATAGATCTTTAACACATCTCTAGGCTAATGAATTAATGAATCAGCACTAGAAACTGAATTTTCACATAATTTGCCTGTTCCAGAGACAACAGGTCTGCCTTCAATTACAAAATGCAATATCAAAGCAGATGCAGCAACAAAAAGTTAAAATTGGGCTGGTGTACTCATCAGGGCATTTTAGTCCTGATGCATTGAATTCTGACTTGTATTAAAAAGGGAATTGGTCAATGCAAAGCAGTATTTCAAGAGATGCTCTCATATACCATTAGTCAAAAACTAAAGTTATCCATATTTCCTATAATCTTGTCAAAGAAAGGTCTAGTAAATCATAGTCTATTAATTTCTAAAGTGTTTTCCTACTAATACTTATGATGCAGTTGGTCTGGGATATTTCTAATATATTTTCTCTTGCAGTGTTATCCATTAATCACATCCAAGTATTTCATATGGATTTGCAGTATATCTGGAAAACCTTTAACTACTTTTGCCATCCTTATTACATGTTTTTGGCGCATACAAAAGAATTATCTCTTTGGAATGAAGTTAATGAAACAGATCCAGCTTCAATAATTTTTCAAGGAACAAAGGCTGTAAATTTGTTTTCTACTGGAATGCTGAACTTAGAAGATCACACACTCAAGCGCATAGCATTTGTCTTTGCTGTCATGCAAAAGAGAGTGAGTCACCTACAGTACAAGGGAATCATTTTGCAAATCTGTTAGAACTGTGTGGCATCTGATTAAACTAATCCATGTCTTTCTATGATGCCAAAATAAACAGTCCCTTTCCCACAACGTATAAACATTGTTCCCATAACTTTCCTTTGAAATGTCATGAAAAGGTTAAGTGACGTTTCATTATTTACCTTGACTAATGAATTGCTCCATGTTGTCTTTGAAGGGCTGTAGGTGCTCTTCTAGTGATAGCTGATAAACTTTTGCTGCTTCTGTCTCACATGCTGAAATTGATGTAACAGATTATTTTAGGATGACACATCATAGCATGGGTCTGCATACTGCAATAAAAGACACTTTAATTCATATCAAGTGAAACTGCTGGAACCTGTGCCTCAAACATGCTACAAGTACAAACACTATGATGATAATAAAATCAGGAACAGTTATGTTCAAATAGTTTTATGTGCACATAATTTGTGGCCAAGGTGAGAGTTTAAATGAGTGGTAGAAAAAATTAACAAAAATATTCATCTGTTTCAAGAGAGAAAGACAAATTTAAGAGGCAGACCTGTATGGAAACAAAATTACAAACTCATATTCCACGCTGTGTCGATATACATGGCCCCAGATAATAGTGCCTGAATCAAAATAAGGTTCAGATGCAAAACCTGCACCAAATAATAGGAATGATCTTAATACAGTGACTTAAGCCAGATGAAGGCTTGATACTTGATAAAACCACAGATGGAGTGAAGTGTTTTGCATTGTTCAAAAGTAATAGTGCAAAAGGATTAAAGTGAAAGATTGTAAGGGTACAGTTCTCATGGCTTGAACTCTACTAGAGACCTTGAAGAACAGCTTGGTTCCTACTGCACAGAAAATCTGGAGCCTAAAGCAGCCCAGTACAAGACTATCCATTAGTAAGGTGGTACCATCATAGTTCCATCAACAATTCAAGCTAATTTAATTTGGGTCAAGAGAAGACCAGAGACTATTATTTCAGGTGAATGCTAAACTCCAATTTCTGCCATTAGGGAAATCTCTTTAGGCTGTGATAAGTTCATATCATTCAACAGAAATGAATCCTGCTTGATTCTGCCTCAAAATTTCCAGTTAAAGTGCACACTTTCCAAAACATATCCTTGCTTACCCTCCAGGTATTCTTTAAGCAAAAAAGAATTATTAGTGTGTCTTTAAAGACAGAAAACTTGTTAAACCTCTAAAAATATTCTGAGGTAGCAGAAAGCACTATCCTAATATTTTAAATGCACATATATGGAAAAGCAGACTGACCCAAACAACTGGCAACTCCATGCAAGTGAAGTAAAACCAGGGTGATAATAACAACTTAATTTTAATTACTATTTTTTTAAGCCTAGAGCAAAATAGGAATAATAACAGCATGCTTTTAGGGGAAAGATAAACATGAATGCATCTACTTAGGTAACCTGCTTATGATGCAATATTAAAAATAAAAGAACATCCTAAACCCCCTCCCCCAAAATACAGTAATATAATATATAACATAATTGGAAGCCTGGAATTTTAAAACAAATGTTAGTCAACACATGTGAAAGAGGAGAGGGCATCCAAATGACCACCAATTTTCTTACAACATATGATAAAAGAAGAAATAGAGAAGCTATGTACTATTTTGCAAAGATGTTCTGATGGTAATATACAGAATTTGCATTACACTTTTCCCTTATGCAAAAATAAGTGGCAGAGCTGAAAGAGGCGATGGAACCTACCACAGCATTTAGTATCACAGGAATTCCATACCTTTTTCCAGAATATGGATTAAGTATTTTTCAGAGCAGTACAGCATTATATTCTCTTGAATGTCTGCAGCTTATATGAACTCCTGATCTCTCAGGCAATTTGAGAGAAGTATATATCTTCTGAAGATTTGTACCCACCAAAAATCTTAGCCTATATCCATGACAACAGCTTGAAATAGCCCCGTTTCAAAATGTATAAGGAAATGTGGGATATTCAATGTTTTATATTCATCTTGTTATGGGAAATAAGAACATGGAACGCTGACTGTTAAAATTAAACATCTCTTTAACCATTCAGATACTGGAAGCTCTCCCACAGCTGATTTGTTTGTGCATATAGGAGTGGTGTGGGAAAGGGTGTGCAGATAACGATAGGTTTGTTTCTCCAGTTTTTGGTGTAGTTATTTTTGTTCTTTTCTGCCCACACCCTCTGCCTCTGTGAAAAAGCTAAAATCAATGATGTTCAGAAGAATAACAGTTCAGGTCCATTTTTTTATCCTATTCCTGAATTGCAAACACTGCGTAAATAATTTAAAATTAAAAAGAAAACACAAGGGAAAAAAATCCCTTTCTCTTGCTTGAAAGAGAGTAAAATGTTGTACGTAGCATTGAGACTTTAAAAATTAACAAATTCTGTCATTATTACCATATTAATTATTAGTATGATGCTTGAAACAAACTAGTTAATCGGATGCTTTCTTCATTAAAGATTTAACAGGCCTTTAAGCTCTTCCTAAGTTTCTCAGTTCTGCAGATTACCAAGACTGGAATTGTAGTCTCCCTACACAACTTGTTGAATATAGCACTCATTTATCATTTCCTGTAATTTGTCACCACAATATAAACCCCCACTACTTGTATGAGCTATTGCTACACCTCATTGTAACTGAAGAACTTAAGGTGCTGATCAAATGAAAGTAATACAAAATACCAGATAGTTACCAGTATTTTTGCCCAAATTAAGAAATAAGATACTGAATAAATGCTTGTGTCAGAAGAGCATTTAATAACTTCTAAGCAACATGGAGATAAAACATGGAAAACCCCAAAAAGTATGTGAGAACACGAACAGTCTTCTAAATTGGATTTTTTTTTAACCTCAGCTTCATGCACAAACACATTTATCTCCATGAAACAGCTCGGCTAAACATCCCAGATATCAAAGGAATAGATTGGCAAAGGGGATCTGCTGTGATGACTTTGTCAAAGTTTTGTCTAAAACAAAAGTTTGTCTGATTTTTCATAACAGACTCAAAACATGGTCTTATCTTCCCTATTCTCACAGGTTTAATTATTCTCTCATTTTAGGAGATGTGAATAAAACTGAAAAACTTAGACAAAGCTACCATGTTTCTAAACTCCATTTACTTCAAGCAGATTTTAAATTTTCTTAGAGTGAAATATTGAAAGATATTCAAGGCTCCAAAAATGAGACTCATATAGGCAGTCACAAAAGCCAAGCACTAGGCAGAAACTAATCTCACAAGATTAAATTGCTCAAACAGGAAGAAAGATAAAAACTTTGTGTTGCTTTGTAGCAAGGTGAAGGTTTCAGTATCCTCAAGTTCCAAATTATGCACTCAAGACCTTCCAAAGATTTCAGATCCTAAGGAGAAGCTGGCATAGGCACCTTTTCTCCAGCCCTCTAAATCAATTTTAACATAAAAGCCATATATAAACAATGGAAAGGGCCAATAGTACATCTAATTTTATCTTCTCTCAACATCATATGCTGTAGACAACTGTATGTCATTTTTCAGAGAAGCAATCAAAATGAATGAATTTTCGTGGGCAATTCAAACTGGTAGCTTTTTGCCCATTCATACACAGGTCTCTCAAATGCTCCTGGATATGGAAATTGATGTGAAAATCTGTGTTCAAAACCAAAGTAGATATTTGAACAAATTACAATTCCAGCTGTATCCAGTATCTTAAAAATTCATCTCGTTCTCTATTTCTGTGTTAAAGCACAATTAACTGCATTTTTTTCAAGCTATTGCGTTAGCTTGCTCATCCTATTTTTTTTCTTTTATTTCAGGTGACTATACAAAATATAAAAAGTTCCACAACAGCCAATATCAATTAAGAGAGATCTATGCAGAAAAGGACAGTGACAAAACATTCTGTGCTTTGTGCTAACATTTTCAGGAAATTATTGTGGTAAGTGATATAAAATGCACTGAGTTTCATTATCAGAAATAGTTACTTTTCCATTTTTAAAAGGAGAAAACCAAAAGTTTTCAACATTTAGAATATCTTTTTAATGCACATTTTCCAGCTGGTTTTGTGGGATGCTAAATTTTAGCCCTTGGAAGCACAAATCTCTTCCAAACATAAAAGATGTCTTTTTGAACAAAATGGGTGAGCAGATGACCAGGTGCTCTTTGGGCTTACTGCATTGCCTTTCGCCAGGATAACAATGGGCAGCAGGATTTTTCTTTTCAAATCCCCAAATATAAAAACTAAATGAAAAATAAAAACAAACAAACAAAACCCCTAAACCTAACAATAAAAAACCCCAACCCACCAAAAACAATAAAAAAGAAACAAAGCAGACTTATGAATTATCTTGGGTGAGTAATTAACAGTTTCATTAGGCTGTTTTTGTTAATTAATTCAGAAACCACATACTTATCTATAGAAGTCTGATAGAGGTCAGGTGGATTTTCAAGATAGTTTCAGATATTTAAGAGCACACTTTTAATAGAAATTTGATAGACTATTTATTTTTAAGCCTTTATGGAATATTTGAAATTATGCCCTTAATTTTCTGAGGTTCTGAGTATTCAGACTTCCACAGGAGATATCCTACTTTTCTTAAAACTATATAACAACACAGTCACTGTTTTCTCAACTTCTTCAGTGCTTTCTGGATTTCTTACAACTGCAACCTGTGACTTTAAAAGAAAGCTTAGACTTTATCTAAAGGAAACAATGCTGGCCTCATCAAAAGACAAACTCTGATGAACCCAGCCACAAATACAGAAAGAGCTCTTAATTTTCTTTTATTTATTTTTTTTGGAATTGTAATGACTTACACTAAGAACTGCTGAGTCTTCAAGGGCTTCCATAGACAGCTCCTTGTTTGGAGTTTTAAGGACAGTAAAATATGACTCACAGAGTGACTGAAAGCCTGGCTTTAGCTTACATCTGGTTTAGGTTTAGGAGTCTGCATGCTGCATAGTTGCAGCAATTAACCCTTTCAGTGAAAACTGAACAAACAGCTAGAGTTTGTGGATGTGCAGCTGTTAATGAGGAGGCAAAAATAAAGATTAGGTTAAAACAATACCTGTTTCTGTAAAGGTTGGTAGTACAGATAACCAGGGGATAACTGACCCAAACTGCTACTGTTGCTATATTATTTTGCTATTAATTACTTGGAGTGATTTGGCATTTTATTATAAAAGACTGAATGCCTCTTTTCACCAGAATGTGGATCTATGGATCATATAAGAAAAATAAAAGATCTATTTCTTAATTACCTTCATTCACATTTATATCAAAAATATTGACAGAGAATAACAAAACCACAGACATTTCAAAGTGTCTTAGAACAGAATGTTTTGGATGATGCAACAAATTCAAACTCTGAAGAATACAATTTTTTCTCTATTTCAGTTCTGTCTCCTCCAGCTCTGTCTTCTCTTGAAACTGAAATATCAGCAGACAAGCACATTTAAAAAAAACTTAAGTTTTTTGGGAAACCTCTTAGGATACATTTAATTTTCACCAAAAGGTAGCTTTTAAAAAGATAGATCAACAGATTAGACTCAAGGACTTAGCAGGAAAATCAATCAATCAGTAGATTGTCCCTCTCCTCCTTTAGAAGAGGACAATCAAATTTAGAAGGGCAATCCATTCCTTTTCTTCCGTCTGAAGTGGGGCCCTAAATGGCTTAAGGCTCCTCAAGTTTGTTAATTGAAGTTGCAATTAATATCCTCCTGCTTCTGATCAAAAAGTGGCATTGAAATTTTTTTCTTTTTTATTTTGGCATGAACACATTAATATTACTTATGAAAGAGCTAATAGTGGATGCAATCTTATTTTGCAAAGTAATCCCTGCACCCCAGACACAGATTTGTCCATGAAGAGGAAAATTCTGTCTCAAACTACAGCTCGGCTGAATTCTCAGGTTGGGAACTCTTTCTCAATATTAAGGGTAGCAATTGCTGAGGCAAGAGGAATGGTTAGCAAGCCTATTAATGTCCAAACTCTCTCAGTCCCACATTGACGCCATCCCAAATATGACTTTGAAAGTCATTCTGTCACACAATGCAGTGCTTCCAGTGCTCTTACTCAGCAGGTGTTAAACATGAGAGCACACAACAGCTCTGCAACTAGCAGGTCCAAGCTGAATAGGTAACTTTAGGTGACTGTAAGAAGCACTGAAAAAGTAAGGAACGTGTATTTTTCCAAGACACTCTGGGGCTTTTCTTGGAACATACTTTTAAAATACAAAGTGTTCTGCAAATGCTTAACACTTTATAAACATTCTCAGCCACATTTATTCCAAATCAGGGAGATGTACTGGGCCACACAGCCTAGCTTCTTTTGGATGGAGACTTTTCAACAAGTTGTAAACACTCAGAATAGGAAAAGAAAGCATCACTGCAAAAATAACATTTAATTATCATAATTATTGCTTGTAGTCAGTTTCCAATCAAATATATTAAATATGACATTATGGCATATAAACAAGTACTGACTTCAACTCAGTTTTGTAGCCATCTGAATTATATTGTACTATTAATCTCTTCTACTAGTCAGATTTATTTTCTGCCTGACATTGTTTCTAATTCCATTTTAGCTGAGCTTCAGTGAAAGTTTTGCAATAAGTGACAAGTGATGAATTAATTTCTGATTAGCAAGAATAAACTTAATGTTGTAAGCCTAGAATCCCAATGTGTAGCCAAAGAATAGCTTCTAAACATTTTTAACTTGCCACAACTTTGTAACTCTCAATGCCATTTTAGTGTTTTAGTTCTTTCCTAAACTAAATACATCTTGAAGAATTTCATGGGCCACAAATCCAACATTTTCCTAAACCACAATTTTACCTTAAGAGAGTGTCAGAGCAAGTAGGATTAGAATCTTGATTGATCCAATACATGTTTTCCACATCTTTCTGCTCTACCTGGAGCACTCTGAAGTGTCTAGAAAAACATACTGATACTAATAGTTATATAACAGAGGTCCTAATCAGTGAGAGTCACACACTGCTCCTGTGACCCTGGATGCCCAATTTTCTTTACATGGTGAGTTGATTTAAGTCATGTGGCAAGTGCTAAAGTTTCTTCTGCGGAATGACACAGGAACAGAAGTCATTGCTTGGCATGACTGCATCAAGGAATGTTGCTGACAGCCAGGAGAGATCAAAAGCAGATCAAGTTGCTTAACAAACTATATGTCACTGAAGTCAAAAAGGCTAAAGTGGGAATCCTGGAGAGCTGTGAAATCTAGGAGCAACAGATGGAGCCAAACTCACTTGATTTGTTAGTAAGAAGATCTACCTGTTCTTTGGTCTTCTATATTACAAAACAAATCTGGTATATAAATTTTAACCTTGGGATCTGTATTATCTAAAAAAAAAAAAAAATTCTGTCTTATTCATCTTGGAACAGGCATATTGCATGCTTTTAAAAGTCTTTCAGACTTGCACTTTTAATCTGAAATACTAGAAGTGATTTTCTTTTCTAAGATTTTACACACTGCCAAGGCACAGGTTTCATAAACACTTAAAAATGGACAACAGCCAATAATCAAAAGGGAAGAAGACATAAAAGTTTGTGCATCACAAGTTATTTTTCTTCTTAAGCAGTCAGCATAATAACTCTAATATAAACATAAACCCAAACTCAAAACTGTGAAAGAGCACATCAACAAAATTATTTTACAGAATCATGAAGATTATTTATATCTGCATATCTCTGTGTCTGCTACTGACATCTTTAGATGGAAAAATACAGCAGTACCAAAATGAACTGCTATTGTTAGGGCTATGAAACCTTTTTTAAAAATAATAACCCTTCTCTACTTTATGGGCATTCTATTGGGTTTTTTTAAATGACCCCAAAATTTTATGAAAGGACCTTTCTGGAATGAAATTTATCTTTGAATAATGGTCATGAGAAGCTTTCTGAGACAGAAATAAAATATCTTCAGAAGATTTTCTTTCCTGGGTGAACCAACACCTCCTTCCCCCACTGTAATAAGCATGATCTCACTGCATGGTTTTCAGGGTATTTGAAACTAACAGGAACAGAATACCCTTAAACTGGTGATACTGCCTGCATCAGTGCTATGTGCAATTTTCAGTTTCTTGGTGACAAAGAACAAAACAATCACTCAACCCTCACCAAATAGTGAAATCTACTCATGACATCTGCCATCTAATTACTAAGGAGTATAAGTTCAAGCTTACAGTCCACATTTCAGTATAAAACTGTAATGTACTCTGGGCATGCGTTTCTATGACTTTAGTGTTTCCCAGGAATAATCAATACTCATTTATTTACATTGACTTCAGAAGAGTAGGCTCATATTCAGAATTTTGTCAGAATTTTCTCAGCATCATACAACCCTCTTCCTGTTCAGTAATTTAATAAGACACTTACTAGCTCTAGTAATTCATAAGATTACACATGTTTATTAGCAAACCTAGTAGTGTACTTGAAGTAAATGCAGAGAAAAAAACCCACTTTGAAGTAATTTGACCCATTCTGTTAAAACTTGTACTCTATTTAGAAATGACTGTCATTAAGACCAGCTATTGTATCTCACTGAAAACATTACAACAATTAAGCTATCAGAATATCCGCAATGTATAGTGGATATTTATACTACTGCTCTTGTAGTCACAATATCTTTTAACACAAATTATTTTTAATTTAGACTGACACTTTTCTTTGGAAAAGAAACAACACAAAGCATTTGACATCTCTGGAGACTGTTAAGAAGTCATGACTGAGATTGCAGTCTGGTGTTGAAATTGTCACTTCATATCCAGGAGAGGATGAAGATGCTGATGCTGTCCCCAAAAAAGTTTGTAATAGGGAAAGAGCAATGGTGTTTGCAGTTATTCTTCAGTTTGAGTAACTAAAGAACAGAATGACAACTGCCTAAGGGTTGGATTGGAAGCACAGAATGAGTTCAACTGCAATCTGATGGCAGATCGAAGCGTGTAATTTCCATTTTTACAGAACCCTTGCTTTGATCACTGCACTGTGTGGATTTATTCCACAAGAGATTTATGTCTGTGTGCAAATTTCAACCTTGATCTAAAAATATTTAACCTTTCATATACACAAAAACATTTTTGGTGAATTTGTGAGGAATAAAATGTGCCTGCATGGGTATTCATTAACATGCGCCTGAATTCAAGTATCTTTTCTTTAATAAGACTTTCTTTTACATGTGCAAGCTTGGAGACCAGATCAGAGATTATTTGGAAGTTGCAGGAAGTATAGAAATAAGTTTTCATGGCTGAACTGATTTTTGCCTCCTAGATTGTTCAGGAGCAGTAAATAAATGGTGCTTCGGTTCACTCCTCACTATCACACTAAGTGACCTTGACACAATCTTAAATATTACCTCAAAATATCTAAAATAATTTTTTTAATCTCCAAACAGGAAGTTTGATAGGAGCAAGAAGGGAAGGTCAGATATCATTTAGTAACCATGGTATGTTTTCGTTTTAATAGAGAGCCTTCCATTCTCAGTTGTTCAGGGATTAATGGATTACCAAGCCTTTCCTAGGTCTCAAAATGTGTGGCATTTAAAAGCAGCAAGGCAACAGTAATAATGAAGATCACTCCTTGATTTGTATCTCTCCGTCAAAGATTTAGCACAGTAACATAACTGGCTAGCTCAGCAGAGATTTTGGCAAAATCATTGAAGATCATGGATCGTTTGTGCAAACTACTCTTGCTTAACAAGTTTAGTGCTTAGATCTCCAAGTTATTAAGAAATATATGGTATATGTTCTTCATTAAAGTCTAGCAAATATATTTCAGCTTGTTGAATTCATTTAAAGAAAACATTTCATAAGAGGAGAAAAAAATCCTTCCTTTGCCTATTACTTTCAGTAAATTCCAGTTATTACAAATGTTTTTATCAATGCCATACATACTATTTTATCTGCTAGATAGTATTTGGACCTAGTAATAAACCTTTTTTTTTTTTAATCATGGACATGACCCAACACTTTGCAATTCTTTTTATGTTCAAAGAATTGAAATCAGTTTGCAAAAAACGAAAACTAAATTAGATTTTTGGTTTAGTTTTGAAACAAAAGATTTAACCTAACTGGTTTGATGCTGTTTGATTTAAAAACCTCTTTCGGCTTATGTACAGAAAATCATAGATTATTGCATGAATGATCATGGAAAAGCAAATTAAAGAAATAAATTAGTAATTGAGAAATTAAAAATACACAAGTATTTTTACAGTATCATCTAATTTCTCAAAATGATACAACAAGAGCTTAAGAGATATAGTGTAACATATAATTAGCACTTAATCTAGGTTCAGTACCTCGCAAATCTTTCTTCATTTTGCGGAGATCTTTTTGAAAATCATCAAACTTCAATTGTGAAGCCTGGAAGAGATCTTGTGGATCAGGAAGAGGAAAGATGCATTGTTCTCTTCCAGCATCCTGACAAAAACACAAAGGAAGAGTTACATAGTGCTCATTACTTTTATTCTATACTAAAATATATAAGTGAAAGCACAGAGAATATTTGTACACATTTCTTCATCTTGCCAGCAGAAGAGCAAATTTAGTAAGTTGGTTTGCTTAACTTGAATTTAAAAGAGTAAATTTAATTTTCACTCACCTCATCAAAATTACGCAAATAATATGAGACAATGTAAGACAGAAGACTTCTGCTGTTGTCCTGTATAGAAGAAGATAGAGTTTGCTGTGTTACTGAAACTCAAGAAAAAAAACCCCAAAACACTCAGAAAAGATAATTAAAGTAAATTAAATAATTAGCGTAAAAAAGGTACTTTGCTGATTTGGTCCGCTCATTTAAAAAAACCCAACAAAACCACAAAAAAAACCCCAAACTAAAAATAAGCCAAACCCTGAAGTTCCATTTAATCATTAAATAAAATGAAGAAAGATACAATGCTCGTATAACACATTCCTGATTTTTTAACTTTACCTGATTGCAAACCAAACCCTTACGTTCTAAAATTTCCCAAGAAGTAAAAGAGAAATTGTTTCCGGGTTCACATATACAAGTTCTTTTGCAACGCTATAACCAAAGCAAAGTTAAAATAAACAAAGAAAGTTATTTTCCTTAGTGAAATTTTGAGGGGAGTAAGAGACAGGGTCAGGGTTGAGGGAGCTTATTCATTGCTTCCCCTCTGTAATGTCTCTAATGAAACTTCAGCAGAAAATCTTCCCTTTGAAGAGAATTTCTGACAGAATTAAATTTTCAGATATTTTCAGAAAAGAATTTTTTAAGAACTTTCCTGATTGATCAGTAGCAAATAAACTGAAAATGTATCTTGCAATTGCAAGGTTAATAGCCATAATATTTTCAGCAAATTCCATTCTAAAGTCTTGAATTACCAAACTAAGCGCACCTAAATCTTCTACCAAGTGGAGCTCTAAAACTGGTGATATATTTTATCTAGAGCCAATTTGAATGTCCAGCTAGGGTAAGCTGCCCTAAACATATTGTACTAAAGTGTCATTCATATCACCACTCCCCTGATTTACCAAAGAAACCAGAATGAAAGAATGAAGTTCCTTCACCTGTTTAAAAAGGCAAATGTCTGGCATGGTGTCTCAACTCAGGGTTAACACTCTGCTCACATGACCTAGTCCAGCAGCTAACAAATGTATATTTAGTGAGGGACCAAGCAGGGAAACCAACTCTTCTTTTTCTGATATTTGTAGAATTGAAGATCTTGACAGTGTCTCTCCAGATAGATGTAGGAACCAATTTTAAAGTCTCAAGAATTATTGCTGTAATCTCTCACATTCAGATAAGATTTTTCATTATAGCCATAGAAACTCTCAGATTATTGTTTACTTGTAAACAAAAGTAGATATTTGAATGTAAACCCAAACTGATTAACCAAAGCCAAAGAGCACTTGTAACACACAAATTGCAGTTTAGCACTAAACAAAAACCCCACTACTTTTCATTCTCTTTATGGAGATGACTACACTAGACAAATCTTGAATCAAGAAGTCCTTTACTCAGGTGGCTCCATATTCCAATGTCAAATACAAACTCTGTAATGATGGTGTACATAAAGAATGAATTTTGGGTTATCCCAAATGCTCTGGATACCTATTCAATCATGTCCAGGAGTGACCTTTTTCTCCTCACAAATATTTTGAATCAGCGGGGAACTCTTTCCACTTCTGTAATAAATTTTAAGAGTAAGATCACAGTATTGCTTCTATTTACAGGAAAAATTGGAACAACGACGTGTACTGAAAGTCAAATGTACATCAGACAAGGAACTAAAACATAATTTTAGGTATTTTTGTTTGTACAGTAGTGAAAAGAGATGGTTCATTTTCATATTTCTACAGAAATACATCCAGCTCTAGAAGTGTGATCAGATAAGCAGACTAACAAAAGAGTTCCCTTCCAAATGCCTTCATAACCTTCACACCATTAACTCAGAAACAAAGTAATTTTCTGAGAATTTAACCTTCTCAGGCCTTCAAGAATTCTTGAATCAACTTACACTGCTCTTGACATCTTTCAGTTTTGGCAGGATATCTAGTCCAAACCCATCAGCCTGTCCTCGTGTCCTGTTTCCACCATTCATGTAATTTCCAAAGGCAAGAACCAAACCCAGAACCCGCATAACTCCTGACTCATTTTTCAATGTCTAAAAAACAGAAAAAAAATTTTTTTCAAAGTCCCAATAATGTTTATGGTTAACAAGCAGATTTGTTGATATTGTATTTAGAAATAATACTTCTATAAAGATTCAGATAAAGGAAGTTAACCTTCTACTACAACATGTGGAAATAGAACAATATTAATATGTAATTTCTTATTAATAGAGAATGTTACCTCCAAAATGGATATTTATATAAAAAAAATTGAAAGTCTATGCAGTATTACCAGAGAGGACATGTTGTAAAAAACAAAACAATAATCCTTAACTGATGCTGATGTTGTAAATGGTATATCAGAAAAAATTTATCAAGAAGTTCATAAAACACTCAGAACAATTAAAACACTTAATCAAATAAAAAATACTACATGGTATACCATAAAATACTTGAAATAGTTTTAAGTTATTAAAATACTGATGAAACCCGCATTTTAAAGCCATATATTTGTTTTGCGTTGGACTGCAAAATTCCAGTAATATCTTCAGACTAGATACAACATTGTTATCTCCAGCTGATTCTAGGTATCAGAGATATTACTAAGTTGTACATTTCTCAAGTGCAAGCAAACACAAGGTTAGTTGAACTGACATTCCTTTAAAAAGGAGTGATATGGTGACTATGAAGAGTGAAGATTTTGCTTTAACAAAAGGGGAAGGTGCACTGCTTTCCAGAGACTGATAACACTGATGGCAAAAACATGATACAGTTTGGTACCAAAAGCTAGTCTTAAAGTTCACTTTGATGTTGAAGTACAATCATAAAATGTTCTATTCTGCTATCCTTCAGATTTTTACTGAGTACTTTAATTAAATAAAGTGAAAACTTTTGAAATATGAGTAAAGCTTAACAAGATTAAATATCAGAAATTTAGATCTACTCTCTCACAGAGCATAACCTACCTCACACAGTTTCTGTAACAATTCAAGTTTGCGACGGATTGAACCAATGCTTTCTGAAAATGTTGATTGGAACAGGATGCAAAACACACGTTCTGAAAAGTTGGGAATCAGTGAGAGTTCGTAGAGGAACCTTTAGAAGTGATTAAAGAAAATTGTTTGAGTCACTGTTAGTAGGTACAGGTATGGGGGGTTTTTTATACATATTTTACTACAGCAGAGAAAATTTTCTCAAGTGAGCAAAACTGCTCTTTCATAAGTATGTTCTTACTGTTCTGGCTTATCCAAAGACTTGGCATTTTCTTTTTCCTTGGATGACTTGCTATGCTTTTCTATTTTTTCTAGTTCATCTGATTGTGCTCTCTGGAATTAAAAAAAAAAAAGAAAAATTGTTGTGATTAGTCAAACAACACAGATAAATATGCCCTTGTAACAAATCAAATTCACAGTTTTCTTTTCTTTGTAGCAACAGCTTATGGTAAAACTATGAGTCCATAAAGTGATTTTAAGTATAAATAGATCTGACGGAGAATAGATTATCTTCCAAATAATATTATTGACTACTTGTAGTCTACAAAATATTTAATCATTTAATGATGCACTGAGACAATAACCTTCATTCCCAATACCTTTGTTCATTTCTGAAGTCTGAATTGAAGGACTCAAGAGGAGAGTTTTATTTCTCTTCCCAAATTTGCTGGGTTACATTTGAATGTAATTTGATCTTTAAATATGCTTTTAAATACTACATTTTTTAAAAATAAATGAAAATAGTTTTGTGCTGTTTACTGAAACTTAAATTTTATTTGGGATTTGAAAAAACACTATAGAACAAAAACATACTGGATTTCTAATGGAACTATCATACATATAATACATGATAACTACCGCATAATGCTTTGGAGTAAAATTATTTTCATTTTTATCTTAATAAGCTACAAAAACAACATATAAACTGCCTATTTTCTTGAAAAACTGTGTGGCACATTGTGAAGTCTATTCTTCGATGTTCCAATCAATAGAAACTGAGCCTCACTTTTTTCTGTGCTCCAAGCTATGGTAAAACTCTTTTTCCAAACTGTAGTACTGGAAAATGGAATGGGATGGAAAGGAATAAAAGTGAAATTAAAATTTCTCCTTCTGATCCTTATTTTGACAATCACAGCAGTTTTCAAAAGAGATTCAAAACATTAATCTGCCCGACAGATAAAAGAAGTATATCTACCTTTGTTCCTTTAAGAAAATATTACACTCATTTTTTAACTTCATCCACAACAGAGCTTGAAGACAACAGTGGAAAATTATATTCTAATGACTTAAATAATGGCAAAGCATAAGATACACTGCATCTGCATTCTGTCTTGAATGCCTTTGCAGGGTTAGCAGAAGAGAGATAGAACTGTTTCAAATCATAGCGCCTGCTCCATCAGCAACCTGAAATCAGAAAGTTGGGTTTGGACACCTTTTCTGAGACTGATCTTCCCACGTGTAAAGGAAGAAAATACTGATGTGAAATAGAAAGATAAAGAGATTGAAGAGTCGTTTAGCAAAAACCCTTCAGAGTTTGTCTTATTACTTTAAGAAGTCTGGAAATGACTGCAAAGCCACCAGTCTTGAATGTCACACATCCTAATATTTAGCCAGAATTTCTGTGGATTTCTTCAAAGGTCATCTCTAAAGTTGTCTGATGTTAAACAGATTGGAAATATTGCAAACATTTTTTTTTTCTCCAGCAATAAACTTTGTTCTCGACACTAAGAAATTATAATGGTAGTTGTACCTGTACCCAAGATTAATAGAATAGCTGAGGTTTGAAGGGACCCCAGGAGACTCTCTAGGTGAACACTCTGAAACAAAGCAGAGTCAGCTAGAGAAGCTTGCTCAGTATCATGTCCAGCCAGGTTTTGAATATCCCCAAGGATGGAGACCTGATGACTTCTCTAGGCAGCCTGTTCCAGTGTTTGGACATGCTTGCAGTTAAAAAAAGACACACAAAA